>CM035439.1:114336453-114708953 GCA_020310875.1 Ceratopteris richardii | reverse complement strand
TATTATCTTTCTGAGGATGTGCCAACAACCATTTAAAAAATTAGTTCTTTGGTACGGTGAATCTCTTGTAAAGAGATAAATAGAGATAGCATAGAGAGTGCAAAACTCAATGCTATAGAGGTTGTTTGTATGGTAGAGAAATACTTTCCCACAAGTATTCTCACAATTCAGCTTGATTTACTACTTCATGTGGTAGATGAAGGTGCAATAGTAGGACCTGCATAGTCGATGGATGTTCTTCTTAGAGCACTTCATGAAGACATTAAAAGGTTTTCTTCAATACAGAGCATATCTAGAGGGCAACATGGCAAAGGGATGCCTCGTACAAGAGTCTCTTGTATTCGTAAGTGAGTTTTTATGCATATCAGACCCAAAAATGCCTTGCTTATGGAGCGATGATGAAGATGTTTGTCTCATAGGCGATGAACCTCAAGGTAAAGGAATGCAAAGAAAAATGGATGTAGCTTTTAGAGAGAAGGCAATGAATATTTGCATCATTAACTCTGAGCCTATGCAGAAGTGGTTGGGAAGGTATGAGCTTGCCAACGAGACAAATGCAAAGAAAAGATCTCAGTTTCAAAAGAATTGTTCCACTTGATTTTTGCTGCTTCTAGAAAGTCTTCGACCTCTTCCACCCTCTCCAACAAGAAAATGGCTACATACATAACTTTTTCCAAAAAGGTAGAGCTAGTGCAAGAGATGACAATGCTCAAGAAGGCAAGTTAGATTATTGTCGATTGATTCAAGATATCTTGAAGCTATACTTTAGTAAGTTTGATTACTTTGATTACTTTAGTAAGTTTTATGTGAAATGGTTCAAAGTAGTCACATGAGTGGTTTACTTCAAGTGAACTCCACAAAATTATGGATGGATGAAAGAGATATATTTATACTCCCCAAACATTGTGAGAAAATTGTTTTTATGCTAGATTCAAAAGAACCAAAGTGGCTATTTGTTGTACAAGTCTCCCCACATAGCAGAAAATGTGTGAGAAGATTATCGTTGACATATATAGAAGTGGTGTAGATGTTCACTTCTTTATTATCCTTTAGTCCATTAAATGTGTAAACTAGATATTCATCATCTATGTGAAAAACTATGGATCGAAACGCATCATCTACCCAATGTACTCAATGAGCAATAATTTGAGCTCCAATGACACAAACTACAAGTCAGCCACAATAAAACCAAGCAACACGGTGCTCTACTTGAAAAGATGCAAAACGAAGATGGCAACAATTTTTTTTTGTGGTGAAGGTTCTTATCAACCCGAGTAGAAGATGAGAACATTTTTTTGTGGTGAAGGCTATTATCACAATCCAAGGAGATAACACACAAGGCTCACATGAGGAATTTAAAATCTTAAAGATTTAATGACCATAAGGATGCAAAATTTGTTTTATATTGGTTATTTCGATTTGATGACGTTTATTCTGATAAAGCTTACTCAAGATTGAGAAAGTGATGTTTTCTACCAATTACGTTGTGCTTAAGGTAGAACATTGATGGAACATTCTTCAAAATACGATCAACAAAATGGAAAGCATTCTAAGATAAAGTTAATGATTCTATCCTCTTCAACTTCAATTACACACATGTCATTCATTGAACACATGGAGGAAGGATGACATTGTCACAAAGTACATGTAGTGCTTTTGGAACCAAATACTTCTTGTTCGAATGCGTGCAGGTAGTTCTTAAAGACACTCTACATAGGAAGTATGGCGATCGTTTGGATATGGCGATCTAACACAAGCTCATCACACTTCTACCTACCTACAAGCTACAAATCTTCATGAATTTTGTATTTCATGATCTAGAAAAAATATTGTCAGTTGATTATGAAGTCGACTTGTCTTCAAAAATTTCTTCAACGACAACCAATGATAAAGCTTGGATTTTTTTCCGAGGCACAATTTTACTACTACTTCCGTTCCTAGTTTACCATGCAATCTACTTTTGGTTTTTCATCAAATCCTTTAGCCTTATCATTTCAAAGTAGCAAGCCTTCTAACTCACAAAAGAATACATTCGTAATCTTTTGGAATTATGGTACATATGCATAAACCAAAGAAAAGTGTAGATTACATCTTTCTATCATGAAACTTGTAGTAGCTCAGATTTACAACATTGAAGCAACTAGAAACGAAGATAGAACCGCTTGGACTAAAGAAGCACTAGAGAAGGATTTAGTTGACTTGGGTAATGACATTTGAGTTCATTCTTTCCTTTTCTTGAATGGCACTACTAATGATAGGAATGCCACAATTGTGCATCATGATGGGAGTTCACATGATCTAATTTCCAATACATTAGTGCATGAATTATATTTATATGCTTCCCCATACATGTATAAACTTAAAATTTCATTTTACAGAAATAGGTACAATGTTACAATTGAAGTGCATGATATTAAAGTTTTTCTAGGTCCTTATGAACATGCATGAATATTTTGTATTTCTCCAATAAAATCTCATGAAATTAAAGTTGGTATGCCTTTCCATCATCATTATAATACATGCATTGATTACCATATGCATATCGTTTTTGTTTGAATTTAAGAGTCAATGTATTTGTACTTTTGCAATGCTTTATTTTCAACCCTTTACTTTAGTTGGACATAATCAAATTAGAAATGCATCTCAAAAAAATTATGAATCATGCGTTTCTCTTTTTTTAAATAACATGGTTTATTATATTTATCATGTAAAAATGAACATGAGTGTTGGGTTTGTTTAGATGGATATAAAATCAGATATCACCTAGTCGATCTAATGTAGACCCGAAGTCTTGAAACTAGATCTATTTGTAAATTAAGTGCTCGCTATACCAAGTAATGTGGTGAGGCCTTGTGGTTATTTTTATGAGCCTTTAGTGGCAAGTCTTGCGTTTAAGTCTTACAAGAAGTAGGGAGAGTAGAGTATATGTTACTCAAAACCAAAGTCCAAAGTTCTAGAAGTTTCTAAGTTTAATTAGTTGGGATACTTGGATCATATGTAGCTACATGGGTGACATTTGGATGGATAGTAGCAACCTAACTCAGTATGAAGGCTCGTCTTTCTTACAAGTTGTGGTTGTAATTCCTTCTTTCATCACACCGGAGAGCTTGAAGGCTTCAATATCCCCTTAATATCATGGATATCGCGAAGGATGTGTGGACAAAAATCGTTACCTTGTAGGTTTCAACGTCTCCCTATTCTCGTGGATATCTTGAAGGAGGTGTGAAGAAAGAAGGTCTAAACCTGGAAGTTGCATTAGACCTTCTATACCTACATTTTAGTTCATAAAATTCCTCCAAGGAGATCACGGCACCTCCACATGGAAAAAGACCCTTTCCCAAACACGTGCATTCTTGGGTGCGTACAAAGAGGAAAAGCATTCCCTCACCTCTTCTTGATGCTTAAAAGAAGGTGCAACTTATTGTTATGTACCCGTTCTTTGAATTATATGCCATTCCATACGAAGAAAGACGAAAAAAGGCAACTTAATGCTTCAATAATTTCATAAAAACCATGAACATGGAGCTACCTCATCGATAAAATGAAGGAGGCACGCAACATCATCTCTCTCTTTCACATGAAAATAAACAATGCCTTTTCAGGAACATTAGGGGAGTGACTTAGATAACCATTAAGCTAATTATTTCGCAAATTTATTCTAGCTTTCTAATTTTTTTGCCATTATAAACCCTCCTTATCGTTTCACAGAGCTATAATTGATGCACGTGTTCAATTGTTGATATTGTTCAAGTACATATATGAAATTAATAAAAGCTAGTATACAAGATTTTGAAAGGGAAAGAATCTTTCGTTTAATAATTCCATTGAAAAGATTGAATATATGTGCATTTCGCATTTCCGAAGAACTATTTTCATGAACAGCTTTGAGTATACATATTCCCTTTATGGGCACATCAAGCTTCTCTTCCATTAGGAAAAACCGTTGTTGCACTAAAGCATGAGCATTAGGATTATGATGCCTACAAGGAAAGCAAATATAGTATGTTTTTGCATAAAATTAAGTGCATGAACTCCATGTTGACAAAAGCAAAAGACTGCTTGAACCATTAAGGCATGCAAGAATATGCATTTTCATGCAAGCACAAATATTTGCACAAATGAGATTCACTTTGCCTTTTTGAGGACATGAAAGTAAATATCTGAATGTAACATTCTAGGTTTTAATCCTACTTTTAAATTAAAGCATGACAATATAGAAGTGAAAGTCGTGATCTAGAGAGTTATGATAGCCAAACCTTTCCAAGCCAAACATTTAGAAACTCCTTTCCAAGGTGATACTTAGCTATCTAAGTAAGAAAGTATGACTTTCTTTGTAAAACATAAGCAAAAATAAAGAACTAATCCACATCCAAAGTGTTGGATTTTATTACCATATTAATGACAAAACATGAGACCCTAGAAAAATCAATGATTTATCATAAGTATGAGACAAAGGTTCTCAAAAGTGTTTATCATAAGTATGAAATCACAACTAGCTTTACCGGATGGTTTTCTTTCCCTTGAGCAATTTGTCATGCATCGCGAGTAGGAGGATATCTCAATATAGTTTAAAAGTTCCATGAAAACTTTGTTATCAACATCTCACTTGATTTCATCCAAAAGAATCATGGAAATAACATACAAAAATTTGAATGTTGTCCATGGAAAGCTAATCGAATCACATTGCTACAGACAAGCTTTCTACTTTTGAAAGTACCCATTAATAATGCTTCATAAGCCAAAAAGAATAAATCTCGTTTGCTATAACCCAAGAATAAATCTCGTTTGCTATAAGAGACGTATTAGTTTCTAATTTAAGAGACACATTATTCTCTATAAGAGACGTATTAGTTTCTAATTTAAGATAAATAGCATCCACACATCAATGTAGAACATAAAGTATGGTGGTGTGTGGCACCAAATTTTATAATCACATGGATTTAGAATAAATGATATGGGATATCAGACCTTGAGATGATAGATACAATCACAAATGGAAAAGAATGTTAGGAGATCATGAACTAGGAAACCTCAAGGATATACTTTTTACAAATCAAAGAGTAGAAGCATGACCTTAATTGAACTATGGGATTTCAAAGTTAACTATTTTTATCACAAGTGATGCACAAACATTTGAAGGAAATATTTTAGAAACTATTTATGAGACCATGGGACTTCAAAGTTAACTATTTGTATCACAAGTGATGCACAAAGGTTTGAAGAAAATAGTTTAGAAACTATTTATGAGACAGTTTACATTAGTTAAATCATCGACTCAAAGCCATGCATTAAAATTGCAATTAAATAAGAAATCTCAATACATTGTGTAACTAGAAACATTAAGGTAGTAACAAATCATTACTTTTTTTTCTAATAAAGGTGAAACATCATCAAAAGAAGTCTTGTGCCTCAAGTTAGATGTTTGATACTAAACTATTGTTTAATGCTTGCATAATGGTTTGGCTTTACCCCTAGAATATCTTTGAGAATCTAGTTCAATTATCTAAGAGACAAATAAAATGCTTCAATAGCTCGGCTTGAACAGATCTATGAAAAAGTACAGCTTTGAAGCTCTTTGAGCTTGGCTCGAATCGGTTTAAGTTTCTTACAAGATTGAATTAGTTACACAAAGCTTTCATTCTTCCTTCCTCTTCCTGAAACCTCTTGAAAAAGTAAAGCTTTAACTTCCTTCCTCCTTCTGAAACCTCTTGAAAAAGTAAAGCTTTAAAGCTCTTTAAGCTTGACTCAAATTGGTTTAAGTTTCTTAGAGGATTGAAGAAGAGATCAAATATTAAGTGAGCTAGGAAAATGTCGTTTTCGTGCATGCGTTAATCCTTTCTGGATGCAAGAAAGTTACGGAGATTAAACAAAGAGTGTCTCAAAGTAGAATTGGGGAAGGTGGGTTTCCTGAACAATAATATATTGTGGACGTCGAATTTGCCAAGATCTTTAACAAAGTCTTTAAGAATTTGCGTGTGTCAAACCATGAAATGATTATCTCGTGAAAATGTACTCCAAAATTTGAATATTTGATGAAATTAAATATACATTAAGTGATTGGCATTTCCACGCTAATGCAGTTTACATTAATGATGTAGGGAACCACATTATTCACTAAATTTATATCACAGGATTTCGCACCCATCAACTCTGAATCGAACCATCGGCAGCTTGCCTTTGAGCGATACAGGAAGTCTATACACATTCCCCACCACGGAATAAGCAGATTTTTGCATAGACCACTTAGCGAAGTTGATAGCAATGCCCTCACATATGTTGCAATCGTAGGGTTGATGTTCATAGAAGAAAGAACAGATATGAAAAAAGCAATGTATATGTCCGCATAGAAAACCAGCCCTCTCCGCAATTGACATCGCCTAATAAAATTGGAAGTTTAATTCGCATGTATAAAAAGCTTGATTTGCATGTACTAAAATTATACCGCCAGGCTGTACGTACGTATGTATGTACATATGTACATACAGCCATCATCCGGATATTTATCCGTAAATGTATAATGTGCAAGTCAATGTATAATGTGCAAGAGACTGCATCGATACCAACATACATGTAAACACAGACTTCTAAGTGATTCGCTAGGCATCTATCTGTCTATCTTCAAGCTCATTTCGTTTCAAGTTATATCAGAAGCCTGCATGAGTACAGGCAACAATGCGTAATGCATAACTATTGATGTATGCCGTGTTGTGGCGACACAGCCATCGCGGATGAGCAAAAATAGTGTTAATTTTTGATCGAATTGAAATAATTTACGGATGCATCAGACAGGGAGCCAAACAAGCACCCCAGTTCATTGAAATCCGTGGCCCTTGAAGCTCTCCTACGGTCCCGTTCCGTGAAGGAGCACCAACAGAAGCAACAGACCTAACCGCAAGACGAGCAAGAGAAAGAGGGAGGGAAGAAACGTTTGGTAACAGAGAAAATCAGAAACGAGCATACGAATACGCAGTGCACACGCACACACAAATTGTCAACGCGCCTTTGCCACACGGGATCCATATTGTACATCTCTCCTCATCCTGCGAACCGAAAAACCGACACCTGTTTCGCCTCGGTCGTGGTCATTGATGCTCACCCATGGGTCTCGTATGCCAAAGGCGCGTAGACAAGCAACCAGCATGCGCGCACGACGCAAAAGAGAGAGATACAGATAGAAAAACAGAGAACGAGAGAGGTCTTGAAGACACGAAGAGGAATGCAATGGAAATCGAGTAACTATCCACGGCGTTATTATACTAAATCCATTGTAGTTCTGGTCATCCTGTCAGAAACTACCTTGATGACCACAGGCGCAAGCGCGCGCAGAGAGAGAGAGAGAGAGAGAGAGAGAGAGAGAGAGAGAGATGTGAAGGATAGGTGATTCGCTGCTGTATAAGAACACAAGGTGGGTTGTGCAGAAGTGACGCTGCATGTACTACACACACAAGTACTCTTCTGTCCCGAATCTTGTATTCTATCTAGAGAGTCGTCAAAACTCTTATGTTATGGTAAGGAAACAGCACTTAATGCTTTAAAATCATCCCTAGAAAGAAATTTATAATCTTACTTACATGTCACAATGGATGATTCTATAGTTGGTGAGAGCAGAGTATATCTTTTTATAGACAATGAAATAGACTGTGTTGAAATTTATAATCTTACTTACATGACACAATGGATGATTCTATAGTTGGTGAGAGCAGAGTATATCTTTTTATAGACAATGAAATAGACTGTGTTGGAATACTCTTTCGATATAACTCTTTGATATTTCTTCTTATTGAAACACTCTTTAACCGTATTAGTCACTTGTTGCATGTTAGATTTAATCATTTCTAGATTTAACCGGAGAGAATTTAAGGTTAATTGACTTAGGAAACAAGATATTATCGATGAGAGAATGCTTCATCTTCCACGCAAGGCAGGCATTCATAGAAGCGTCAACCCTGGAAACAAGATATTATCGATGAGAGAATGCTTCATCTTCCACGCAAGGCAGGCATTCATAGAAGCGTCAACCCTGATATCCAATATATACATACAAGAGTCATATCTCTGAAGTTCATGAAGAAAAAGAATTGGAATCGTTTGAGGAGTTGTTTCAATTTCAAATACAAAATTAATAGAAGTTCTAAAGAAAAAAGAATTCTAGTAGACGAGATATCCTATCCCCTTTTGTTGTACCACACATAAAGCTTGTCGTACATGTATGCAACCAAAGTGTTCTTTCTATAAGTTGTACGAACATCATCGTTTTCATGCTAGAACTATCTTCCTGAATCATAAGAATCTATTATACAAACATTTTGTTTGTATTTTATTAATTTATTACCCAATGAAAAATTTGAATATAAAATTGTCTTATTAGGTTTGGTGGGTGGAGAGACAAAGGAATCAGATCTATCCTCTATAATAGATTCTCTAACTATGGCTCCCAAGACTTGTAATGGTTGTGTACTTTCCCTCTATGTTTCCTTCATTCCTTGAAGAAGTGAGCTTTCTAGAACTTTGTAGAACATCTAAACAATATCTAACATAATGCATCAAGCTACTGCAATATCTTTGTTTTTCCTCTAAAATAATCTGCATTAGAAATTTTGCATAAGTTGAACCCATCTAGCTATCCTCTCCCAAAATTTTGGCTTATTACAAGAATATTTGTTTATATGGTGGTTTATATGCTAGTCCACCACATCGTAGATAGTACAATCAACTATAGAATATCAATCCTAGATATAGACATGAAGTGGTTCCATCAAGAGGGTTGAGGGAGGTGTGAATCGGATGCATAGATGCTTTGAATGATCATTAAATTATTTAACCTCTTAATCACATTTAGATATGAAAACAATCATATGCACAAACAAAACGCACATAACATTTAGCTACATGCACCAACATACACAATGTTGGTACCGCAGTGTAGCTTGCTTGAAATAATGAAGATTTTGTTGGCCAAAACCTCTTACCTTAGATCGAATAATTACTAGGATACAAGAAAGTTTCATTCAAAATGGTCCTAAAATAAGTGCATATAGGGTACAAGCATTGTAACATAGAAAAAATAGCATATGTTCCACACATTGCTAGTTAAGAGTACTATTTCACAAACCTTGATGTTGCATTTGAGCACATTTTTACATGCTATCTATCTCTTTATTTCAAAATTTGTTGTCTGCATCAACCACACACATATCAATCTCAACATTTTATCCCACTTATCTCCTTTGTCTCTCTCACTCATGATCTCAGAGAACACAATCCATTACATTTGCAATACATTGTCCTTCCCAATGTATTAATAGTTGCAGAAAGGAATGCACACAAGTAAAAGGAGGAAGGAAAGCGAGAAAAGCTACACTTCAAATGATAAAGGACCAAATTCTGTTCCAATCGTAGGGTTGATGTTCACAGAAGAAAGAACAGATATGAAAAAAGCAATGTATGTGCGCATAGGAAACCAGCCTTCTTCGCAATTGACATCGCCTAATAAAATTGCAACTTTAATTCGCATGTATAAAAGCTTGATTTACATGTATTAAATATCCGGATGATGGCTGTACGCATGTATGTATGTACATACATACATACAGCCATCATCCGGATATTTATCAGTAAATGTATAATGTGCAAGAGACTGCATGGATACCTACATACATATAAACACAGACTTCTAAGTGACTAGGTATATCATAAGCCTGCATGAGTACAGGCAACAATGCCCAATGCATAACTATTGATGCATGCCGTGTTGTGGCGACCACAGACATCGTCGATGGGCAAGAATAGTGTTAATTTGATCGAATTGAAATAATTTACAGATGCATCAGACTCAGAGACAGTGAAACTGAAACAAATGCCACCCCAGTTCATTGAAATCCGTGGCCCTTGAAGCTCTCCTACGGTCCCCTTCCGTGAAGGAGCACCAACACAAGCAACAGACCTAAGCGCAAGACGAGGAAGAGAAAGAGGGAGGGAAGACACCTTATGTAATAGAGAAAATCAGAAACGAGCATAAGAATACGCAGTGCGCGCACACACACACACACACACAATTGTCAACACGCCTTTGCCACACGGGATCCATATTTTACATCTCTCATCCTGCGAACCGAAAAACCGACACCTGTTTCGCCTCGGTCGTGGTCATTGATGCTCACCCATGGGTCTCGTATGCCAACGACGCGTAGACAAGCAACCAGCATGCGCGCACGACTCAAGAGAGAAAGACGGATAGAAAAACAGAGAACGAGAGAGGTCTTCAGGAGAGGAAGAGGAATGCACTGGAAATCGAGTAACTATCAACGGCGTTATGATACTATCAACGGCGTTCTGCTTATCCTGTCAGAACCAACCTTGATGACCACAGGCATAAGCGCGCACAGAGAGAGAGAGAGAGAGAGAGAGAGAGAGAGAGAGAGAGAAGTGAAGGATAGCTGATTCGCTGCTGTATAAGAAGTGAGGCTGCATGTACTACACACTTGTACTCCCTTAAATCATCACTTCAAGTAGTAGTAGTACTTAAATCATCACTTCAAGTAGTAGTAGTACTGCTCCTACCAAAAGTTTTCAAGGACACGGATGAAGTTCTCCAACCGATGAATTCGGTCTATTAGAGGAACATTGCACATTCACATTCCCATAGGTTAATACCCTGATCTATAATCCTTGGCATACTTGAAATGAACTTCTTCAACACACATGTAGTAATGGCCATCTCAGCGTATATTAGCACCACCTCCCCTTTCAAAGATTAGGGTTTGCAATTCTCAATGAGAGAAAATACTTTTGAACTAGAGATTTTGGTTCGCAAGATAAAACTGTGTGTGGAAATCTCTGCAAGCTACTAACTACTCCTAGATAACAAATCATCTTAATAACCTCTTCTGTCCCGTATCTTGGATCCTATCTAGAGAGTGGTAAAAACTCTTATGTTATGGTAAGGAAACAATACTTTATGATTTAAAATCATCCACAGAAAGAAAGTTATAATCTTGCTTACATGACACAATCGATGATTCCATAGTTGGTGAGAGGAGAGTATATCGTTTTATAGACAATGAAATAAACTGTGTTGGAACACTCTTTCGATCTAACTATTTGATATTTCTTCTTATTGAAATACTCTTTAACCCTATTAGTCACTTGTTGCGTGTTACATTTTACTCATTTCTAGATATGATCGATGAGAGAATCCTCCATCTTCATAAAAGAGTCAACCCTGATATCCAATATATGCATAGAAGAGTCATATCTCTGCAGTTCATGAAGAAAAAACAACTGGCATCGTTTGACGAGTTCTTTCAAATAAAAATGAATAGAAGCTCTGAACGAAAAAGAATTCTACTAGCCGAGATATCCTATCCCCTTTTGTTTTACCACACATAAAGCTTGTCGTACATATATGCAACCAATGTGTTTTTTTCTGTAAGCTGTACGAACATCATCGTTTTCATGCTAGAATTTTCTTCCTAAATCATAAGAATCTATTATACAAACATTTTGTCTGTATTTTATTTTGTTACCCAATGAAAATTTTGAATATAAAATGGCCTTATTAGCTCTATAGTAGACTCTCTATCTATCGCTCCCAAAACTGGTAATGGATGTGTACTTTCTCTCTATGTTTCCTTCATTCCTTGAAGAAATGAGCTTTCTAGAACTTTGTAGAACATCAAACAATATTTGAAACAATGCATCAAGCTACTGCAAGATCTTTGTTTTTCCTTTAAAATAATCTTCATTAGAAATTTCGCATAACCTCAACCCATCTAGCTATCCTCTCCCAAAATTCTAGCTTATTACAAGAATACTTGTTTATATGGTGGTTTATATGCTAGTCCACCACATAGTAGATAGCAGAATTAACCATAGAATATCAATAGTAGATATATAGATGACGTCGTTCCATCAAGAGGGTTGAGGGAGGTGTGAATAGGATGCATAGATGCTTTGAATGATCATTAATCGTATGCACAAACAGAACGCACATAATGTTTAGCTACATGCACCAACATACACAATGTTGGTACCATGGTGTAGCTTGCTTCAAATAATGAAGATTTTGAACGCCGATACCTTGTACCTTAGATTGAATCATTGCCCGGATACAAGAAAGGTTCATTCAGAAATGATCCTCAAACAAGTGCAAATAGGGTATAAGCATGTTAACATTGAACAAATAGCATATGTTCCAGACATTGCTAGTTAAGAGTACTATTTCACATACCTGGATGTTGCATTTGAGCACTTTTCTACATGCTATCTATCTCTTTATCTCAAACATTGTTGTTTGCATAAACCACACACATATCAATCTCAACATTTTATCCCACTTACCTCCATTGTCTCTCTCACTCTCGATCTCAGAGAACACAATCCATTACATTTGCAACACCTTGTCCCTGCCAATGTATTAATACTTGCAGAAAGGAATGTCCACATGGAGCAAGTGGAAGGAGGAAGGAAAGCGAGAAAAACTACACTTTAAATGAAAAAGGACCTAATTCTAGGGGCCCTTTGAGAGTTCTTTCTATGGCTTCAATCAATAGATTTGGACCTCAACGTGAGACCTAGACAAGGTATAGCTAGAAGATTCAATGGTTCCTAATGAAATGAGCTTGAATGAGATATCTAGGTGTTCTTATTTCATGGGTTGAACCACTTCTCCTACCACATCCAATGATAAACCTATTATTTGCGAATGCAAGACACTCCATGTAGTGGACCTGATTTGATCCATGAGCTTTTAGAAATACCGCCAGAACTTCATGAATATGTCCTTATGAAACATGCCTAGTTAAAGTCAAATGGTATGATGCAATGGTAGTCGAGAAATCTTTTCTAGTACACATTGTCAGAAAGAGCACACCCATAAAATAGAGAAATGCCTTGTAATAAATGGGCTTGAGATTAGATGACAGATGTTTAGCAAGGAAGTAAGTTTCAAAAAGAAAAACTTGAACCCATGCTATGCTTGATGAAATTTGGGATCTTGTTAATTTTGGTTAAGAATTTGAGAAGGTACTTGCGGAGTTATACACTTCTCTAAAACAAAGCGTGAAAAATCAAGTTTTTGAAGTTCCAACTATGCATTTGGCAACCTTAGCCATGGACATTAGTCTATGAAAGGTGAAACTTAAGCTCATCTATCGGTCTAGGGGATTTCTTGAAAGTGGAATCCGAAATTAGACGTAGATTATTAGACATAAGCACTAGAAAGATTCTTGCAAAGCCCTTGGGTGGCTAATTGAAGCTAATTTCATTCAATGAGCACTAACAAGATCTCAAAAATAACAAATTCGAGTTAGTTTTCACCAAAAAGCTTGATGCTTCCAAAAGAAATTATAGGTTAAGCATACGACTCTGGAATGATCTTAATGATGGAAGCACCTAATAAAGATAAAATTTATAGGTAATTCCTTGACTTTAAATTATTTTAATGATTTTAAATAAAATGTACTCCATGGTTTCATAGAGTCAAATGTTAAAACTTTAAGATAAACATCATCAACACATAAGTTTTGAATATAAAGTATGGTGGTATGCGACACCAA
This sequence comes from Ceratopteris richardii, assembly GCA_020310875.1. Lineage (NCBI taxonomy): Eukaryota > Viridiplantae > Streptophyta > Polypodiopsida > Polypodiales > Pteridaceae > Ceratopteris > Ceratopteris richardii. The sequence goes on along the minus strand of CM035439.1, from coordinate 114,695,397 downwards.
ATTTTATAATCACATGGATTTAGAATAGATGATATTGAATATCAAACCTTGATATGATAGATACAACCACAAATGAAAAAGGATGTTAGAAGATCTTGAACTAGGAAACTTCAAGGATATTTGTTTTACAAATCAAACAGAAGAAGCATGACCTTAATTGAACTATGGGACTTCAATGTTGACTATTTTTATGAGACGTGATGCATAAAGGTATGAAGGAAATAGTTTAGAGACTATTTATAAGACTCTAGGACTTCAAAGTGAACTATTTGTATCACAAGTGATGCACAAACGTTTGAAGAAAATAGTTTAGAAACTTTTTATGACATAGTTTACGTTGGTTGAATCAGCCTGTCAACTCAAACCTATGCATTAGAATGGCACTTCAATAAGAAATCTCAATACATTATGTAACTAGAAACATCAAGGTAGGAATAATTAAATCATTAGATTTTTTTCTAATAAAGGTGAATCATCATCAAGAGTTGTCTTGTGGCTCAGGACACAATGTTTGATAGTACACTAGTGTTTAATACTTGCATAATGGTTTAGCTTTACTCCTAGAATATCTTTGAGAATCTAGCTCAACTATCTGAGAGACAAATAAAATGCTTGATTACCTTGGCTTGAGTAGATCTATGAAAAAGTTAAGCTTTGAAGCATTTTGGGCTTGACTCGAATCGGCTTAAGTTTCTTAAAAGATTGAACTAGTTATACAAAGCTTCCATTCTTCGTTCCTCTTTGTGAAACCTCTTGAAAAACAAAAGCTTTAAAGCTCTTTATGTTTGACTTAAATTGGTTTAAGTTTCTTAGAGAATTGAATTAGTTACACAAATCTTTGGTTCTTCCTTCCTCGTTCTCAAACCTCTGGACTCCATTTCGACAGAGGACTTCACTTATTTCCACAAAGGTCAAGATTAACGGATTGGAATGTGTTATGCAATTAAACATTTGAGATAGCTGCGTTTTTGCAAGCCTATTAAGCCTTAGAGGTTGTTTTTTATTTTTTACATATGGGGGATTAAGAAGAATCATTAATCTAATGATGGAGTTTTTAGTTCTTTGAAGTAGTTAAGAAACTTGTTGAAGAGAGAGGGATTAGGAATTGTTCATGGATTTGAGAATTCCAAAGAAGTTAAGTTCTTGAGAAAGGATTCCGAATTTAGATAAGAAACTCATTTAGAATTTTGATTGGTTTGGTTGAAGTAGAGGTTTTCCCCAAGTGTAAGGAATATCTTCTACTACATTCTACCTTGGATTTAAAAATCTAGTTTTTGATTGTGACCCTCTATTCATGTAAAAAATGAATAACGTTGATTAACATTGGAACATTGTAAAACATGAGAGTTAGTCTTTGAAGTGAACTTTAAGATACAAATATTATTTTTAACCGTTTCATTCATGTGAACCCAAAGATTAATGTGAACGAATGCTTTGTTTCTGAGAGGAGATCAAATACTAGGTGTGTGCATTAATCGTTTTTGAATGCAAGAAAGTCAGGGACATTGATTAAAGACCACTACAACATATGAGGGGCATATCGACGCTGCCTATATCGATGGTCACTCCCAATATCAGTATAAACATTGGAGAAGCCCACTTGAGCATACGGACGGTCAAGTGACCGTTGGTATGACCATTTAAAATGGATCATCGGGATGTCTTGCAACCTCGAGTATAAGCGACGGTATGGGCATCGGTATAAGTGCCGATATCAGCATCAGTAATTTACTGGAGATTACCGATGCCCATACCGACGTGTATATGAAGGCTCTCTTTTAAACATACTGGGAACCCGAGAGCAAAACTCAACATTTTGTGCATGTTTTACACTGAGGACTCCTTGCTTCTATCGAACTTGCATGCACGAACCGAATTGTGACCCACATTGTCTTGTGCGCTCACACACATAGAGATCTCTCTCTCTACACACAAAGACTCTCTCTCTCTTTAGATCTCACATCTTGGTAAGTGGTGCGCGTACTCTTAGCATTTGTCTTTCTCTATGCTTTATGTTTTATAATTTTTCTTCTCTTTGATTTTGCAAAAACTTTTTGGCGTGGATTCATTGGAATTTGATGATAGAAGACATAAATTACACTTTGACGTCAATGATCCAAAAGAGGAACATACCTATAAGTGATTGTTTTATTCTCTATCGATATATATATATATATATATATATATATATATATATATATATATATATATATATATATATATATATATATATATATATATATATATATATATATATATATATATATATATAGAGAGAGAGAGAGAGAGAGAGAGAGAGAGAGAGAGCGAGAGAGAGAGAGAGAGGGAGAGAGAGAGAGAGAGAGAGAGAGAGAGAGAGAGAGAGGTAAGAGAGAGATAGAGAGAGAGAGAGAGAAAGCGAGAGAGATAGAGAGAGAGAGAGATGAGAGAGAGAGATAGAGAGAGAAAGAGAGAGAGAGAGAAAGATAAAGAGAGATGAAAGAGAGGAAGATAGAGATAGGAAGATAGAGCATACATACACACACATACATATCCACACACATCTACACATGCATACATACACACATAGATGTACACCCATGCATACATACACACATATACATGCATGCACGCATACATACACACACATATACACACATGCATGCATACACACACATACACATATATACACATGCATACATACACACACATGCATAAACACATACACACACACATACACATATAAATATACACACACATACATACACACACACATATACACACATGCATACACATGCATACATACACACACATATACACACATACATACACACACACATATACACAGATGCATACACACACATACATACACACATGCATACACACATACATACACACACATATACACACATGCATACACACACACATACATACATACCTATACACACATGCATACATACATACACACACATATACACACATGCATGCATACACACACATAAACATATACACACATGCATACATATACACACATGCATACACACATGCATACACACGTACATACACACACACATATACACATATGCATACACACACATATACATACATACACATGCATACATACATACATACATACATACATACATACACAAATACACACATGCATACACACATATACACATGCATGCATACATACACACACATATACACACATACATGCATACACACACATGCATACATACACACACGCACATGTACACACATGCATACATACACACACAACATATATACACACATGCATGCATACACACATAGACATATGCACACATGCATACATACACACACACATGCATACACATACATACACATATGCATACACACACACATACAGACACATGCATGCATACACATATACACACACACATATACACACACGCATACACACACATAGATACACACATATGCACACATGCATGCATACATATACACACATATACACACATGCATGCATACACACACATGCATACATACACACACACATGCATACACACACATACGATTTCAATATAGATAAATAAATATGAAAATAGCTAGTGTTTTAATTAAATCTATAAAATTACGATTTTAAGGTTTTTCGACATCAAATATAAAAATAGTATTAGGGTTTCATATATATATATATATATATATATATATATATATATATATATATATATATATATATATATATATATATATATATATATATATATATATATATATATATATATATATATACATATACATACACATATATATACACATGCATAGACATATATACATGTAATACATATGGATACACAAATGTACATATTTTAGGTCTAGATCTTTAGGATTAGGGTTTTAGGGTTTTTACATACATACAATTCAGTTAAATTTATATAAAGAAAAAATAAAGAAAAAATTAGGAAATTAATTTTGAATATATAAATAAATAAATATATATAAAATAGGATAATTGTATAGATAAATAAATATGAAAAGAGGTAGTCTTTTAAATAAATTAATTAATTATATAATTAAATATATAAAAAAAAGCATTTTAAGGTTTTTTATCAAAGTTAATATATATACACATACACATACATACACACACACACACACACACACACACACACACACACACATATATATATATATATATATATATATATATATATATATATATATATATATATATATATATATATATATATATATATATATATATATATATATATATATATACATACACATATGTATACATATGCATACACAAATATACATATTTAAGTGTTAGTATATGATCAATGTCTACCCCTCATGATTATATGCACATTTTGTAAGTGTCCCATTATGAGGAGAAGCCAAGCGTGCATTACCCAATTGATGGGAATCCCAACATGAATGTTGGATGAAGGTCATATTGGACCATGTATGATATTGTAAGGAAAGGGAGTTACCAGGGTCCCCAATTGTGGGTCCGGGGCAGCGGGGAGCAGCCGTAGCTAGGGGGTCCAAGGGGACTAGCGGGCCCCCTGGTGGGGATCCGGGGCAGCACCCCCGGTGCGACGGTGAAGGGAATATTCCATGGAATATTCCCAATCAAAGTCAGAAATCATTTATATTTGTTAGGTCGGTTCAACCAGCCTAACCCATGTATGGCAATTACATAGGCGGTGGCTGCCCACGCTTTACTGCCCATGTATAGCCATCCATGGAAGGCCACCCATGATCCTATATATACATGACTTCTGCACTACCTGAGACATCGAATTGAGCCAGCATACCTCTACCTTGTATCTCCCTATCTAGAGTTTTCTAGATCGCCATTTAAGCTCTACCTTGAGAGTGCACGGGTGCACAATGCTATGGTCGGGTGCTTGCGCACTTAGAGGTGCACACGGGGTGCCAAGAAAATGACCTTGAATTTAACATTACTAGATGAGCTAAATCTTTATAATGACTTACCTTTAATTCTACGCCAAGCACGTGTAGTAATACAAAACCATATCCAAGAAAATGATCGCATCTTTGTGTAATGTATGATATCACAAAATATTTCAATGCTCTTTACTCAAATACATAGGTGAATGCATAAGTCTCCTTTTTACTTCATTCATATGATGTGTATATGCATTCGAAAATTATCTTCATCTTTGGATTGCCGAGCTCATATGTGACGAAACCATACTATCAAATTAATTCACGTAATTAGTTATGAGGAGACACAACACACATTACAAAAACACAACTCCCTATGCAGATAGCATAACGATGAATAGTTAGAGTCTCATTTCCTCTAGGAAAGCTCACTGCTTGCAATATGCATAAATACAAGAAATTCAAACTGTTAAATTCTCTTTCAGAAACTGAAGATGTCGATAGTTATTAGAATGAAACGTGGTGTCGTATAGCGAAAGAACAATTCATAAAAAAACAATTAATGATCTTGGTTGAGAGAAAATTCTTTTATATAAGAAGAAATTCATCTGGCTGTGTCAAAAGTACGAAACACTACTTGTACAGGACTTTATCTTGCACGTAGAATGTATGATTTTGTGAGCACAATGCAAAAAAAATCTATCCGCATAAATTAAAACATCGACTTATTCCAATGTAAAGAGTCAAGAGTTATCGGGTACGAAATGCAAACACAGTCAAGGTATGTCTTAACAATTCTGTCACTCTACACATAGGCGCATTTAGAATCTAAAAAGTAAACAGACGCAAGTTCAAAATTTCCCAGTCACAAAAAGGAATCGGATCGCTTATCATTCAAACATTATAATTGATTTAACTACTAGACTTATTCCAATGTACAACATAGATATTTGTTCCATAGAAATGCGCTGCACGACACAGCATCTATATCTCGAAAGCGTTGAACTCAGTCTTTGATTATCTGGTATCTAGTTCGTCATGCAAAATTGTGTGATTACAGTAATGGTAAACAGAAGAGGTCATGCTCGCATCTTATTCATTCCTTCAGCCGATTTTTATGCACAGAAGCGTTTCTGAAAATCAATAATGAGACGCAATATAGAGCCATTAGAACTTCAGAATTATAGAAAAAAAACAACACAATCCAGATTCTTTAAAGGATGATATATCATCAGGTTTCATCCTCAGTAGTGCTACCTTTGTATAGATATTGGTTGCAAGCATAAGAGAAAATTTCCCTTCGTAGCAGATCAGATGTCTTGTCCTGGCATCGAATGTCAGAGATATTCTTCTGAAGAGCTTCCACATGTAGACACTAAAGATTATGTTCAGGCTGTCACTTCATATGGTTGTTTGTAGCAGATAATTGCCATTGTCACCATGATCTGGCTTTTGTCCATCTTGGCAAGAAGTAGTAAATAGAATTGGCCTCTTCCTTCCGTCGACCCTGTCATGCATCAAATCATCATGAAAATTGACCTCCAATGATTTCCCCTTTTTCTGCGCATATATTTTTCTTAATCAACAGCGAAGCCACACTTCTCAATCTGATCCTTTCAGAAATTGTCATACATATCTATCCTCCCTCCTGCCACGATCTTTAGCATCGTTAGTATGTGTCTGCTTAGACTGTCTTCCCAGAAAGATGACAAATCTTCCCCTTTATTCCCCTCCGTGACCCTTTTCTCAGACCTTCGCCAGAGAGCTCTTGTTCCATAACTCCCCAAAGAACGTTTTTCCGCTGCCACATGGAGTTCTCCCCCCACCGAGCTCTTGTGTACGTACCTCTTCCTCTCTGACCACGAGCGAGATCCGAAGCTACCATCCTTCCTCAGTCACCTATCTGCCATAAAAAGAAGGAAAAAGAAAAATGGGAAATGCTATCTCCACATGTTTTCCTTCTAATTCCCTTCGATACTTGCCGATCTATATCTTCAATAGAACTTAAAAGTGAAATACTTCTAGCTAATTCATCGAAACCCATGGGATAAGAGCTGCCCTTTTTGTGTGTAAGTACTCAAACGCCACCAGGCACGTCTTCTCATCAAGCCATAGAAGATCGAATGCATGACTCCACTTCTCTATGTCAACATCATATATTCTTTATCAGCAATGAAGAACTTGAAATGCCTATCCACTTTTCTCCAAAGGCTTTCGATACTATGAGTGGAATCACCACCACATCCACCCCCTCCAAACCTGTGTGGCCTTCGAACACACCACCATCAAGTATCATGCTTTCTTCAATTCATACAAAAATCAAGTATAGTGAACAAAATCAAGTGCATGGGTATACAAAATAGCTTGTGCCTATGCACGGCCATGTAGTGGGCCGTATTCGTGCATACTTTTAAGTGCATCAAAACATAATGGTGCAATCATAGGGATGTATGGCTTTTGATGATGAGGCTTTTTCACCTATTCTAAAACTCAAATTTTCTTGATGTATTTACAACTTTTTTAGCGTGCAATTGGACGTGCACCTATCAATTTGAAAGTACATGTGCATTTACAATTTCAAACATGCATACTCTAGATGCAAGCATTAACAATCATGGTGCAAATATGGACATGCTTCTCATAGTTTCTACTAAAGGAATCTCTCCACTCATAATTTCAGTCTCAAATGCAATCACTCTTCTCCTCACTCAACTCCTCTCACTTTCACTCAAGGTTCAACATGCTTTCATTTAATAATATTTACAAGTATCTCTCATGTGCAAATGATTGTGCACCTATGGGAATTAAAACATGTGCCCTTCTCAACTTACAATATGCACACTTTATATGCAATGCATCTCAAAAATGTTGCAAAAAAAGATTATGGTTAAAACAAGATAGCTAATGAAAACAATTTTTACAAAAAAAAATTCAGCTCCATTATCTTCACTTGTTCATTTCCTGCACTCACAAAACTAAACAAAAGATGAAAAGCATTAAATCAAAATAACCAAACACACATGCAATCCATGAAAGGATTTCTCAAGAATCCATCTGCAATAAAACATGAACAAGTTGCTTGAAAGTAATGGCCTCCCATATGATCCATTCAAACTCATCTTCTTCCTTTACCTCTAGATAAGTACCTATTCTAAAAAACTCATAAGAAAAATCACTAGCATCATATTCACTAAACATATTTGGAAAAACTTAATTCATTTGGACATTAGATACATTTATTTGAATCCGATTAAAATCGGAACTTTCATCCAACATGCATTCACTTTGTGAAGATAATTCATTCAACTCATCTAACTCTTCACACTCAAAATCATGCAAACCCAAACTGGCATACATCAAATCAAGAAAATCATCTTGAGCTATAAGTTTTTCATGCATTCCCATTGAAAATAGCTCTCCACAATCAATCAAACTCAAACATTCATCATACTCATCATCACTACACACTTGTTCACATACATTCAATTCTTAATCATGCAAAAGATTATGCTTGGTAGAAAATTCATCAAGATTTTTATTCTCCTCTAGATCAACCTCATCTCTTTCACCCCCTCCTATTTTCTAAGGAGTAATAGTGCGAATATCCTCAACTCGTGAAGAGTTAGTGAGCAATAACTCATGTTCCTCATTCAAGGAAGCCTTGACACCTGCTTCACTAACTACTTCAAAGCTCAAGTAAATCTGACTCTCAACATCAGTCAAGTTTGACTCATCATATGACTCACTTGAATTTTCTCCCAGACATCCTTTTGCTCTTCAATCAACTCAACCTCTTTCTCTTTCTCATCATCTCTATTAATTTGATGCATGCACACAAAAACTACATCATCAAACTCGCTTTCTAAGTTTTCATCGTCTTCACTAGTCTCACCTTCATCTACCTCTTAATCCCTAGAAATGGAAATAGTTTCTTCACACAACTTCTCACTCAACTGCTCTCTTGCGTTCTCATCCTTAACTCTTGTATATTTTGGACCCTCTCTAAATTTATTTGTTTGATCTAAGGATATAAGATTAACTCCATGTTCATTTTTCTCCTTCACAATCGCACTCATATAAACTAAAGGTCTTGTAGTAGGCATTGGGAAACTTTGAGTATCCTCAGCTCTATCTTGTACTATATATGACCTCCATCTCTTATGTCTCAAGAGCATCGATATGGCCTTATGCACTTTACTTCAATCTCTAGTCAATCCTAAAGGCTCACTCAAGTCTTCCAATATGTCACCTAGCTCTAAGGTCAAATCAGGGTCTACACTCTTAATGAAGAGCTCTAGTTTCTCGTGTTCCAAAGCATCTTGATCATTATGGCTCAATTGGTCAAATTTCTCTTCAAATTCTCGAAGTAGCTCGACCACCTCAAGGCCTTTATTTGGAGTAGCCACCCACTCTCTCAATGCATGTCGTGTGGGCATGACTAAGTCCTCTAAGTAATACTCTTCTCTAAGAAAATTTTTAAATTCATTCCATGTATGGGATCACTCTTGAAGAGCATAAATGCTAGGTTTGACATCGGGCATTACAATCCTTGCAAATTCACTAAGCTTCTTAGAAGCACTCACGCCATAGAGATCCATTTTAGTTTCATAATTTTGCAAGAATTTAGTTACATCTCGGCCATTAAAGAATCCACATTCTTTTGAAATTGGCTCTAGGGTTCTCATCACTCCATCACTACTTGTGGAAATGTTTTGGGATTCAATAACACTTGAAGTAAAGTGCTCAAGGTTCTTGGATCTAAGCTTAAGGCCTCCATCAAGGTCAAAACTCAAAGTCTCAATCAAAGTCAATACTCAAAACTCTCAACCTCAAGTCTCACTTTAATGGTCAAGTGAAGGTCATCTCAATGTCAATCTCAAGGTAAGCTCAAAGTACAATCAAAGTACAAGTCAGTTCCCCTATGAGTTTCACGTCGGGTTCACGCATGTGGTCGAGTTCTTGCGCACTTAGGGGTGCACACCGAGTGCCAAGAAAATGACCTTGAGCTTAACATTACTAGATCAGCTAAATCTTTATAATGACTTACCTTTAATTCTAGGCCAAGCACGTGTAGTAATACAAAACCATATCCCTGAAAATGTTCGCATCTTTGTGTAATGTATGATATCACAAAATATTTCAATGCTCTTTACTCAAATACATAGGTGAATGCATAAGTTTCCTTTTTACTTCATTCATATGATGTGTATATGCATTCGAAAATTATCTTCATCTTTGGATTGCCGAGCTCATATGTGATGAAACCATACTATCAAATTCATTCACGTAATTAGTTATGAGGAGACACAACAGACATTACAGAAACACAACTCCCTTTGCAGATAGCATAACGATGAATATTTAGAGTCTCATTTCCTCTAGGAAAGCTCACTGCTTGCAATATGCATAAATACAAGAAATTCAAAGTGTTAAATTCTCTTTTAGCAATTGAAGATGTCGATAGTTATTGGAATCAAACGTGGTGTCATACAGCGAAAGAACAATTCATGAAAAAACAATTAATGAGTTTGATTGAGAGAACATTCTTTTATATAAGAAGCAATTCATTTGGCTATGTCAAAAGTACGAAACACTACTTGTACAGGACTTTATCTTGCACATAGAATGTATGATTTTGTGAGCACAATGCAAAAACAAAATCTATCCACATAAATTAAAACGTCGACTTATTCCAATGTAAAGAGTCAAGCATTATCGCGTACGAAATGCAAACACAGTCAAGGTATGTCTTAACACTTTTGTCACTCTACACATAGGCGCATTTAGAATCTGAAAAGTAAACACACGCAAGTTCAAAATTTCACAGTCACAAAAAGAAATTGGATCGCTTATCATTCAAACATTATAATTGATCTAAATACTAGACTTATTCCAATGTACAACATAGATATTTGTTCCATCCAAATGCACTGCATGACACAACATCTATTCGTCAAAAGCCTTGAACTCAGTCTTTGATTTTTTGGTATCTAATTCGTCATGCAAAATTGTGTGATTACAGTAATGGTAAACAGAAGAGTTCATGCTCGCATTTTATTCATTCCTTGAGTCGATTATTATGCACGGAAGCGTTTCTAAAAATCAATAATGGCACACAATATAGATTCAATAGAACTTCAGAATGATATAAAAGAAACAACACAATCCAAATTCTTTAAAGGACGATATATGATCAGGTTTTAGCCTCAGTGGTGCTACCTTTGTATAGATATTGGTTGCAAGCATAAGAGAAATTTTCCCTTCGTAGCAGATCAGATGTCTTGTCCTTGCATCGAATGTCAAAGAGTATTCTTCTGAAGAGAGCTTCCACATGTAGACAATAAAGAGTATGTTCAGGTTGTCCCTTGATATGGTTGTTTGTAGCAAATAATCGCCATTGTCGCCATGATCAAGCTTTTGTCCATCTTGGCAAGAAGTAGTAAATAGAATTGGCCTCTTCCTTCCGTCGACCCTATCATGCGTCAAATCATCATGAAAATTGACCTCCGATGATTTCCCCTTTTTCTGCATATAATCAGTAGCGAAGCCACACTTCTCAATCTAATCCTTTCATAAATTGTCATACATATCTATCCTCCCTGCTGCCACGATCTTTAGCATCGTCAGTATGTGTCCGCTCAGACCTGTCTTCCCAGAAAGATGATGAATCTTCCCCTTTATTCCCCTCCATGACCCTTTTCTCAGACTTCCACCACAGAGCTCTTGTTCCATAACTCCTCGAAGAACCTTTTTCCACTGCCACATGGAGTTCTCATCCACCGAGCTCTTGTGTACGTCCCTTTTCCTCTCTATCCGCAGGCGAGATCCGAAGCTACCATCCTTCCTCAGTCACCTGTCTGAGAGAGTCCCTCGAACACTCGATTTCTCTGTCCTAGTGCTTCATCTCCCTGAATGCGCTTTTTTTTCTGGTATATCCCAAAACCCTCAAAACAGCTTGCATTTTCCCGATCTGCCATATAAAGAAGGAAAAAGAAAAACGGGAAATGCTATCTCCACATGTTTTCCTTCTAATTCCCTTCGATTCTTTCTGAGCTGTATCTTCAATACAACTTAAAAGAGAAATACTTATACCTAATCAATCGAAATCCATGGGATAAGAGGTACCCTTTTTGTGTGTAAGTCCTCAAATGCCACCAGGCACGTCTTCTCTTTAAGCCATAGAAGATTGAATGCATGACTCCGCTTCTCTATGTCAACATCATATATTCTTTGTCAGCACATGAAGAAATTGAAATGCCTATCCACTTTTCTCCAAAGGCTTTCGATACTATGATTGGAATCACCACCACAACGCCATCATCTTTGTACTTGCTACTAGTAGAAAATTGTTGAGATTCTCTTATATCTATTATCTTCTCTAATATTGCTCCTATATTATATTGCGTAACTATTGTCGTACATGGTAACAAAGCCATAAGGTTCGAATAGCTTGAGAAGTATCACTATTTTAGCCTACTAGTAGACTAGAATATCAGTAGATTATTTGAGTGCTTACATGATGGCTTCATCATCGAACACTAGTCTTGGTGCTTCAGCTAACGTTAATGTTGCACCTATTTGAATTTGCCTACCTGCATTCACTGAAGGGAAGCTCGATGGAACCAACTATACACTCTAGAAGTTCAAAATTTCTGCAATTTTGGACTCCTATGAATTACTTGACACTGTCATGGCACCAATGGGATTGGATCCAGAGCCTATACCAGTTGAAGATCCAAAAAATTCAAGATTGATGATTCAACCAGATCGAGATCTTCTACGAGCTTGGAAGAGGCAGAATTTTGATGCATTATGTGCGATTGTCACTAGAGTAAGTGATTCTCTGCTTACTTTAGTTCAACATACTACTAAAGCACATGGGGCTTGGGGCATATTGGCACATCAATATGAGACCAAGAACCACACTAGGATACAGAATTTAGAAAATCAGTTGGCAAATGAAAAGCATTCTGATTTTGAAAAGGCTCAAGATTTTATCAAACGGATAAAACATCTTCAAGATCAATTGGTTGTAGTTGGTGTTGTTATAACACCAGAAGAGCTCGCTCAAAGATGTGTACGTGTTCTTCCAGCAAAGTATGATGGATTAGTAACATCCCTTAAAACTCATGTAAGACCAACTCCCCTTAAATTTGATGAGTTTTGTGTGATGCTTTTAGAAGAAGAGATGCGGTTAAAGAATCGGCAAAGTACAAGTGATGTTGCATTCTCCGCAAATGCAAAAGGTAAAGGCTCTTCTGATAGATCAAGGAAGAAGCCAAAGAAGAAAAAGTTCACAGGAAGTTGCTTCTATTGTGAAAAGAAAGTCCATGCCATCAAGGATTGTAGAAAGAAGCAAGCTAATGAACGGAATAGGACTGTAAAATCATCGTGGAAGAACAAAGAGTATGCAAACAACATAGAGCTGGAACTTTGGGTAGCTATTGAAGAGGTATGCTCATCTGATCAAGCTCGTGTTGATGAACCATGGATTTTAGATAGTGGACCTTCTTGTGATATGAACAATAAAAAGGATTGGTATAGTTCCCTAGTGCTTCTACGAGAATCCATCAATGTAGTGGTGGGAAATGACTCCAAGTGTCCAGCTGAAGGAACTAGAACCATCTCTTTTATCACTTCTCTAGGTGTTAAGAAAAAGTTATCCGATGTTCTCTATGTACCTACACTTAAAAGAAATTTGTTGTCAGTTTTTGCAATAACAGATCGTGGACTCGAAGTTGACTTCAATAAGAGTGGTGCAGAAATCATGGATTCATCAGGTAATGTTGTAGGTAAAGGCATACAACGGGATAACTTGTACGAGTTAAGTGCTTTAACTACTATAGAAGATAAAGATGTAAGTAGGTTATGGCACCAACGATTTGGGCATCTCCGACTTGTAGTTTTGAAGGAGATGCAAAGAACAGGGATGGTTGCTCATTTGTCTGCATTTTCAGAGTTGTAGGAACCTTTGTGAAGCTTGTATGATGGGCAAGCAACAACAAAAGGCATTTCCAAGAGAGGCCAACAATCGATCTCAAGCTCCTGTAGAGTTGGTACATGCTGATCTCTGCGGTAAAATGCCTACACCTGCTTTAGGAGGATCTTTCTACTTTTTTTGTTAGTCGACGATTATAGTAGAAAGATGTAGGTTTATTTCATTCGAGAGAAGGGTGATGCTTTTGAAAATTTAAAACGTGGCATAAGTATCTAGAAAATGAATCAGGAATGAAACTGAAGAAATTCAGAACAGTTAGAGGAGGTGAATTCTTGTCAACAAAATTCAATAATTAGTGTAAGGAGCACGGTGTGAAAATGCAACTTACCATAGCTCATACACCTCACCAAAATGGCATTGTTGAGCGCAGGAACAGGATAGTAGTTTAAATGGCTCGTTGTATGTTAAAGGCTCAAGACATGCCTGATTCATTCTCGGTAGAAGCAGTCTATAGAAGGAGTCAATATGCTACACAAAAGCATTGAAGGGGATGACTCCTCAAGAAGCATATTCTGGTAAAAAGCCTTCAGTTTTGCATTTCAGAATTTTTGGTTTTTCTATTATGCACATATTCCTTATTCAACAAGATCAGAGTTGGATTCAAAAAGCAAAAGGTGTGTCTTCCTAGGATATAGTGAAGAGTCTAAAGCATATAGGTTGTGGGATTTTGTGGCAAGGAAGATTTTTGTCAGCCGAGATGTGGTGTTTGATGAATGACCACACTTAGTAGAAGATAAAGGTAAATCTACTATCTCATCAAATGGAGAAATATCTCACCTTGTGCCTATCATAAGACAGGTTAAAATTGAGGAGGAGGAAACATCTGATGAAGAAATTTTCTCAATAAAAAGCCAACCAGTTGTAGCTGCACAGCGTAAGCCACTACCAAAGTGGGCACAATAGCTCTTTGATGATCACAATACACATGTAGATGTACCAGAATCATCCTCGGATGGATTACGAAGATCAAAGAGAATAGAAGAGCAAAGAAGAGCCTTAGAACACATTGTTAACATGGCTCTAATGGCAGATATCATGGGCTCAAAAAAGGAACCTAGCACCATTGAAGAAGCCCTTGATGATCCGGGTTGGAGAGCGGCAATGCAGTCTGAGTATGATAGTATACTCAAAAATGATACATGGGATCTAGTCGACTTGCGGCCAAAGAAGAAGGTAATAGGTACTAAATGGATTTGGAAAGCTAAGTACAAAGCAGATGGAACATTAGAAAAGTATAAGGCACGATTAGTTGCACATGGTTTTTCACAAATCGAAGGATTTGATGTTCAATAAATTTTTGCACCAACAGCACGCATGACAACTATTCAGACGGTACTTGCCGCACAAAAGGCTTGGCCTATTTTCCAGATGGATGTCAAATCTGCATTTTTGAATGGTCACCTCAAGGAGGAGGTATATGTATCTCAACCACCAGGTTTTGAGGGGCCCAATTCAGAAAATAAAGTTTGCACGTTGAAGAAAGCTTTGTATGGACTTAAGCAAGCTCCATGGGCTTGGTACCAACGGATATATAATTTTTTCAAAAATATGGGTTTTTAAAGAAGTACTTCTGATGCAAACTTGTATGTAACAAAAAGGGATAGCAAGCTAGCTGTTGTCATTGTATATGTAGATGATTTGATCATTACAGGAGATCATCAAGAACTCATCAATCAAACTCGAATCAGCTTGTGAACTGAGTTTGAAATGATAGACTTAGGTCTACTCCATTTTTGTCTGGGAATTGAAGTATGGCAAAGGAAGGATGGAATTTTCATCTCACAACAAAAATATGCCAAAGAAATTCTCAAGGCATTTGGAATGATGGACTGCAAGCCAACTAGCACACCTATGGAGGTAAATCATAAGCTATCTATGCATGATAACATGCCTAATGTAGATGCTAAGAAGCATAGGAAGCTCCTTGGAAGTCTTATTTTTTTGTGCAACACTAGACCAGACATTTGCTATGTTGTTGGAGTATGAAGCAGGTTTTCCAAAAAACCTAAGGAGAGTCACTAGAATGCTGGAATGCGAATTCTAAGGTACATTGCAGAAACCTTGGATTTTGGTATTTTTTATACCACAAGTGATACACTCCAAGGATATTATGATTCAGATTGGGCTAGAGATTGTGATTCTTGAAAATCAGTTTCTGGATATTGTTTCTCACTTGGTTCAGGAATATTTTCTTGGGTAAGTAGAAAGCAACCAACTCTCGCACTCTCCTCCACTGAAGCAAAGTACAAAGCATCTTGTTTTGGTTCTTGTGAGGTGGTTTGATTAAGGAGAATTCTTGCAGATCTAGGCTTTCCATCAATATGGCGACTGTACTCAAGTGTGATAATCAAAATTGTATGGCTATTGCAAAGAACCTAGTATTTCATGCTCACACTAAGCACATAGAAGTAGAGTACCATTACATTCGTGAGCTAATAGAAGATGAAATTGTGGAGCTAGAATATTGCCCAATAGAGGCAAATTGTGCTGACATATTCACTAAAGCACTTGGAAGAGAGGAGCTCAACAGGCATCTTCAACAGATGGGCATAGGATTGAAACCTACTTGATTTTTCATCAGTAAACATTGAGCTGGGTGTTAGTATATGATCAATGTCTACCCCTCATGATTGTATGCACATTCTATAAGGCCCCCATTATGAGGAGAAGCCAAGCGTGCATTACCCAATTGATGGGAATCCCAACTTGGATGTTGGATGAAGGTCATATTGGACCATGGTAAGGTATTGTAAGGAAAGGGAGTTACCAAGGTCCCCAATTATGGGAATATTCCATGGAGTATTCCCTATCGGAGTTAGAAATCATTTATATTTGTTAGGTCGGCTCAACCGGCCTAAGCCGTGTATGACAATTACATGGGCGATGGCTGCCCATGCTCTACTGCCCATGTGTAGCTCTTCATGGAAGGCCACCCATGATCCTATATATACATGACTTCTACGCTACCTGAGACATCGAATTGAGCCAGCATACCTCTACCTTGTATCTCCCTATCTAGAGTTGTCTAGATCACCATTTAAGCTCTACCTTGAGAGTACCCGGGTGGAAAACGCGATCATCTTTGTACTTGCTGCTAGTAGAAAATTGTTGAGATTCTCCTATATCTGTTATCTTCTCTACTATTGCTCCTGTGTTATATTGCATAACTATTGTCTTACATTAAGGTCTAGATCTTTAGGATTAGGGTTTTAGAGTTTTTACATACATAAACTTCAATTAAATTTATATAAAGAAAAAATAAAGAAAAGAATAAGAAAAAATATGAATATATAAATAAATATATATAGAAAGAGGTTAATTGTATAGATAAATAAATATGAAAAGAGCTAGTGTTTTAGCTAAATAAATTAAATATATATAATTAAATATATATAATTAAATATATAAAAATAAGAATAGTTTTAAGGTTTTTTATCAAAGTAAATATATATACACATACACATACACACACATATATATATACACATACACATATATATACACATGCATACACAAATATACATATTTTAGGTCTAGATCTTTAGGATTAGGGTTTTAGGGTTTTTACATATATATACTTCAATTAAATTTATATAAAGAAAAAATGAAGAAAAGTATCTGGATATATAAAAAAAAATCTGAATTAAAAAAAATCTGAAAAAAATCTGATGGTCAGATAGTAGCATCTCTTAATTGTTTACGTAAGTGGATTTGAAATAAACTTTCATTGTTGTATCAAAATAACTTTATTTACTAATATCGTTCTAATTGCTTATTGCCTGCTTCTTAAAGATCAATTTTTGCTAGAGGGCAATGATATGCCTCCAACACGTGGAGATGCAAAAAACTTTTACAATCCATCGGAATGGACTACACTAAGATTCATGCTTGTTCGAATGATTGCATCCTCTTTCGGAACAAGTATGAGGATCTCCACGTATGTCCAAAGGGTGGAGCAAATAGATTTAGAGAAGACCTTGTAGGAGAAGCAATCCCCACAAAGGTTCTTTGCCACTTTCCTATCATCCCACGAATTAATAACATGTTTAGATGCAAATCTATAGCTGAGTTAATGTCATGGCATGCAAAGATCAGGTCTATAGATGGTGTAATGCGAGTGCTTGCTCACTCTGATGCTTGGACGCACATAGATAGTAAGTGTCCAAAGTTTGCTAGTGAGCTTCGATCCATACGTCTAGGCCTAGCTATGGATGGAGTAACTCCATTTGGTTTATGCAGCTCTTCATGGAGCACGAGGCGTGTATGTTTGGTCAATTATAACATCCCACCATGGTTGGCCACAAAGAAAGGTCATTTATTATTAGCTCTTACTCTTCCAGGTAAGTATAAGATAAAAAACATGGATGTATACCTTGCAGCACTTGTGGAGGAACAACACATTTTATGGGATGGGATTACTGTGTGTGACATGTCTCAACCTATAATAAGATGAGACGTACGAGTGCAAGGCATACATATGTGCAAGATGCTTGATTGGCCCCGTTATGGTGAATGTTCAGCTTTGTCCATTTCAGGTTACCATGCTTGTCCCTTATGCGGATCACGACTCCAAGCACGCTATTCCAAAGAACTGCGTAAAACTGTCTATCAAGGACACCATGGATATTTTTCTGATGGACATGTTTTACGTGAAGGACAAATTGGTCGACAAGCACAACACCAAATGAAAGCTAGCGATTGGAAACAACTATGGGATTCAAAAACTCTAGTCACTGGCATGAAACGGTTATCGATTTTTCATGAACTCACTTATTGGAGTGAATTATTGATCAATCATTTGGTAGACCTGATGCATATTTTTCAGAATGTGGGAGAGATTATCTCGAAGACCATGATCAGAAAGAAAGAAAGCAAAGCACAAAGAGAGGACTTAGAAGAGAGAGGTCGTATGCAAGATTTGTGGGCAATTACTAAGCCCAAAGGAATAGTATCATTACCAAGAGCTCCTTGGGTGCTTTGCAGGATGAAAGAGCAACAAGTGAAGAACATAATTTCAGAGTTTTGGATACCTACTTGATGCATGAGGTGTCTTAAGACTGCTTTGACACAAAACAACGATCTTGGACGGTGCAGGTCTCGTGATTGGCACAATTTTTTATAGTTTGTGCTCCCTGTAGCCTTAAAAGATTGTCTTTCGGAGGATGTGCAAACAACCATTTATAAAATTGGTTCCTTAGTAGGGTGGATCTCTTCTAAAGAGATAAATAGAGATAACATAGAGAGTGCAAAACTCAATGCTATCGAGGTTGTTTTTATGGTAGAGAAATGATTTCACACAAGTATTCTCACTATTCAGCTTCATTGACTAGTTCATGTGGTAGATGAAGTTATAATAGCAGGAACTATCCATAGTTGATGGATGTTCTTCTTAGAGTGCTTTATGAAGACATTAAAAGGGTTTGTTTGACAAAGAGCATATCCAAAGGGTACCATGGCAAAGGGATGGCTCGTGCAAGACTCTCTTGTATTCATAATTGAGTTTCTACGTATGTCGGATCCAAAAATGCCTTGCTTATGGAGCGATGATGAAGATGTTTATCTCGTAGGGAATGAAATACAAGGTAAAGGGTTGCAAAGAAAAATGGATGCAAGTTTTAAAGAGAAGGCAATGAAGTTTTGCATAGTTAACTCTAAGCGTATGCAGAAGTGGTTAGAAAAGTATGAGCTTGCCAAGGAGACTAACACAACGGAAAGAGCTCAGTTTTGAAGGAATCATTCCACTCGCTTTTTCCACTTCTAGAAAGTCTTCGACCTCTTCCAGCTTTTCCAATGAGCATATGGCTAGATATAGTGGTCTCATGAGCAAAGGCAACGGGTGAAGATATCTCTAAAGAAGAAGAAGAACTTGCAAAGGGATGTGATTAAGAGTATGCTAAATATGGTGCACTATGGTCCCATGGATGATACTTTTGGATCACACGAATTGATAAAAATAGGTTTAATTTTGATAGTGGGGTGATGGTGAACTTTTTGCAAAAAAGTAAAGCGAGTGCAAGAGATGATAATGCTTAAGAAGGCGAGGTTGTGGAGTGACTCAAGAATCATAAAACTATCCTTTAGGAACTTTGATTACTTTGTTTTTTATGTGAAATGGTTCAAAGTAGTCACCTTTGGAAGAAACGCAAGAGTGAGGCAGGATAAAAGTGGTTTGCTTCAAGTCGACAAGAGATACATTTGTACTTCGTGAACACTATGAGCAAGTTGTATTTATACCAGATTCAAAAGAACCAGAGTGGCTATTTGTTTCACAAGTCCCCCCACATAGTAGACAAATTTGTGAGAACATAGATGTCGAAGAAAGTCCATCTGTAGTCGACTCGGAGATTCATTCGATAGTTGAGGAGGAAGAGATCGTTGTTCGAGAAGAAGAGGTCCTTGAAGAAGACAAAATACAGGATGAAGCAATAGATGATCATCAAGAAGAAACTAGCATACAAAGTGATTTAGAAAGTCATCAATATAGAGATAGATATTCTTTGTGCATCGGATCTCCAAGAGGATGCAAGAATAAAGGAGTTGTGAACTAAACACTTGTACATACTAATTTTTGTTTTTTTTTTGCTAGGTTCTTTTGTACACTACCATTTCTATATATTACCTTTATTATCATATGCTAATTATTTGAGTTCTTTTGTTACAGAGCATGATGGAAGATAGTCCTCCAGTCACTCCACATTCCATGATAGAGGAGTAGTTATTAGAGTTCATATCTCAGGTACCTCCCGCATATATCACCGCTGCATCACAGTACTGGATCGCTCATGGTAGCACTCCCCCCCTCAATCCTCCTAGCTTCACTCTATCGGGCTCAGTCTTGTCGGCGTCACTCCCGCCGGTGTCACTCCTACCGGCATCACTCTTGCGGGTGGTGCTACTCCCACCGGAGGTATGTCTCCTAGCTTTATGACTCCACCACGACCATCTTTTTAGCCATCCCCCACTAGCTCTAGTGGTAGACATGTGCACTCAACACCCCAGCGCGATACAGGTGCTGGCCCATCTCGTAGGTCAAAATCAAGCTCAGGAGCAGGATGTTCTAGGAGTGGATCTACAGATAGGTCTGGAGGAGGTGGCAGTTGTGGAGGCAATGCGACGGACGTTATGTAGCCCACTTCTACTCCTAGAATGAGTACATCAGATATAGGTATACCACGTGGTACACCACATGGAACACGACGTACACCTTAGGTTGCTCATGAACATTCTGAACTCAAGGTATATAGTATTCGAGATGGAGCTCCTATGATGGATGCATCCGGAAAAGCAATGCATCAGCGTATAGGATAGCTTTGCTCCATACAGTTTGGACACTCCATAATGTTGAAATGGAGTGAACAAGATAAGGGTCATAACAATTATATCACAGAGACAATTTATCAGGAGTTTTGGCCAGCACATGGGAAGCCTCTTGTCAGTTCAGAGTGGATTCTGCACACCGCACGTGAAGTTATGTCCCATCGAAGATCCAGGCTCATGATGCTTTCAGAGCATGGTTACCAAAGCCTGTATGGTTAGATGCTGAGGAGTGGGATATGATTCGCGAGGAGCAGCAATAGACTCATGACCGATAGTGTGAGTAGCAAGATGCCGCAGCCACACATTTAGATATGATTGGACCGTCACATTTGGGCAGCGATGGATATGACACGATGCATCAGGAGTTTGTAAGTGGTTTATTGAATTTGTTTGTGTTAAGCTTTTCGTCTATGTTCCTCTAATGTTTTGTATATTTACTGCAAGAGTTGGCAATCGGTTGTCCTCCAACATGAATAGAGGAGGCTTATGGATATCGTCATGGATTGACTGCACTATTGGAGGACTTGGAGAGATGCAGTGTGGTCGTTTTATGGGAGTGTTTGGGATGAGGTGATGAATTTATAAACTTGACTTTTACTTGTTGTTTGTAAATCTCATGTGAATTTATCTCATTTCATGAATGTTCTTTGTTGTAGGACTGTTGATATGGAACATTCTCTGCATGTGTATGGTAGTGGTGCACCAAAATTTGGTATTTGATTCTTATATGGCAATGCTTTGCCACATTTTGTAAAAGCTTCATATATAACAGTGGTTTGCCACACTCTTGTACATGCTTCATTTATGAAATATATAACCTTTTTTGTACATGGTTCATGGTTCATGGTTCATGGTTCATGGTTCATTCTGATTATCTCTTTTGTGTCCAATAATATTTTGCTTTATGAAATCATATTTCGGTTGGCATTAGAGTACACATCACATGTACTCGGTGTTTTTTGGGCAGAATGTATAGTCTTTTGCTAAACAACATCATGGTAATGTTGGTGTAGCAAAAGGCAACAAACTCTACCCAAAAACAATTTTGTGGATATGGTCATCAGTATAAGCGATGGTACTCCCACCAGGGTCATCGGAAAAAGCATCGGTACACCAAGCGGGCATCGGTATATGCAATGGTATAGCCAGCACAGGTGTCGGTATAATCATCGGTATGGGCGTCGATATTACGAGTGCCCATACCGATGATTATACCGACACTCATACTGACGCATATATCGGCGCCTATATCGGTGCTTTAGTTTCGATGCACATACCCACACCTACAGTGATGTCGGGGCAAAAATATACCCATTCAATTTCCTCGATAAAAGCTTTAGTCTATGGTCAATCTGTTGTAGTGGAGTGTCTCAAAGTAGCATTGTAAAATATGTATCTTGAATTGGGGAATGTGTGTGTGCTCAACAATAATATATATGGACTTGGAGGGACACTGTGTGGTCATTTCATGGGAGCATCTACAATGAGGTGAGCTTATAATATTGGTTTGATGTTTTTAGTTGTTGTTTATAAATATCATGTCAACTTGTCTCATTTCATGAATGTGCTTTGTTGTAGGACTACGGATATAGATGTTTTGATTCTTCAAGGCATGTGTATGGCAGTGGTGTGGCAGAATTTTCTATTTGGTTCATATATGGTTATCGATCTAGTGTTTAGATGACCGAAAACCAAAACATTATTTGATAAATCAAAACATTATCAGGCACAAAAGAGATGACTTGAACGAATCATGAACCATCTACAAAAGAAATATCCCATAAATGAATCATGTACAAAAGATATATATATTCCATAAATGAAACATGTACAAAAGTGTGACAAACCACTACCATATATAAGCCAAATACAAAATGTGGCAAAGCACTACCATATAGGAACCAAATACAAAATTATGGTGTACCACTACCATATATAGGTCAAATATAAGATGTGGCAAAGCATTGCCATATAGGAACCAAATATAGAAATATGGTGCATCACTACCATATATGAATCAAATAGAAAATAGAGGAAGTTTAAAGCTTTCTTGAAGGCTTTTTGAGGTTACAATCAAGTAGCCATTTTCCATGAGGACCAACATAAGATGGATTTTTCCATGGAATGGGGAATCTTTGTATTTCACAAGATGTTACGTAGGCTCACAAATGCACCTGCTATATTGAAAAGACTCATGTTCCATGTTTATAGCTTTGTTGAGGGGTTTTCTTGTTATAATCAAGTAGCCATTGCCCATGAAATTCAAATAAAGATGGCTTTTGCCACAAAATGGGGAATATTTACATTTCACATGATGCCTTTTCGGCTCACAAATGCACCTTCTATATTTCAATGAATCATGTGCCATGTTTCCAAAGAGTTCTTGCATAATAGTTTAGAAGTTTATGTGGATGACGTATGTGCTCATTCCTAGATAAGACAAGCTCATACCCCTAAACTCAAACAAATATTTGACAAATGTAGAAAACATCAAGTGCATCTAAACCTAGAAAAGTGCATATTCATGTTCAAACAAGGCATAATATTATGTCATATTCGTTCAACGAATGGAATATTGATAAATCAGGAAAAAGCGAGAGCCATAGCAAAATTATCGAAACAGGTTAAGGAAGTACAAGCCTTTATGGGTCATTGTGGATACTACCAACAACTTATCCACATGCATATGATCATTCCTAAACCCTTATAAACCATTTAATAAAATTTGGGTGGAATGATAGATGTGAAAATTCATTTATAGAGCTAGAATGAGGTTTGTGTTCCATTTTGATTTTGACAATGCCATATAGGAATAACCATTCCATGTCCATGTGTATGCCTCCAGTTTTTCTATTGGATGCATGCTAGCACAACTTATAGGGAAACGAAATATAGAATTACCCATAGCATTTGTGAGTAGATAGGTGGAGGTTGTTGAAAGTAATTTGACAACAACCAAAAGAGAAGGATTAGGCGTAGTATATGTAATTAAAAAGTTTTTGACTTATCTGCTAGAAAATAAGTTCAAATTGTTTAGAGACAATGAAACCTTACTATACTTGTTGAATAAACCTTGCAATGCTGGTAGATTAGTAAGATGGTTTCTCTTACTAATGGAATATGATTTCAAAGCTGTTGTTAGGAAAGGCAAGCCTCATGATGTGTTAGATTAGTTTTGTGATGCCTATTTTTTCAATCTTGAAGTAGTTCCAAGTTGGGCAAAGAAATTAGTGCCAATCCTGACGTATGAAGCCAAGAACCCTACAACCAAAACAAAAAAGGAAATAATCAAGTCACAAAGATATCATAAAGTATTTGCAAAGAGGATGATCAAGGTACTCTTAATTGTCATGTGGATGAGGAACAACACGACAAATGGTTGCAAATAGTAGATGTAGGTGCACTAGGGAAATATTATTCAAAAGATGGTAATTTTCCAAAACATTGTGGTAGCATTGAACTTGCTCATTCCACGCTAAGGGTAGGACAAGGGGCCACGAGATATCTTCAAGGATAATGGATTTAGAACTTCTAGGATAGACTAGATTGAATGTATTAGCATGCATATACATGACAAACAAAAGACAAGAGTCTTATTTTTATGCACACATGGAATACAAAGGATTTAAATTTGGCAGTTTAGTGTTGGTGTATACATTGAAACAACATGATTGAAAGTTAGAAAAATGTGTTTACAGACCTATTATTAACAAAAGAATTTTGAGTAGCAGTGTGGTACAATTAACCACCTAAGAAGGTGATGTAATGCCAAATTACATTAGGGGATGTAGAGTCAACCTTTACCAAGAACCACTCATGGAGGAGATGCTAAAAGGACTAAATCTGGCTAAGAGTGATAAAAAGGAAGAGAAAAGGTTTATAGAAGAAGTTGAGGCTAAAACTCTAGAATGCATTAAATGTATGATGTGAAGACAAAAAGGTTAATGTCATCATAGGAATTCCCATGTGGAAGAGCTCCAGCTTGTTATTGTCGATTCCTAGCTAGATGCCCCTAGATATCACATGGAAATGTGCCAGACTTGAGAGAATACCTCTCCTAGCATAATGGACAAAAGAACATTCATATTGGTAGAGCTATGACAAGACACCACAATCAAGATGATCAGAGCCTTGACTTCCTTAGGAGAAGCCACTAGCAACATTAGGTATTCCTGTTGTCAAGATATGAATCTACAAATGAATCCAATTGAGGCTTACCTTCTCAGATTGGGAGGTGTACAGAGCCCTTGCATCGATCAGATGAACGTTCCTATCCTCATAAAAGACATCCCCCCCCAGCACTAAAGCTATTAGTTTATAATGATGAAGATCTTATAGAGGCTTTAATATTGGACCAAGATTGGATATATAACCACGTAGTTGATTGGAACCTCCGAAATTTTTTTCTTCATGTTTGGGTTAATAAACAACATATAGTGGTAGAGTTAGAAAAAATTGAGTCCTCTAGCTCCATATATACAAAAAAACTAAAGACTCTAGTTGTTTAGGTCTCAATCCACCATACATTTATGGTGTCTTGAGCTTTATGGACCTAAAGCTATAGTAGAGTTGAATACCCTTGGGTCTTCTAGCTCTCTAGCTACCATACAACTCGAAACTCTACGGTTCTCTTGTTATGAGCCCATTTAGAGTACATGTACCCCCAAGTCTATTATGCACAATGCCGCACTCCCTGATGGATGTTTTATGGAAGAGTTGGAGTGCCCACCTTTTCCAAAGAAGCATCTTTTAAAAATGACCCAACTGTAGTAGCATAAGATACAACCATAGAGGGATCTTGAAAAACGATGATCACCAACCACCTTGTTGATAAAAAAATACAAAAAAGAACCTCCCATGCACCAACTAGGTATGGGTGAAAAAGGGTGAATAACCAATTGTTATCCATAATCCAAACACAACACAAAAGAAGTAAAAGCTAGCCAGAAGGTAGAAACCAAAGATGAAGGAAGGAAATCAACCACAATTAGTTTGAGAGATTTGGATACTGAAACACTCAGTTATGGCACTCCCTAATAGCTCATGGTTCCCCTAGAAAAGAAGTAGTTGTAAAACAAAGGCCATGTAAGTTATCTCCTTCGACAACTTGGAAATGGGGGCCATAAAAGACCTAGTATCAATCTCTATCCTTGTCTTCAAAGAATATACCCAAATTGATAATCCCACCATTTAATCCACTAAGGAAACGCATCAATCATATCCAACTTGTACATTATGAACCCTTGGAATGCCCCGTCTTCTAATTGTGCAATGCAGATACTACTCCATCTTAGCTTTAGCTAGCTCTATATCTGGTTGAAGATTTTCTAGCCCTCAACATCTTCATGGTATCTCGTTGATAATCTCTATGTGAACATCTATCCATGGATGATCATCATTATTCATCATTAGTATACTTTAAGCTCTTCAGAAATTATGCATATCATTAAATCATTCCATCGAATGAAATGATAGAAGAAAATAACTAAGCAACTTATGTAGTTTCCATTGTCTCTTACATGGGTAGTAAATGATCCATCTTGCCCAATCTATCAACCACTATTTGTAGAACATCTTTCTACATTCGTTTTCTCATTGGGTGCATGTCGCAGGAAAAATTCCAAAAGCCCGCTCACAAAATAAACAAAGGAGCTTATTGATAACTTCACGAAAGATAAGATGCATGTATCTACCAAGTAAAAAGGTCTGTATAGGAATGGAACCGGGAGAAAATTTTGTGCGATAACTTGTGCATGTTTTGGAAGAACCTTAATAAATGACCTACATATTAGGTGACCCACCTATCAATGATCTACGCACACAAGAGAAATGAGAGATAATGACTTACGTTGTTTTTATTGTACATAATGGCTTATGGTTTTCTCACAAGGCATAAAACTATTAGATTAGAGTGTTAAAGTCAAACTTCAAGCCAAATGTGTGGAAAATCAACCATGGAGATGTGGAACAATGTATTGAAGGATACGAGAATGGGATTCCATCACAACTCAACCAAACACTCCTCAATTGATTCCAACTAAGGCCTCCAATTCACGAGGTAGATTTTTTGGCTCCTAGATATTAGGGCTCAACTTTTCATCTATAAAAGTAGCTTTTATCATGAATTTTTTGAGTCATGTTTTGGGTTTTGTAGATCATGTAAAGTGTTCAGTAAGTATTGGAGTTATGTCAAGCAAGCCCATTGCTGCTAGCAACTTGTTTTCCTGCTTGTTAGCCTTGAGTAGACATATCTATGTGTGTGTGCAGGTAGTGTTGCAAATCTCTAGTTGTGCCTTGTTAGCATTGGTTCTCCATCGTTATTCATATATTTGATGGATTATTTATGTTGTTCGATAGCTATTAGATTCATATTGAGTCACACCAAGTTTCTAGAGAAATAAATGAATATTGTGGGAGAAACTTCAAATTAACGATCTGTGATGTTTGATATCTCTCTTTGTGTGTAGTTTTTGTGGAGCTAGTTTTATGTGTCGTAAGGATGACTTGTCCTTTTCTACTTATTTATTGTGTCCATGGATAGCCCTTGTAGGGCTCGCAAGTTGAGCCAAGTTTGAGATTCATTCTCAAGTTACTCAGTGAAAAAAAAATTTGTTGGAGTTAAGTGTGGTCTCGGTTTGACTAGCAACTATGTGAACTCAAGTAGCTCAGGTTGTAGACATTGTTTTCTAAGTGTAGGCATCCATTTGGAGTAAAATTTATTTTCTTGGAAAGCTCCTTGTGTCAATTATGTGTGTAAAATTGCGCACTAAAGTTATCACCGTATGCTCTAAGAAAGAGAAATTTTTGTGTGTATAGGTGTAAAGAAGTGTACATGTGGAAGTCATTCCCACTACTTCATACCATATGGGATCAAGGCTTCAAGAGGCGCGTAGCATTCAGATACAAACACCAACAAATTGGATTAATAGAGAGAAAGAGTAATTACATTGTGGAGATTGCTAGAGCAATACTTAAAGAGATGAATGTACCTTACATGTTTTTGAGTGATGGAGAAAATAATTTTGTGTACCTTATGAATAGGGCACATTCCTCACAATCCATGGATGACATCGTATCAAGCATATTATGGTAAGAAACCTAATTTCTCACACCTAAAAATATCTAGATGTACATGCATCAAGCAAATAGAGGCACAAAGTTAGGATATCAAGGGATGTAGCCTTTGATGAGCTACTCCCTTGCTATAAGAAATATGATTGTATGAAAGAATATGAAGAAAAACGCATCAAGATGATGAAGGAATAATCAAGCGATGGCTTCTCAGTGGCACTGTGGAATGCTAGAAGGGGGGACACCCTCTCGAAGATCTAGAGGGAGTTGTGTGCCACCAACTTTGGACACTCTCATAAAGAGTGGTTGATCTAGAAGTCTCTATTCCTTGTTCGCAAAAGAATCTCCAATTGTAAGAGGTCCCCACACTTTAGGCATCATAAAGTGTTTCTCATCGAGAACAACAAGCTTAAATCCAAGCAGGCCTTGCATGGGGGAATGGGAGGGTTGTTAATCTCCTTCGTAATCCTCTCTAGACCTGCAAGTTTTGCCCCTACTTTGTGGGATTGGGGGGTCCCAAGGGCACTAATCCCATTCACTTGTAACTTGTTCTTTCTTGAATTAAAGTCCAGGGGAGTAGGCCAGGGCCGAACTTCCTTTTTAAAAAAAGTTATTATTTATAGACATATTTCTTTTCATGAAGGACGCTCATTGTTTTTGGATTGATATAAAATTATTGTGTTAGATTCTTATAAAAGTGTGCCTAATGAGGATGACAACATTATCATATATCTACTTCCACTGTTCAAAGTGATCTGATTTGGGAAATAGGTACAAGATCTTATTTTATGCTTAATAAACTTTTTGACTTATTATCCAAGGTTATTGAAGAATCTAACCAACAAAAATTGGCTTCATCTTCTACAAGGGGAAGACATTTAAAAGAATACGTGAGAAGGGAACACTTGTTAATTCAACCTTGGTATACACTATGTGAGTTGAAAGCCCCGAAAAGTTATATACATACAAGAGGTATATCGCTAAAGTTCATGAGGAACAAGTATTGGCATTCTTTGAAGAAGTTGTTTCAATAAATTCAATCATATGCAATTGGATCTTACACCTAATGATGAATGCGAGACAAAAGAAAATCAAGACGTAGCTTGGAAATGAGTTTAAAAATCAAGATGTAGCTTGGAAATGATTTTAAAAGATGTGGCGTGGAATTGAGTTTATACTTGATTAAGATGGAATTTACGTCTCTTGTATGGAATATGTTAAGGACTTGTGTGAAATAAATCTGTTCTAAGAAGAAATTGCAAACGCCAAGGCATGAATATCAATACCTAAATTCATTTAGTTCTTGGAGATATTGTTGATCACATCACAAAGATTCTGCTTGTATTTAAGAAAAATCTGTTTGTATTTGAGCAAAATGTGCTTGTATCTTTTATGATTGTGCAAATTTGAGCAGCCTAATCTACATAATGGAACATTTGAACATCAACCTAATTGAATGTAAAAAGCAAATCGAGATTATATATGAACAATCATAAATGATGGTGCTATACCGTTTTAATTTTTCTTGATTCATATGGATTACAAGACCAAACAACGTATTTCTTAATCGCATAATGAAACATAGCTGCGAAATTGCAATGGTAGGTTCACATGATAAAATAATCAATAGATATTTTCCATAATTATGTTTGTCAATTGATATGATTGGAAGTTCAATGGACTTGAGAAATTTATGTCGTTTGGCATTTATCCATTGTTTGAATAAACCGATTTATACTATGATCACTATCTTTATGAACTTTATTAATCTTGGAATGCCACCTTTTCTAGTTGTGCAATTTTAGATCTCTCTATATGAGAATGAAAATTTATAGAAAGTTTTAAGTTCTATGATATTTCTTAGCCATTCCTATGGTACTAGGAATATGGATTACTATGATAGTTCATATCAAAAGGATACTATGAGGTTTAATATTATATGGAATATCTAAAATCGAGAGAAACTATCCCAATACGCCTTCTTTAAAGCCACATATGCCCTAAACATGTGCTTTGGTATCTCATTGAAATTCTCTATCTTCTTAATATATATCTATGGATGACTATGATTATTCATTCAGTATTAGTGATACTTTAAGCTCATCAGAACTAAATAATCCATATTTCACAATCTATCAACCACATTTGAAATTCGGTATTTTGTTAATATCTATCTACGGATTACTACTATTATTCATTCATTATTCGTGATACTTTAAGCTCATCAAAACTAAATGATCCGTATTGCACAATCTATCAACCACATTTTCTAACCATGTTTCTTCATTTCCTCCAATGATAAGCCCACTTTGACATCCATGGATATACTATCCTAATTTTTTTCTTTAACCTAGAAATATATATACATATACATACACACACATGCACACACACACACACACACACACATATATATATATATATATATATATATATATATATATATATATATATATATATATATATATATATATATATATATATATATATATATATATATATATATATATATATATATATATATATAATTCTAGCATATGCAATATCCTAAACCTTTCTTATTCAACATTGATAAATCTTGTCAAATATATATGAGAGCGTATTTTGCTAATCCAAAATAGAGTCCAAAATGAAGAATATGGGTTCTTTCATAGTGCATCCCCTCTTGCATCACTTTTTACAAATATCATTGGGGAAAATGTTAGACTTAAATATGTTATAGGATTTCGTATTGGGATTTTCTAAGGTTAGTACTTGATAAGGCTTATGTAAGAGTTTTCTTCCAAAGTACTATTCTATAGATGTTGTTAGTCTCCTCTCTCATCACAAAATATATCTACCTCTTGATCAATGGCACATCAAGGAGTCCACTTGATATACCAATTGATAGTGTCATTGGTGTTATTTGTGTGTGTGTGTATATATATCTATGTGTGTGGGTATGTATTTAGTATGTATGTGTGTGTATATGTATATGTATGGGTATGTGTATGTATGTGTAAGTATGTGTGAATAAGTGTGAGTATGTATGTGTGTCTGTATATACATGTTTATAAATTTAAAGTTGTTTATATTCTTATCCTTTTTTGTTTGAGATTAAAATAACAGGAGATATTGCATGGTAGAACAAAATAAGAGAAGACCTAACATGCCACCTGAGACGTGGTAGTTTTTTTGTAGACAGCTACATCTTTAGGAATCATTTCCTTAATAGAAGGTATATAAACTAATAGCTTATATTCTAGTGATGTATAAATCTCATATCTTTTATAAATGTTTTACATTTAATCTTTGTTTTTGTGTTTCATTAAATAAATGCAAGCTAATGTAAAGAAGAGAGTTGATTCTGGCCATACATCACACTTAGGCCAAATGGGCCATCATGGTTTTGTGTCTACATTTGTAAGTATATATATTGTTGAAACTATAATTTTTATTTTAGGTAAGACACTAATAAGTAATCAATGCAACAAAAGGATTATGGTTGATATCCTATGAAAAAGGAAATTGATTTTTCTACACATTGTGGATATCGACATCTGAGTGAGTACATGCAGGCTCATCCAAATGCCTTTATGAGTATTATTAAGTTTCATTTAATTATTTTATTTTTATTGTGTTTAATATGTTTTATTTATTTATGTTTGTTATATATAGTAGATGAGTATTATGGAGAGGTGGATATGGATGAGGTGGAGAGACAAACACAAGTGGGATGATCTCGATTATCACAAAGTGCTCACACCTCTACCTATGATGCCATTACAGATACATCAAATCATGTGGACGATCATGATGATGAGGACTTACAGGATTATGTGGATGAGGATGATCATGATGATTGACATGTTACATTGGATATATATTTTACATTAATATACATATTAGTTTTATATCTATATATTTACTCATTTCAATTATGTTTGGAATTGTGTCTATGGTACTAATTAATGAAAATTCTTGTTTGAATGATTTTTATTACTGTTTATATTTAACATGTGATGTATTACTTTAATTATATAATTCATTCATATTATATGTGTTTTTGTGTGTATATATGTTTGTATGTGCGTTTAGTTGTGTGTATATAAAATATATGTATGGACATGTAGGTATATATCTATATTTATGTCTGTCTAATTGCATGTGTATGTGTGTATCTATGTGTGTATATATGTGCATGTAGATATGTTTTATGCATATACATGTGTGTATGTGTATGTGTATGTGTATGTGTATGTGTAAGTGTATGTGCATATGTGTGTATGTGTGTATGTGCATATATATGTGTATATGTGCGTATATGTGAGTATGCACATGTGTATGTATATGTGTATCTATATAAGTGTATGTATGTGTGTGTATGTGTATGTCTAGGTATATATGTATGTGTATGTGTGTGTATATGTGTGTATGTGTATGTGTATGAATCTGTATATATATGTATGTGCATGTGTATGTTTAAGTGTATGTGTGTGTATATGCATGTGTATGTGTGTATATGTATGTATGTGCATTGGTATGTGCATATGTGTGTGTATGTGCATGTATATGTGTGTGTATTTGTATGTATGTGCATGTATATGTGTAAGTGTATGTGCATATGTGTGGGTACACATGTGCATGTGTATGCGTATAATTGTGTATATGTCTGTATATGCATATGTATGTGTATCTGTATAAGTATGTTGTGTGTGCATATGTGTATGTGTACATATGTATCTATATGTGCATCCATGTGTATGTGCATGCATATGAATATGCATATGGATGTGTATAATTATGTGTTAGTGTGGTCCGAGAAAGAAACATGGGACAAAACCAAACTACACTTGGATTTTGTCGAATTCAAAGTTTCGAATGGATTTTCATGGTCAAATCTCCAAGCGTGCGAGGACGTGAGGAAAGCTAGACTAGATAGAAGCTACATTGCTGAGAACATTATTCATTAGTGGGGCTGCCCTTCCATTTCAAAATGCACTGACCTTGCCATCTCTGATCACTACCCGATCATTAGTGCTTTCTAACCTATCACCAAAATCCAGAAGGCTCCTTGGTTCCATGCCTGCACAATCTCCTTCTCTCTCCCCTTCGTCCATCATGAAATTGTTGTTGTGTGGAAGGAGGTGTTCGTCTCTAGTGCATTCCTAGCCAAGTGTTGGAGATGTGCGGTCAAAAAGTCATGGCAAATCATGATAAGAACCAGGAAGATGCTCGTGACTGTTCGGCGAACATGCATAGAAAATCTATTCATAGACTCTAGGGACTTGAGGAGGAAGTGAACAAAGGAAAAGTGCAATCCCAAAAAGTTCTACGAAAAATCAGAGTGCTGTTGAGATATGAGGAAGAAATACAAAGGAAAAATTTGCAAATTTTTTTTAAGGAGTGGTGGGCTCGCAAAGCAAAAAACCCGCCAAAGAGATGTGCCACATCCTTAAAAGGAAACAAAACAGAGAATCGATCCCCCTATTGCTAGACTCAAATGGAGATGTATACAATACGGAAGAATAAAATTGTGCGATCATTGA
Source organism: Ceratopteris richardii (assembly GCA_020310875.1). NCBI lineage: Eukaryota > Viridiplantae > Streptophyta > Polypodiopsida > Polypodiales > Pteridaceae > Ceratopteris > Ceratopteris richardii. The sequence goes on along the minus strand of CM035439.1, from coordinate 114,661,602 downwards.
AGAGCACTTTACGAGACTCCTAGGGACCTTGACCCCCATCTCCCCCCATAGAAGGACTACATAGCAGCCATATCTCGGGTATCCTCTCAAAGGATCCCACACAACCTTCCTTCCTTGCTTGATGCCCCTATCTCGGAAGAAGAAATCATTGAATTCATTGATGCCCTCCCTTATGCTGAAAGCCCAAGGCCGAAAGGGCTCATTAATGAGTTCGTTAAGTCCTTCAAGTTGGTGGTTGCCACGCCTCTTTGTTTGGTCTAGCAAGAGGCACTCGAGTTTGGAGCACTTTCGACTTGTCTCAACAATAGCATCATCAAGTTAATACACAAAAAAGGGGAAAAGAATAGAATTGAGAACCGGCGTCTGATTACGATGCTCCAAACGGGATATAAGATCATTGACAAATTCATAGCCAACTGAATTTTCAACCATCTCAGAGCATGTTTAAGCAAGGACCAAAAAGGGTTTGTCAAAACAAGTTCAATCTTGGAAGCCATTATAGATATCTGGCAAGGTCTTCACTTCACAAATGATTCAAGAGAAGATGTGGTTTTCCTCAAGATTGACTTTGACAAAGCCTATGATAGGCTGGAATGGAACTATATTCTACAATCACTTAAAGATCTCAGATGTAGTAAAAAATTCACCAATGATCTCGACCCTTCTAGGAAACGCATCAACTCAAATTAATGTTAATGGCCAACTTTCGAAGGTGATCAAAATAAGAAGATCGATTAGACAAGGGTGTGTGTTGAATCCCCTTCTCCTTGCCATTGCCACTAAAGGGCTTAGCAGACTAGTGGAACAACAGGTGGAAGCTAGTAATATCAAAGGCCTCGGATTGCCTAATGACCACGGCCAGATCACCATGAGACTTTTTAATGATGATATGAATGGGTTTGTCCACAACGAAAGTATCAGCTTGGAGACATTTTGGAGGTGCCTGGATACTTTATGTGAAGCCTATGGATCCAAAATCAACCACTCTAAGACTGCTTTCAGAGCTATTGTCGAGATCCAGCCTGCCCTTCTCATTTATCATGGCTATCAAAACATTCATTAGGGTCAAATTTTTCGGCTTCTTGGGATTCTGTTGAGATTTGTCTTGATGGAGCAATAGTGAAACTAGGCATTGGTCAAAATCAGAAACAAATTAGACTATTGGAGAGGTATGCAAATCAATCTCGTTGGTCACACTATGGTTATCAACACGTTCCTCATATTGTTGACCATTTACTTCCTCTCTTGTTGGAGACCGATGTCGTAGGGATTTCCATCTCTAGAGAACCTTGAAGCTGACAGAAAATATCCATGAACCCATATTCATCCATGTGAACTTCAATCTTAAAATTTGTAGTGTGAAAACATTACATGTGAAACCCAATCATAAAGTTCTGATGTGCACCATGTGAGTAATCTCAAATTCTAAAGATCCCATACGTACCATTGTATAATCATTCAACCCATGTGAACCCCTACTTGGTTGTTCCATGTGAACCCTCAACTTATATCATATAAGTGTGAAACCAACTTTATGAAGCAAAAGTATTAAATCAATATAAAAAGTGAAAAGTATTAAAACAAAAGCAAACAAAAGAGAACGTAAAACAAAGCAAAACTTACGCAAAATTGATACGAACGTGGAAATAAAAGCAAACGCTTGTTTTCTGAAGCGTAAATCAGATTATCGTTAATCTTTCTCATACAACTTCGATCGCTAAAGCTTTATGCTTTATTCTAAAAGCAATCGTGGGGATTGAAAATACTATATAAAGAGGGACTATGGCTCGTTGATATGCAGTCAATCAAGGAGGATCATCTGAAGATACAAGGAACGTTCCCTACCGTTGAAGTTTGGAGGAGCTTGAGGCATCCAAGATTTGAGCTAATCTTATGAAGAGTTAGCATTGAAGTTTGAAGGAGATGAAGACATGGAGGAGTTGAAGGACATGGAGGCTACACACATATGTTGAAGGAAGGACATGAAAGTTCAGTTTTATGACAAAGAGGCTCTACGCACATGATGAAGGATTGATGGACATTATGAATCAACATTATGAACCAACTTTATGATTTATGATGAATTGGTAACTTGTATATTTTTTATTATTTTCATGACAATTGTATGAACTCTTCTTATTATGAATCAATTTCTTTCTCCCATATGATGGTATGTCTTGTAAGTGATCTTATAAATTTTGTTGAGTTTTCATTATCTCTTTGAGTCTCCATTCCACCACTTGAGTTGCTTGAAGCACCTTGCGTGCGCCGTCGGACTTGGCGGTTGAACTGATCCACCAACCGTGCGCCATCTTCTCGACATTTGAACCCGACGTGAAACTGTTCCACGACATTTGAACCCGACGTGAAGAAACGGCATTGCAACTCAAGTACGCATAATTTATATTTTCTTGCATATATATTAACGAAGTTAGCAAATAGTCGCGGCTTCTACTTCCTTGCGAGCGGTATCTTGAACAAGATTTTGTGACTTCCTTCACGGAAACTTGCAAGTATCTTATCCTCTTCACTTCACCCTTCTCATCGATCGAGGCTACTACAAATTCATATGTTCACATTTTCATACACTTGACACCTCTTCTACGGGCTTTATCAGGTATATTTCTTTACTTCTGTTTGCAAAATATCTTTTACCACGGCCTCACAACAAGAACAAGAAATAGACGTACTACTACGTGAACTACATACATATATTTCATTTCTATCAGTAAAGTTAGATTTATACAATATGGCTAATCAATTTGAAGAACAACGCATATGGAAAATAATTGATTCAATCAAAATGGATAGGGGTGAATTTAATGGGACAAATGCTACTGCATACCTTAGGTATTATGAAAAACTTACTGAACAATATGGGCTATCTAAGGATCATAAAAAGGACACATTTATACGTATTTCTCACGGTTTTACTAGAGAAAGAATTCAACTTAGAGTAGTCCAACCTAACATGACTTGGGCAAACTTTAAGACCCAACTTCTTACTGAATTCTCACATGAAGATTATAGTAAGAATAATAGGGCTACATTTATGAGATGGGTAGGAACTACGAAACTTGATCGGCATATAACTCAAGGATTAACAGAATTTGATGTTAAATTTAACCAAATGCCTCAAGCAGACAGAACAGCTTTAGAGCCGGATAAATTACAAAGTTTTCTAAGCATGTTAGATCCCTCTCTTAGATGTGAGCTTGAACATATGCTTGAGGACGGAGCGACTGCTACTGGGCTAACTGGACATTGGGAAAATGTACGAGCGACTGTCCATAGGCTAGCTCAAAGACAAGAGCGCAATCAAATACAAACCCCTAGGATAAATGATAGAGATACAATAGTTAAGGTAGAAAATGATCACACTTCTCATAACCCTGGTAAGGACGAATCAGAGATTATTATGTTAAAAGCTACAGTAGAATCAATAGCCAAACATATGGAGACTTTAACAACTGAAATGGCAACCATGAAAAGTATGCAAGAAATTAGATTAAGAGATCACAAGAAACCAAGAGAGTTAGAGCAAAATCCTAAGACTCAAATGCCAACTAGGAGAACATTTAACCAAGCCCGCAGATGTCTCTGGTTTGATGATGTAGACCACCCACACTGGACATGTAATCTCTTTAAGGAAGCTAAAGATAGAAATTGGGTCACTGAGGTTGATCGAAAAATTTGTGATTATGTGACTAAAAGACCTTTGGCAACGAATTATGGTAAAGGGGGTATGAAGAATTTCTTAAAAACCTCTACAAGTCAAAACACATATGCATGTAGGCTTGAAAATGATGATTCAAATTATGAATTTTGGAACCATGTATATGATGTTGCTAGTAGAGGGAAACTAACGGTTGATTCCTTATATGCCACAAGCTCTGATATCCGTGCAAAGACATGTTGGAATGAACCAGTTGACACGTTCTCTGTCTACGCTCATGAAATTAATATAGATGAGAAAAGGAAACATGATGAAGAGGGGCAATCCAAACGAACTACTAGGGCGAGAAAAGAGAGTGAAATTAATGAACCGCCTAGAATGGAGCCTAGTCAAGAAACTAAACAACAGGAGCAAGATAGAAAACCTCAGAACAAGGGAAAAGTAAAGAAAGTGGTAGAAAACATAGAAAAGAAAGCAATAAATGAAGACAAAAGTCAAGAAAAAACCAATGAAACTGAACCAATACGTGAGGAAGGTGTTAAAGAAGAAAAAGCCAAAAAGAAACCACCTACTTTCCGATTGATCTCTCAAATAGAGAAACAGATAGATATTCGGAAGGTAATGGATAAGAAAATTATGAAAGCAGAATTAACTATGACCTTAGAAGAATGGTTAGCATTTTCACGTACTGATGTTAAAGAAGATTTTATGAGCATAATAAAAAGACGGAGAGAACCAATTGAATATAAAATTGAGGATATAGAAATGGAAGAGAGAAAAGAAAGAGATGAACCTAAAATTAGTATCGCTCAAGTCAATGAATCTGAATATCATGATCCATTTGAACATAAGAATGATTTGGGATCAGTGACTGGACAAGTAGAGAAAGGAAATAGATTCCCAAATAGTCACTTTACTCAAAAACATTGGGCTAGAGGTACTACCGAAACCATTGTTAAAATTGGAAATAATAATAAACCACAAATAGCCTTAATAGATTCAGGATCTGAAATAAATGTTGTTTCTAGGGAGTTATACAATGAGGGAAAATGGCCTATAGATAGAGACCATGGTTGGAGGATGAAAGCAGCTAATAATGCTTCTAGTTATTTACTTGGTGCATGTGCCAATGTTCCAATCACTATTGTAGAAGTTAGAGAGGAGCATAACTTTTTTGTTCATGATGATTGCTCATACCCAATTATTTTGGGACAACCATTCATTTGTGAACAAAGAATGGAAACAAAGTTCTTGACGATGGTAGTGCTTTCGCTAGAATTCGTTCTCGTGATGGCCTAAAATCTGTTCAATTTATGATAATTTGTATTGATCATCCTCCTAATCGTAGGTCCTTAAGGAAAGCCCCTTTGACACATTTAGATCAGGATTTCGACTAAATGCCACTGTTGAGCGAGATGACGGTGGACTTTGGTTTGATATCTCGCAAACTTTTGTACATAATACAGATAATGTTTCTGTTTATTTTCCATCTTCTGCATTAAAAATTTTGCATTTCAAACAAATTCCTAAAAAACTCCTAAAAAAATATGAAAAACATTTAAAAAATAAAGGAAATTTATTATCTAATAAGAACATTGAACATGTTATTGAAACATTTCATTGTTTTTCAATGCTTGAAGAACTAGAAATGTGTTATCAAAATAATTCTAAATCCTATATTCTCCTATCCTCACTTGATGAATATGCTTTACTCCAAGAATGTGTTTCTAATATTGATAAAGAACATGAAGCTTTAGTGGAAACAAAATATAAAACTGTGAATAAGAAGGTAAAACCGGTAGCACAACCACTTCCTAAATTTAGTGATGAAATTATAAAGAATGTAAGTCATGAGCCAATCCTTAGAGATCCAACAAAAATTGGACATGTATTTACTAAAGAATCATTAAAACAAATCAAGTTAGATGCCAGTGGTTTCCTTCTTTCAGCAAAAAAAGAATATTTCTTGAAAATTATTGAGCAACATGGGAGAGCATTTTCTCTAGAGCCTTCAGAAATAGGATGTGCAGATCCTAGGATTGTTTCTCCAATGATTATTTTTACTATTCCTCATATTCCTTGGAATTTACGTCCTATTCCTGTACCTAAAGCTCATCTTCCAGAATTGATAAGATTGCTTAAAGAGAAAATCAATATGCATATTCTTGAATCTTCTTCGGCTCCTTATTCAAACCGTTGGTTTACTGTGCCAAAGAAAAATGGAAAACTTTGATTTATCCAAGATCTTCAGCTAGTTAATAAAGTTACCATTAGAAATGTTGGTACAGGACCAATTGTGGATGAATTTGCAGAAGCCTTTACAGGAAATTCTATTTATTCAATGGGAGATCTCTATTCTGGTTATGATCAATTTCAATTGGCATTGGAAAGTAGAGATATTACTACAATGAAAACACCTCTTGGATTGGTTAGGATGTGTACGTTACCTCAAGGTGCAACCAATTCTGTAGCTCACATGATGAGTGCAATGAATTTGGTTTTGCATGATTTCATTCCACACATTACTATGCCCTTTATAGATGATATTCCCATTAAGGATTGCTTGGAAGAAGAGAAAGATTGTACTTTGGATGATGATGGATGTCGTCAATTTGTGAAAGCTCATATCCTTGATTGTCAAAAGATTTTTCAGCAATTTATTAAAGTAGGCTTAACCTTGTCTATAGAAAAATCTATTTTTGGTGTTAATGAGGTTCTTATTGTTGGTCATCTTTGTGGACACTATGGACGGAAGCCATATCCGCAAAAAATTGACGCCATTAGTAAGATTTCAGAAACATGTCAAAATGTGAGTGAGGCTCGTAGATTTTTAGGTGCTTGTATCTTTTATGTGATTTGGATATCACATTTTGCACATGTTGTTGATTGTCTCTATGACTTGTTAAGAAAAAAAAGAGAATTCATTTGGATTGAAAAACATACTCATGTGATGCGAAAATTAAAAAAGTTATTGCAAGAAGCTCCCATTCTTAAGCGTGTAGATTATACTAGGAATAAGCCTATCATATTGACTGTTGATACTAGCCCTATTGGTATAGGTTGGGTCATAAGTCAAGAAGATAGTGAAGGAAATAGATATGCGACTAGATTTGGGGCAAAAATTTTACATGAAACTCAACGCAAATATCCTCAAATAAAAAGGGAACTATGGGGTATGGTGACAGCTTTAAAAACTGATAAAGAATACTTCATAGGTGCTAATGTTAAAATTGAAACTGACTGCTTACCTCTCATAGGACTCATAGCAAATTGTTCATCCCCAGATATAGCTATGCTTAGATGGATCTCATATATAAAGTATATTAATCCAGAGTTAGTTCATATTTCAGGAAAATGAAATGCAGTAGCTGATATGCTATCTAGAGCTAGATATGAAGATAATCTTGAGGATGAACTAATTCAAAATATAAATTTAATTAATTATGATCCACAAGTATATGAGTATGAACAATTTAATGAAGATGATTATGAAGGAGAGTGGAAAGATACTGGAAGATACCTTAGTACTCTTGAAAAGTCACCTACTTGGTCAATAAATAGATTCAAAGACATTAGAAAAAGAGCTTTCAAGTTTTTCTTAAAAGATAGATTTATTTGGACAAATGCTAGGGGGAAAGTTAAGATGCCACAAAGAGTACTAGGGAAGAAACAACTTCAATTGCAAGTTATGAAAAATTTACATAATACATTATGGGCTGGACACAAAGGGTTTGTGGCTACATATGAAAAGATTAGAGAAAGTTATTGGTGGCCAGGAATCTATGTCAATGTAAGGGATTATGTAAACAGTTGTACTACATGTCAAATGCATTCATCTGTAAAACACAGAGATCCTTTGCATCCAACTTATCCACCTTGTATTCATTATAAGTGGGTAGTTGATCTTGTGACCATGCCTAAAGGTATTGATAAAATGAAATATATTGTACTTGCAAGAGAAGATCTTACGAACCATGTAGAAGGCCGAGCACTACGATCTAAAACAACATATAATGTATGCAAATTCTTACTTGAGGATGTAATTTCAAGATTTGGATATATTGAAAAAGTAGTTGCTGATAGGGGAGAACTAGATGCTCAAGAGGCTAGGGATTTCTTTGCACGGCATGGAATTTGTTTATCTCTTACAACTTCTTATAACCCTGAGGCTAATGGAAAAATAGAAAGAGGTCATTCACCGATTGTGAAAGCAATCTCTAAAGCTTGTAGTAATGATTTAAAACAATGGCCAAGATATTTACCTTTTGCATTATGGGCTGATAGAATGACTTGCACTAGGACAACACTTATGTATTATCAAAAACCTATTTTTCCTATTTATACACAAACTTTTACATGGTCTACTCTACCTTGGAATGATAAGCTATCTACTGATGAATTATTGGCTTTAAGAATAAAACAACTTGAGCAAGGGAATGAGAAACTTGATGATGCTATCAAAAAATTAAAAGAATCAAGATTGAAAAATAAGAAATACTTTGATAAAACACATAGACTAAGGCCTAAACAAATTCATGAGGATGATTGGGTTTTGATCTATAATAGTACATTTGATTCCCAATATGATGCAAGAAGGAAATTAAAACCACGATGGTTTGGAACTTATGTTGTTTTAAAAATACATGAGAATGGAACATATGCTTTGCGTGAATTAGATGGAACTCCACTAAAAACTTTGATTGCAGGTAAAAGAATAAAATTGTTCAAGAAAAGGGATAAAGATGATTACGAGCTTGATGAAGACATGATTGACCATGAAGAGATCCTTAGATAGGAAATGATGAGTGAAATTGTAGTGAGGATGAATTGTAAAGCATGTTTTTTGATACTAACTTTGATGTTTTTCATGAGACAGGAACACACTTCTTCAAAATTATCTTTGATGATAATGATGCTTGAGATCATTGAGAGTGTTTGAGTGATTTGAGAGAATTATTTGATTGAAGAGTGAGAATTGAGTGTTGACTTTAATGCATTTTTAGTCTTCTTTTCTTACTCTCAATTATTTGCACCATATTGAGTCTATTCTGCACTTAGAGTATGCATAAACCAATGTATATATGCACATGTTTATTTCTTTAGCCTGCACAATCTACTTGCACTTGCAAATAAATTAAAAAAAGGATGACATCCAATTTAAAAAGTGGATATCAAAAATTCTGAAGAACCTCATCATCGACTTCCTCTTACCTACCTTTTGCACCATGATTTTTTGAAAAATGCACTTAAAGTACGCATGGTAGGGTCTCACTACATGACTTTGCATTTAGGCACGTATTGAGATTAACCTATGCACACAGAGTGATTGTAAGGATTGATGTATATGCACATTGATATGTCTGTGAGTGAGCGCACAAGCTTCATCATCAAATGCCAAATACCTTATCTTTTGCACCATACTTTTAACCATGCATTTCCAAAGTATGCAATTGATAGAGCTACATTATATGGCCTTGCATAGGCACATTTTTCATTTACCCATGCACTTTGAGTGATGGAAAGGATTTATGTATAAAAACATGAAATGTATGAAAGTGAGCGCACATGTCTCATCAACGAATGCCAAATACCTTATCTTTTGCACCATAGTTTTACCATGCATTTTCAGAGTATGCAATTGATAGGGCTACATTATTTGGCCTTGCATAGATACATTTTTTATCTTCCCATGCACTTGACACATGATTTCAAGATTCAATGTTCCTATGAAATGTCAGTTTATCTTTGAAGTACAAAGAAGATTTGAAGATTGGCCCATCGAGGACGATTTGCAGTTTTAGTAGGGGCGAATGTCGTAAAGATTTCCATCTCTATAGAACCTTGAAGCTGACAGAAAATATCCATGAACCCATATTCATCCATGTGAACTTCAATCTTAAAACTTGTAGTGTGAAAACATTACATATGAAACCCAATCATAAAGTTCTGATGTGCACCATGTGAGTAATCTCAAATTGTAAAGATCCCATACGTACCATTGTATAATCATTCAACCCATGTGAACCCCTACTTGGTTGTTCCATGTGAACCCTCAACTTATATCATATAAGTGTGAAACCAACTTTATGAAGCAAAAGTATTAAATCAATATAAAAAGTGAAAAGTATTAAAACAAAAGCAAACAAAAGAGAACGTAAAACAAAGCAAAACTTACGCAAAATTGATACGAACGTGGAAATAAAAGCAAACGCTTGTTTTCTGAATCGTAAATCAGATTATCGTTAATCTTTCTCATACAACTTCGATCGCTAAAGCTTTATGCTTTATTCTAAAAGCAATCGTGGGGATTCAAAATACTATATAAAGAGGGACTATGGCTCGTTGATATGCATTCAATCAAGGAGGATCATCTGAAGATATAAGGAACGTTCCCTAGCGTTGAAGTTTGGAGGAGCTTGAGGCATCCAAGATTTGAGCTAATCTTATGACGAGTTAGCATTGAAGTTTGAAGGAGATGAAGACATGGAGGAGTTGAAGGACATGGAGGCTACACACATATGTTGAAGGAAGGACATGGAAGTTCAGTTTTATGACAAAGAGGCTCTACACACATGATGAAGGATTGATGGACATTATGAATCAACATTATGAACCAACTTTATGATTTATGATGAATTGGTAACTTGTATCTTTTTTATTATTTTCATGACAATTGTATGAACTCTTCTTATTATGAATCAATTTCTTTCTCCCATATGATGGTATGTTTTGTAAGTGATCTTATAAATTTTGTTGAGTTTTCATTATCTCTTTGAGTCTCCATTCCACCACTTGAGTTGCTTGAAGCACCCTGCGTGCGCCGTCGGACTTGGCGGTTGAACTGATCCACCAACCGTGCGCCATCTTCTCGACACCGAAAGAGTAAGAGCTATCAAAACTGGTAAGTATTTCTAGAAACTTCCTTCCGACGAGCGACCACAATAGGAGGGGGTCCCTAAAATCAAGTGGTCCATCTGCACTAGCCAAAGAGATAATGCGGGCCTTGGCATTCTAGACATTGGGTGGATGGCTAACAAACTTGCGACAAAATCACTGATTAAGGCATGGTGCAATGGGGAGGCCTCGTGGGCCAAGATGATCTTCAAAAACAAGAATGCGTTGACTTTTGTGGAATTCTCGAATACGAAGAATCTTGATATTTTGACCCTTTTGTTTTCACTGATCCCGGTCTTCCCAAAAGGCTGGAATCTTGTGTGCTCCTTTTGGAAGAGTTGAAATAAAGTCAAAAGCTTCACAAGAATTAGTGAAGATCAGAAGTGGGTGGCTCGTATCAGACAAAATGATTCTATTTGGTTTTCGATCCATGGCATCGGGATCGTGGAATCTTGGAACATTCAAAACGTCAAGAGGCTATGGAACAAACGCTTCAAAAAATGGAAACATCTCTAGAAACAAGATACCAACAAGTGGATCAACTTTGAGGAAATTGATCCTAGCATCAATATTACCTATGATTAATGGAATACTTTGCAAAGCAGACATCTCACGTGGGACCTATCTAAAGTTCGCCTTCTCATGGGGCAAGATAATTTGAGCTAAGTTGGTCTCAGATGGCACAATGGTAATTGCCTAAAAAAAATCCCAAACATCAAACAACCCATTGAATATCAGGTTAACGTCAACAAGAAGTGGTGCCTGTCGTGGGCATGACTACGGTGGGACATGAAGTTCATGGCTATCTTGCAACCCCTCATTGAAATAAAAAAGTATGTGCTCTTATGGCAAATTCTTCATCGTGGGATCTGAACCAACCTTAAGGCTAGCAAAGTTTGTGGGATGCCTCCCTGGTGCAAACGCTGCTATTGGTCCATTGAAGACGTTTCTCACACCTTCTTTACCTATCCCAACTCCAAAAGGCTCTGGAATATTGTCAGAAAGAAAATTAGACTTTAGAATCATATCAATTGGAAAGAAGCTCTGCTGGGAGAAGCAATTGGCTGCTCTGTGCCTCTCTAGAATGCCATCAGAGGGGAGGTCCTATGAAAGATCGGGTGGGAAAGATGTGCTTTTAACTTTGGTGACTCCCCCAAAGAGTGTTTGATTAAGAAATCGATGTTCCTCCTTGGAAAAAGAGGCGCTAACTGTAAGAAATCCCCCCCCTTCAGACATCATCAAGTGCAGCTTTTGATCAACAACAACCTTAAATCCAAGTGGGCCTCGCATGAGGATTTGAGGGATTCCATGGACACTAGTCCCCTCCTTCAAAAGACTAGTGCTCCTTCAGTCCCTGCTCTATGGGATTCGAGGGATACCATGGACACTAGTCCCCTCCACTTGTACTTTTCTTTTAATTAATTCAATTGTGGGAAAGTAGGCTAAGGCTAAACTTCCTTTATTAAAAAAAAAAAGGAATATTTGGGCTTGCATTTAGCTACTCCTTCCCAAGGTGATCCTTAGCTATCTAAGTAAGAAAGTACGACTTTCTTAGTAAAACATAAGCAAAAGACTTCATGTTACATGAGACCCTAGAATATCCAATGATTTTTCATATTAATGGATTTCCTTACCATATTAATGGCAAAGACTCCATGTATACATGAGACCCTAGAATATTTAATGATTTCTCATAAGTATGAGATACCTAGAAAAGATCATTTCTAAAGGTTCTCAAAAGTATTTCTCATAAGTATGAGATACTTAGAAAAGATCATTTGGAAAGGTTCTCAATGATTTCTCATAAGTATGCGATAGTTAGAAAAGATCATTTGGAAAGGTTCTCAAAAATATTTCTTAGAGAAATCACAACTAGCCTTACCGGATAGTTTTCTTTCCCTTGAGCAATTTGTCATGCGTCGTGAGTAGGACGATATCTCAATATAGTTTAAAAGTTTCATGAGAACTTTGTTAGCAACATCTCACTTGATTTCATCCAAGAGAATGATGGAAATAAAATACAGAAATTCTAATTTAACTACAAATTCAGCTTTGAAGTTCATTATATATTTATTAAGTTTACTTCAGATACATAAGAATGATGCATAATACGAAGAAAACCATAAGACGTTTTAAGTAATAAAAATAATAATCATCATAATAAATTTCTATTAAAAGAGTTTGAGAGTTATTTTTGTGGCTTCTATCAATAGATTTGGAACTCAACGTGGAACCTAGACAAGTTATAGTTAGAAGATTCAATGGTTCCTAATGAAATGATCTTGAATGAAATATATAAGTTTACTTATTTCATGGGTTAAACCACTTCCCCCACCATATCCAAGGATGAACCTGAAACATGTCTAGTTCAACGCAAATGGTATGATGCAATGGTACCCAAGAAGTCATTTCTAGTATTCTAAAAAAACAACTTCAACCCATGCTATGCTTAATGAAAATCGGGATCTTGTGAATGTTAGTTACGAATTTGAGAAGGTGGTTGCCAAGTTTTACACTTCTCTAGTGGAAAACGTGAAAAAATCAACTTTTTGAAGTTCCAACTACGCATTTGGCAACCTTCGCCAGGGCATTACTCATCTATCCCTATAGGGGATTTCTTGAAAGTGAAATCTGAAATTAGGCGTAGATGATTAGACATAAGCACGAGAAAGCTTCTTGCAAAGCCCTTGGGTAGCTAATTGAAGCTTTAGTCAGAAAAGAATCTAAGTATGATAATAATCTCTTATCACTATAATTTCATTCAATACGAACTAAGAAGTTCTCGAAAATAACAAATCCAAGTCACTTTCAACCAAAAAGCGTGATGCTTCCAAGAGAAAGCATAGGTTAAGATTGTGGAATGATCTTCATGATGGAAGCACCTAATAAAGATAAAAGTTATAGGTAATTTCTTGAATTTAAATTATTTTAATGATTTTAAGTAGAAGGTACTCCAAGGTTTCATAGAGTCAAATGTCTGAACTTGCTATAACGTAGGAGGAGTGCTGTCTATGCAAACCTAATCGAATCACATTGCTACAGACAAGCTTTCTTCTTTTGAACGTACCTATTAATAATGCTTCATTGGCCAAAAAGAGTAAATCTCGTTTGCTATAACCCATGGTTCAGACACATTATTCTCTATAAGAGACGTATGAGTTTCTAATTTAAGATTAATAGCATCCACACATCAGCGTTGAACATAACGTATGGTGGTATGTGGCACCAAATTTTATAATCACATGGATTTAGAATAGATGATATGGGATATCAAACCTTGAGATGATAGATACAATCACAAATGAAAAAGAATGTTAGAAGATCATGAACTAGGAAACCTCAAGGATATTTTTTTACAAATGAAAGAGAAGAAGTATGACCTTAATTGAACTAAGGACTTCAAAGTGAACTATTTGTATCACACGAGATGCACAAAGGTTTGAAGAAAATAGTCTAGAAATTATTTATGAGACAGTTTACATTAGTGAAATCAGCCCCTCGACTCAAAGCTATGCATTAGAATTGCAATTACATAAGAAATCTCAATACATTAGTTGTGTAACTAGAAACATTAAGGTAGTAACAATTGACTCATTAGTTTTTTTTTTTTCTAAGAAAGGTGGAACATCATCAAGAGAAGTCGTGGCTCAAGACACAAATGTCTGATACTACACTAGTGTTTAATGCTTGCATAATGGTTTAGCTTTACCCCTAGAATATCTTTGAGAATCTAGTTCATTTATCTAAGAGACAAATGAAATGCTTCAATACCTCGGCTTGAACAGGTCTATGAAAAAGTAAAGCTTTGAAGCTCTTCGAGCTTGACTCGGATCTGTTTAAGTTTCTTAGAAGATTGAATTAGTTGCACAAAGCTTTCATTCTTCCTTCCCCCTTCTGAAACCTCTTGAAAAAGTAAAGCTTTAACTTCCTTCCTCCTTCTTCCTCCTTCTGAAACGTCTTGAAAAAGTAAAGCTTTAAAGCTCTTTAAGCTGCAGTCAAATTGGTTCAGGTTTCTTAGAGGATTGAAGAAGAGATAAAATACTAAGTGTATGCGTTAATCGTTTCTGAATGCAAGAAAGTTACGGAGATTAAATAAAGAGTGTCTCAAAGTAGCATTGTAAAATATTTGTCTTGAATTGGGGAACGTGGGTTTCCTCAACAATAATATATTGGGGACGTCGAATTTCCCAAAATCTTTAACGATTTGAGTGTGTCAAACCGACATTGACCATGAAATGATTATCTCGTTAAAATGTTATCCAAAATTTTAATATTTGATGAAAGTAAATATACATTAAAAATTGGCATTTCCACGCTATATGCAATTCACTATTTCGCACCCGTCAACAGTGCATGTGATTAGTAGTAACTTACAGACAGCATGAAACAATTTGCAATGGGATCCCATAAGACCAAACCAAAAGGGGAAAAAAGGGCAGTACATTTTTTGAATCCCAGAAATACTTTGGGCATATTTGTCTGTAATCTGAATCGAACCATCGGCAGCCCAAGACGTTGTGTGCTTGCCTTTGAGCGCACCACGGAATAAGCAGATTTTTGCATAGGCCATTCAGCGAAGTTGATAGCAATGCCCTCACATCTGTTCCAATCATTGGGTTGGATGTTCACAGAAGAAAGAACAGACATGAAAAAAGCAATGTATATGTCCGCATAGAAAACAAAAGGAGAGTCTGATTGTAGTTATCAGATCGCAGAGCCCTCTCCGCAATTGACATCACCTAATAAAATTGGAAGTTTAAATCGCTTGATTTACATGTATTACAATATTACCGCCAGGCTGTACCTATGTATGCATGTATGTATGTACATACATACATACATACAGCCATCATCCAGATATTTATCAGTGTACATACATACATACATACATACAGCCATCATCCACATATTTATCAGTAAATGTATATACATATTTATCCAGATATTTATCAGTAAATGTATGTAAACACAGACGTCGAAGTGATTCGGTAGGCATCTATCTGTCTATCTTCAAGCTCATTTCGTTTCAAGTCATATCATAAGCCTGCATGAGTACAGACAACAATGCCTAATGCATAACTATTGATGCATGCCGTGTTGTGGCGACCACAGACATCGCGGATAGTGTTAATTTGATCGAATTGAAATAATTTACGGATGCATCAGACACGGACCCAGTGAAACTGAAACAAGAATAGTGTTAATTTGATCGAATTGAAATAATTTACGGATGCATCAGACACGGAGCCAGTGAAACTGAAACAAGCGCCACCCCAGTTCATTGAAATCCGTCGCCGTTGAAGCTCTCCTACGGTCCCCTTCCGTGAAGGAGCACCGACACGCAACAGACCTAAGCGCAAGAGGAGGAAGAGAAAGAGGGAGGGAAGAAACCTTATGTAACAGAGAAAATCAGAAACGAGGACACGAATACGCAGTGCGCACACACACAAAATTGTCAACACGCCTTTGCCACACGGGATCCATATTGTACATCTCTCCTCATCCTCCGAACCGAAAAACCGACACCTGTTTCGCGTCGGTCGTGGTCATTGATGCTCACCCATGGGTCTCGTATGCCAAAGGCGCGTAAACAAGCAACCAGCATGCGCGCACGACGCAAGAGAGAGATACAGATAGAAAAACAGGGAGCGAGAGAGGTCCTCAGGAAAGGAAGAGGAATGCACCGGAAATCGAGTAACTATCAACGGCGTTATCATACTAAATCCATTGTAGTTCTGCTCATCCTGTCAGAAACTACGTTGACGGGCACAAGCGCGCGCAGAGAGAGAGAGAGAGAGAGAGAGAGAGAGAGAGAGAGAGAGATGGAAGTGAAGGATAGCTGATTCGCTTCTGTATAAGAACACAAGGTGGGTTGTGCAGAAGTGAGGCTGCATGTACTACACACTTGTACTCCCTTAAATCATCACTTCAAGTAGTAGTAGTACTGATCCTACCAAAAGTTTTAAAGGACACGGATGAAGTTCTCCAACCCTGATCTATAATTCTTGTTAATACCCTGATCTATAATTCCCTGATCTATAATTCTTGGCTTACTTGAACTTCGTCAACGCACATGTAGTAATGGCCATTTCAGTCTGTATTAGCACCACCTCCCCTTTCAAAGATTAGCATTTGCAATTCTCAATGAGGAAAATACTTATGAACAAGAGATTTTGGTTCTCAAGATAAAGCTGTGTGGAAATCTTCTCCAAGCTACCAAGTACTCCTAGATAACAAATCATCTCAACCTCCTCTGTCCCGTATCTTGTATTCTATCTAGAGAGTGGTAACAAATCATCTCAACCTCCTCTGTCCCTAGAAACAAAGTCATAATCTTTACTTGCATGACACAATCGATGATTCTTTAGTTTGTGAGAGGAGAGTATATCTTTTTATAGACAATGAAAGAGACTGTGTTGGAATACTCTTTCGATATAAGTATTTGATATTTCTTCTTATTGAAATACTCTTTAACCCTATTATTCACTTGTTGCATGTTAGATTTACTGTTTTCTAGATTTCACCGGAGAGAATTTAAGGTGGATTGACATAGGAAACAACATATGATCGATGAGAGAATGCTTCATCTTCCACGCAAGCGAGGCATTCATAGAAGAGTCAACCCTGATATCCAATATATACATAGAAGAGTCATATCTCTGAAGTTCATGAAGAAAAAGAATTGGCATCGTTTGAGGAGTTTTTTCAAATACAAAATGAATAGAAGTTCTGAAGGAAAAAGAATTCTAGTAGACGAGATATCCTATCCCCTTTTGTTGTACCACACATAAAGCTTGTCCTACATATATACACCAAAATGTTCTTTTTATAAGTTGTACGAACATCATCGTTTTCATGCTAGAACTTTCTTGCTCAATCATAAGAATCTATTATACAAACATTTTGTTTGTATTTTATTAATTTGTTACCCAATGAAAAAATTGAATATAAAATTGTCGTACTAGCTTTGGTGGGTGGAGAGACAAAGGAATCAGATCTATCCTCGATAATAGATTCTCTATCTATGGCTCCCAAAACTTGTAATGGATGTGTAATTTCCCTCTATGTTTCCTTCATTCCTTGAAGAAATGAGCTAAAATAATGCATCAAGCTACTGCAATATCTTTTTTTTTTCCTTTAAAATAATCTCCATTAGAAATTTTGCATAAGTCCAACCCATCTAGGTATCCTCTCACAAATTTCAAGCTTATTACAAGAATACTTGTTTATATGGTGGTTTATATGCTAGTCCACCACATTTTCAATAGTAGAATCAACTAGAATATCAATCCTAGATATAGACATGAAGTGGTTCCATCAACAGCGTTGAGGGAGGTGTGAATAGGATGGATAGATGCTTTGAATGATCATTAAATTATTCAACCTCTTAATCACATTTAGATATGAAAAAAATTATATGCACAAACAAAACGCACATAATCTTTAGCTGCATGCACCAACATACACAATCTTGGTACCACGGTGTAGCTTGCTTCAAATAATGAAGATTTGTAGGCGAAAATCTCATACCTTTGCAAGCCTATTAAGTCTTAGAGGTTGCTTTTCATCTTTTGCGTATTGGGAATTAAGAAGAATTATTAATCTAATGATGGAGTTTTTAGTTCTTTGAATTAGTTGAGAAAATTTTTTAAGAGAGAGGGGTTAGGAATTGTTCATAAATTTGACAATTCCGAAGAAGTTAAGTTCTTGAGAAAGGATTTCAAAATCAGAAAAGAAACTCATTTAGAATTTTCATTTGTTTAGATGAAGTAAAGGCTTTCCCCAAGTGTAAGGAGTATCTTCTACTACATTCTGCCTTGGACTTAAAAATCCAGTTTTTCATAGTAACCCTCTATTCATGTAAAAAATGAGTAACGTTGGCTAACATTGGACCATTCTAAAACATGAGACCTAGTCTTTGAAGTAAAGTTGAGATAAAAATATTTTTTCTTTTAGTGTTTCATTCATGTGAACCCGAACATTGATGTGAACGAATCCTTTGTTTCTGAGAGGAGATCCAATACTAGGTGTACGCGTTAATCGTCTCTGAATGCAAGAAAGTTACGCAGATTGAATAAAGAGTGTCTCAAAGTAGCATTAAAAAATATTTATCTTGAATTGGGGAATGTGGGTGTCCTAAACAATAATATATATGCACTTGGAGGGACGCACTGTGGTGATTTCATGGGAGCATCTACAATGGGATCAGCTTTTAAACTTGGTTTGATGTTTTTACTTGTTGTTCATAAATATCATGTCAACTTATCTTATTTTATGAATGTGCTTTGGTATAAATGTTTTGATTCTTCCAGGCATGTCTATGGCAGAGATGTGGCACAATTTTGCATTTGGCTCATATGTGGTTGTGGTATGCCATAATTTTGTATTTGGTTCCTATATGGCAATGCTTTGTCACATTTTATATTTGGCTCGTATATGGCATTTGCGCACCATAATTTTATATTTGGTTCCTACATGGTAGTGCTTTGCCACATTTTGTATTTGGCTCATATACGGTGGTGGTTTTGGCTCATATATGGTGGTGGTTTTCCACACTTTTGTACATGGTTCATTTATGAAATATATATCTCTTTTGTACATGATTCATTTATTGGATATTTCTTTTGTACAATATGGTTCATGATTTGCTTTGTTCATCTCTTTTGTGTTCGACAGTGTTTTGCTTTATCAAATAATGTTTTGGTTGTCGATCATCTAAACACTAGATCAATAACCACTAGAGAACATGTCACATGTACACGTTTTTTTCTTGGTAGAGTGTATTGTCTTTTGCTACACAACAACATGATAATGTTACTGCAACAAGAGACAAGACACTCTACCCAAAAGAGATCTTTGCAGATATGGTCATCGATAAAGGCACCACTATGAGCATTGATATGCCTAGCGGCATACCGATGCTTATATGGATGCTTTTGCCTAAGTGAATACTGATGCTTTTGTACCGGTGCTTATATCGGTGCTTATACCGATGTCAAGGAGAAATCGCACCCATGTATTTGCACCAACATAAGTCTCAATATAATTCTCATATGTTGGAGTGTTAAAATCTTAAAGATTTAATGACCATAAGGATGGAAAATCTGTTATGTATTTGTTATTTTGATTTGATGATGTCTATTCAGATAAAACCTAATCAAGATTAAAAAAGTGATGTTTTCTACCAATTACGTTGTGGATAACCTAGAACTTTAATGGAACCTGGTGCTCTACTTGAAAAGATTCAAAACGAAGATGACAACATTCTTTTGTGGTGAAGGCTCTTATAGAGAGCGCTTAGAAGATGACAACATTTTTTTGTGGTGAAGGCTATTCGGACAACCCAACTAGATAACACACATTCCAACCCTCACATGAGGAACTTAAAATCTTGAAGATTTAATGACCATAAGGATGGAAAATTTGTAGTATATTGGTTATTTTGATTTCATGAAGTTTATTCTGATAAAGCTTACTCAAGATTGAAAACGTGATGTTTTCTACCAATTACGTTGTGGGTAACGTAGAGCTTTGATGGAACATTCTCCAAAATACTGCATATCGATCAACAAAATGGAAAGCATTCTAAGATAAAGTTTATGATTCTATCGTCTTCAATTTCAATTACACACATAGCATTCATTGAACACATGGAGAAAGGATGACATTGTCACAAAGATCTAGTGCTTTTGGAAACAAATACTTCTTGTTCGAATGCTTGCAGGCAGTTTCTGAACACACTCTACAAAGGAAGTCTGAAGATCAAGCTCATCACACGTCTACCTACGACTCTTTATAATTTTTTTTTTTTCATGATCTAGAAAATATATTCTTAGTTGATTATGAAGTGGACTCGTCTTCAAAAAGTTCTTCAACGACAACCAATCATAAAGGTTAATTTTTTTTTCGAAGCACAGTTTTACTACTCCTTCCGTTCCTAGTTTACCATTGGAACTACTTTTACTTTCTCATCAAATTCTTTAGCCTCATCATTTCAACGTAGCAAGCCTTCTAGCCCACAAACATTGTTGATGGATTCTCAGAAATAGAATCCATTCGTAATATTTCGGAATTGTGGTATTAAACCAAAGAAAAGTCTAACTTACAACTTTCTAGCATGAAATTTCTAGTAGCTAGCTCAAATTTACAACATTGAAGCAACTAAAAAGGGTGATAAAATCACTTGGACTAAAGAAGCATTGGAGAATGATTTAGATGACTTGGGTAATGACATTTAAGTTCATTCTTTTCTTTTCTTGAATGGCACTATTTACGATAGGATCATGATGGGAGCTCACATGATCTAATTTCACATTCAATAGTGCATGTATAAACTTAAAGTTGCATTTATATATGAACATGCATGTACATTTTGTATTGCTTCTTTAAAATATCCTGAAATTATAGTTGGTATGCCTTTCCATCATCATTATAATACATGCATTGACTATCATATGCATATCTTTGCTCTGAATTTAAGAGCCAATCTATTTGTTCTTTTGCAATGCATGATTTTCAAACCTTTTAGTACTTTAATTAGGCATAATCAAGTCAAAATTTGCATCTCAGAAGAATTATAAATCATGCGTTTCTCTTTTTGTAAATAACATGGTTTATTATATTTATTATGTAAGAATGAACATGAGTGTTGGGTTGGTTTAGATGGATATAAAATCAGATATCACCTAGTCGATCTAATGTAGACCCAAAGTCTTGAGATCTAGTTGTAAATGATATGCTCGTTATACCAAGTGATGTGTTGTGGCCTAGTGGTTATTTTTATGAGCCTTTAGTGGAAAGTCTTGTGTTTACGTCTTACAAGAAGTAGGGGGAGTAGAGTATATCTTACTCAAAACCAAAGTCCAAACTTCTAGAAGCTTCTTAGTTTAGTTAGTTGGGATACTTGGATCATATGTTGGTACATGGGTGACATTTTCATGTATAGTAGCTACATACCTGTGTTGGAAAACTCTTATAGAGAGCTATATATAAAGGCATTATTTTAGGATAAGGCTCATCTTTCTTACAAGTTTTAGTCGTATTTCCTTCTTTCATCACACCGGAGACCCTGAAGGCTTCAATATCCCCTTAAAAATCATGGATATCATGAAGAATGTGTGGAGAAAGAATCCTTACCTTGTAGGTTAGCTCTTTGAGCTTGGCTCGAATCAGTTTAAGTTTCTGAGAATACTGAGTTAGTTGCACAAAGCTTTCATTCTTCCTTCGTCCTTCTGAAACCCCTTGAAAAAGTAAAGCTTTAACTTCCTTCCTCCTCCTGAGACCTCTTGGAAAAGTAAAGCTTAAAAGCTCTTTAAGCTTGACTCAAATTGGTTTAAGTTTCTTAGAGGCTTGAAGAAGAGATCAAATACTAAGTGAGCTAGGAAAATGTCGTTTTGGTGTATGCGTTAGTCGTTTCTGAATGCAAGAAAGTTACGGGGATTCAATAAAGAGTGTCTCAAAGTAGCATTCTAAAATATTCGTCTTCAATTGTTGAACGTGGGTTTCCTGAACAATAATATATTGTGGTCGTCGAATTTGCCAAAATCTTTAACAATGTGCGTGTGTCAAGCCGACATTGACGTGAAATGATTAACTCGTGAAAATGTGCTCCAAAATTTGAATATTTGATGAAACTAAATATACATTAACTGATTGGCACTTCCGCGCTGTATGCAGTTTACATTAATGAAGTGGGGAACCACATTATTGACTAAATTTCGCACCCATGAACAGAATTGATCTTATTTATCTGAAGAACTTACAGAGCGCATGAAACAATTTGCATAAGACCAAACACAAAAGGGCAAAAAGAGAGCAGTACATTTTTTGAATCCCAGAAATGCTTTCGGCATATTTATCTGTAATCTGAATCGAACCATCGGCAGCACAAGTCGATACACATTTTGCACAACGGAATAAGCAGATTTTTGCATAGGCCACTCAGCGAAGTTGATAGCAATGCCCTCACATCTGTCCCAATCGTAGGGTTGATGTTCACAGAAGAAAGAACAGATATGAAAAACGCAATGTAGTTATCAGAAAAGGAAAACCAGCCCTCTCCGAAATTCACATCACCTAATAAAATTGGAAGCTTAATTCGCATGTATAAAAGCTTGATTTACATGTATTAAAATTATACCGCCAGGCTGTATTTATGTATGTATGTACATCTATCATACAGCCATCATCCAGATATTTATCAGTAAATGCATCGATACGTACATAAATGTAAACACAGACTTCGAAGTGATTCGCTAGGCATCTATCTGTCTATCCTCAAGCTCATTTTGTTTCAAGTCATATCAGAAGCCTGCATGAGTACAGGCAATAATGCGTAATACATAACTATTGATGTATGCCGTGTTGTGGCGACCACAGACATCGCGGATGAGCAAGAATAGTGCTAATTTTTTATCGAATTGAAATAATTTACGGATGCATCGGACACGGAGCCAAACAAGCGCCACCCCAGTTCATTGAAATCCGTGGCCGTTGAAGCTCTCCTACGGTCCCGTTCCGTGAAGGAGCACCAACAGAAGCAACAGACCTAAGCGCAAGACGAGGAAGAGAAAGAGGGAGGGAAGAAACCGTTTGTAACAGACAAAATCAGAAACGAGCATACGAATAAGCAGTGCACACGCACACACAAAATTGTCAACGCGCCTTTGCCACACGGGATCCATATTGTACATCTCTAGACTCTCCTCATCCTGCGAACCGAAAAACCGACACCTGTTTCGCCTGGGTCGTGGTCATTGATGCTCACCCATGGGTCTCGTATGCCAAAGGCGCGTAGACAAGCAACCAGCATGCGCGCACGACGCGAGAGAGATACAGATAGAAAAACAGAGAAGGAGAGAGGTCTTCAAGACAGGAAGAGGAATGCACTGGAAATCGTATAACTATCAACGGCGTTATGATACTAAATCCATTGTAGTTCTGCTCATCCTGTCAGAAACTACCTTGATGACCACAGGCACAAGCGCGCAGAGAGAGAGAGAGAGAGAGAGAGAGAGAGAGAGAGAGAGAAGTGAAGGATAGCTGATTCGCTGCTGTATAAGAACACAAGGTGGGTTGTGCAGAAACATTGCACATTCACATTCCCATAGGTTAATACCCTGATCTATAATTCTTGGCATACTTGAACTTCTTCAACACACATGTAGTAATGGCAATCTCATAGGTTAATACCCTGATCTATAATTCTTGGCATACTTGAACTTCTTCAACACACATGTAGTAATGGCAATCTCAGCCTATATTAGCACCACCTCCCCTTTCAAAGATTAGCATTTGCTATTCTCAATGACGGAAAATACTTATAAACTAGAGATTTTGGTTCTCAAGATAAAACTGTGTGTGGAAATCTTCTCCAAGCTACCAAGTACTCCTAGATAACATATCATCTCAACCTCTTCTGTCCCGTATCTTGTATTCTATCTAGAGAGTCGTAAAAACTCTTATGTTATGGTAAAGAAACAGTACTTTATGCTTTAAAATCATCCCTAGAAACAAAGTCATAATCTTACTTACATGACACAATGGATGATTCTATAGTTGGTGAGAGGAGACTATATCCTTTTATAGACAATGAAATAGACTGTGTTGGAATACTCTCTCTCTATATTTATTTGATATTTCTTCTTATTGGAATACTCTTTAACCCTATTAGTCACTTGTTCAATGTTAGATTTACTGATTTCTAGATTTCACTGGAGAGCATTTAAGGTGGAGTGACTTAGGAAACAACATATGATCGATGAGAGAATGCTTCATCTTCCACGCAAGGGAGGCATTCATAGAAGAGTCATATCTCTGACGTTCATGAAGAAAAAGAATTGGCATCGTTTGAGGAGTTTTTTCAAATACAAAATGCATAAAAGTTCTGAAGGAAAAAGAATTCTAGTAGACGAGATATCCTATCCCCTTTTGTTGTACCACACATAAAGCTTGTCGTACATATATGCAGCCAAAATGTTCTTTCAATAAGTTGTACGAACATCATCGTTTTCATGCTAGACCTTTCTTCCTGAATCATAAGAATCTATTATACAAACATTTTGTTTGTATTTAGTTAACTTGTTACCCAATGAAAAATTTGAATATAAAATTGTCTCATTAACTTTGGTGGGTGGAGAGACAAAGGAATCAGATCTATCCTCTAGAATATATTCACTATCTATGGCTCCCAAAACTTGTAATGGATGTGTAATTTCCCTCTATGTTTCCTTCATTCCTTTAAGAAATGAGCTTTCTAGAACTTTGTAGAACATCTAAACAATATCTAAAATAATGCATCAAGCTACTGCAATATCTTTGTTTTTCCTTTAAAATAATCTCCATTAGAAATTTTGCATAAGTCCAACCCATATAGCTATCCTCTCCCAAAATTCTAGCTTATTACAAGAATACTTGTTTATATGGTGGTTTATATGCTAGTCGACCACGTTTTAGATAGTAGAATCAACTATAGAATATCAATCCTCGATATAGACGTGAAGTGATTCCATCAATAGGGTTGAGGGAGGTGTGAATAGGATGCATAGATGCTTTGAATGATCATTAAATTCATCAACATCTTAATCACATTTCGATATGAAAAAAATAATATGCACAAATGGAACGCACATAATATTTAGCTGCGTGCACCAACGTACATAATCTTGGTAGAACGGTGTAGCTTGCTTCAAATAATGAAGATTGATAGGCCAAAACCTCATACCTTAGATCAAAGGAGTATCCAATGAAGACACACTTTTCTACTTTTGAATCAAGCTTCATCCTCAATTCATCTGGGACATGTACATATGCGATACAACAAAAAACTTTCAGATGTGATAAGTTTGGCTTTTTACCTATAAACAATGAGGCATATTCTTCTCAGCAATCAAGGCTCTTGTTATTTCTACAATATGTCAATTTTTGCGTTCAGCAACACCATTCTATTGTGGTGTGTACCTGCATGAAAATTGATGCTGAATTCCATGATTTTTTAGAAAATTTCTGAACTCATTTGACATGTATTCACCTCCTCCATCAGATCTTGATGTCTGAATGTACTTCCCTGTCTACTTTTCCACCATAGCTTTAAAATTCTGGAAGTGAATGAACACCTCACTCTTCTCTTTCATGAAATAAACCCATACTTTGCATGTATGGTCATCAATGAAAGTAACATAAAACCTGCATCCACCCATAGATGTGGTCTTTGTTGGACCCCAAACATCTGTATGTACTACTTCTAGTACATTCTCACTAACATGCTTGTCATGTGGAAATGATGCTCTTGATTGTTTACCAAATTGACATGTTGCACATACCTTTTGCATTTCTGCAACTTTGAAATTTGGTAGTCCATGGACAATCTCCTTTGATTGCATCAATTTCAGCCTTTGCAAGTTTGCATGTCCAATCTGTTTGTGCCACATCTCTATATCTACAATAACTCCTGCACCTTTTGCTGTTGGTGTAATTCAAGCCTTAACACTTGGCTTGGATATTAACCTTGAAGACTTCATTAAAAAAAAAATTTCTTAAAAGGTCACCAGAACAGTACCGGAACATCACTATAAAGTTACCGGAATGTTACCAGAAATGATCAATCTTACAGGGTTCTGTTAATACAGAGTTAGAAGATAAAAGAATGAAGAAAAGTTCAATTTTTGAAGCGTGGAACATTTCTTGGAAGATTACTCATTTGGATGAGTCATAGGAACTTATGTTTATAGGTTCTTATTTTCTCTCGTAAAAGTCTTAGTGACGTAACATCTTATGTAATCACGCCTAATTGATTGAAAGTCGCGGAAACGGTTGTTGATTGATCGAGAGAATATCTCAATCAATTCTTTAGGTGAGAAATTTTAGGAGATTGATTTGAATTCTAATTCAAGTCATCACTCAATTCCTATAAAAGCTACAAGGGAAAATGTCGCGAGTGGCGCTCCAATAACCCCGAAGCATTACTGTATCAATCACTGAGGTTGTGAGGTCTACTCTATAGCCTACACCTCTGAGTACCATTGAGCTATGTTTATCATGCCAGTGGGAATGTACATTTACATGATCTAATACAAATACTTACATTCATTTACTCTGTGATTCTCTGAGTCCTTATCTTCAAGTCTGCCAACCTTGAAGAAGTATATCTCAGGATCTACTGAACCAAATCAAGTGATTCAAAGCTTGATAGATTCAGCTCAAAGCATACCACAAACATACAAAGTTTGAAGCAACTTGATTCAGTCAATTTCAAGAAATCAAGAAATTACAGTCAAAGTGCTCACAGTTGCAGTTCTTACGGTAAACGAGTAATTTTCCGGTAGAAGAACGAAGTAGATCTTGCAGAGTAATGCGAAGCTTCTTATGAGAGATAGCTCACTCTATAGCTAGACATCTCTACTTTTAGTTGATCAATCTTTCCGGTGGAAAAGATATCTATACACTGTACAAAGTCTGACCGAAAAGTGGCAGTCTGGTGAAATTTCGGTCCAGTGAAATTTCGGTGAAATTTTTTCCAGAAAAGTTAGAGCACTGTCTTACATTTTCCGCAAGGCTCAATCCTCATCGTATCATCAAGGAGTAGAAACAAAGAAAAAGATCAAAGAGGGCTTGTACAAAGCAGGATTAGCAGTACCAACTCAATCTTCTGAGTGCATCCAACCATCACTTCCAACAGTGGTATCAGAGCAAATAAGGTAATCATGGGTGATGGTTTTCCTTCATTCATTGACAAATTGGATAGAAATAATTACCAGGCTTGGTCATTGAGAATGAAGACCTATCTACAAGGAAGGAGCTTATTTGGATACATATCAGGAGATGAGGAATTGCCCTCATTCAAGACCAGAGGACTACCCACAAAGGATGAACATGAGAAACTCAACCAATGGTGTGCAAAAGATGCTTTGGCAAGGTCATATCTTCTAAACTCTATTTCTGATTTCCTTCTGCCTCATGTGAGGAATTGTAAGACTTCCCAAGAGACTTGGGAAACCTTGTCAACATATTTTTCATCAAGCACAAGAGCCAGAAAGAATCAGCTATGGATTGAGTTTACAACTCTTAGGAAGCAATCAGAACAATGTGTCTCAGATTTTGTCACCAAAGTCAAAGACATTGCAGATCAACTTGCAAGTGTTGGAGAAGAAATTGAGGAAGAGCAAATAGTCAGACAAGTGATCAATGGACTAAAGGCAGATGACAAGTGGGAGAGCTTTACCACAGCAATGGACTTATACATGGACATCCAAGCACCTGATCTAACAACTTTGATTGGTCAACTCTTCACACATGAAGCAAAGCTTACAAAGAATGGAGAACAATCAAAAGGTAACAACTCCTCTGCCTTATACACTGATAAAAAGGTTAAAGATAAAGGTAAAAGCAAGAAGGTTGATGAAGAAGGATCTACCTCTCAAGCTAATTATGCAGGGAGAGGTAGGTCATCAAGAGGAAGAGGCAGAGGAGGTAAGTCAGGTAGGGGGAGACCCTATAACCATTCTCCATGCAATATCTGTGGTTTATCTAATCATACTACAGATGAATGCTACAAAAATTACAAGAACCAAAGAGGAAGAGGTCACCAAAGAGGAGGATACTCTCAAGGCAGAGGCAGATTCAACCAATCTCAAGGCTACCATGGCTACAACAATAATTATAACAACAACTACAATCACAATAGCAACTATCAAGGTGGATACAGAAATAGGAAAGACTACAACAATTATGCAGAGGAGCAAGATGATTCCCTGTTGATCATGAACATGACATCTGAGTCAGGTATCAATGATGCTCACTTATTCTATATTGATTCAGGTTGCTCTAATCATGTAGCTGGAAATGTTGCATTACTTTCTGATTTGGAAGAACCCACGGGCAAACATCAAGTGCAGACAGATGATGACACTAAACATTCAGTTATTAAAGTAGGCAATGTCAAAACAAGTGATGGTAATCAGAATTTATTAAGCAGAGTGTTGTATGTTCCAACAATCACCAAGAATCTGATGAGTGTAGGACAGATTGTGGAAAAAGGTCTACAGGTCAGGTTCACTCAACATGGTGCATATGTGGAGGATCCAAGACATGGATTCAGAAGGATAGCCAAGGGAGAGAAATCAGGTAGATTGTTTACCTTTGAACTTGAAGACACTAAGAGTATTGCTTTGTACAACTATAAGGATCAAACGCTATCGGAATTGGAGATTTGGCACAAGAGATTAGGTCACATTGGTGAAAGGACCTTAAAGCAAATGTGCAGGGATCAATGTGTGCTTGGGATACCTAATATATCCAAGCAACACATGATATACAAGTGTGGGGCTTGTCAATTCGGTAAGTCACACAGGTTGCCTTATAACAAGAAAGGTTTCATGCATAAAGATTATCTAGAATTAGTGCATACAGATGTTTGGGGACCTAGCAAGGAGCCATCCATATCTGGATCGAGGTACTATGTGTCCTTCATTGATGACTATAGCAGGTGGACTGTCTTATACTACATGAAACATAAAGATGAAGTGTTTAATTGTTTCAAAAAATATCTTGCACTGGTTGAAAACCAAACAGGAAGAAACTTGAAGAAGCTAAGGTCAGATGGTGGAGGAGAATACTTCTCCAATGACTTTGAAGATTTCTTGCAGGAAAGAGGCATCAAGAGGGACATCACTATAAGGTACTCACCTGAACAAAATGGGGTAGCTGAAAGAAGGAATAGACTCATTGTAGAAACAGCGAGGTCTATGCTTAATGAAAAGAAGTTGCCAAATTATCTTTGGGCAGAGAGTGTATCTACTGCCACATACTTAATTAACAGGTTGCCATCAAAGACGCTTGATGGGATGACACCCTATGAGGCTTGGCATGGTAAGAGACCATCTCTGGATCACTGCAAAATCTTTGGGTGTGTTGCATATGTGCATATTCCCTCACAGGTAAGGGGAAAGCTAGACCCTAAAGCTGAAAAATGTATTTTCATTGGTTATGATTTGAACCAGAAAGGGTACAGATTCTACAACCCCTCAAACAAAGGTTTCAAGGTAAGCAGAGATGTTATCTTTGATGAGAATGACTCATGGTATGAGAATGAGTGCAGGAAGGTTAGTCTACCTTATGATATAGAAGAAGACTTCCCAAAACCTACCAAGGAGGAACCAGTCCAGAAAGAAGACTCAAGTTCAGATGATGATGTTACAATAGATCTTGAGGAGTTCAAGGCTTGGAAATCCAAAGGGAAGATGAAGATGAAGAAGCTAGAGAATATACCAGAATCCTCAACTCAAGCTATGAGGAGATCTCAGAGAGAAAAGAAAAAACCTATTAGGTATGGGTATGATACTTCACTGGTAACCAAGCATTCTGTATATCTTGCAAAGGATCTCTTGAATGAAGAACCTGGTACATTTGAAGAAGCAATCACTAAACCAGAATGGAAGGAAGCAATGGATGAAGAAATGGAGGCTCTCAAGGAGAGTGATACTTGGGACTTGGTACCCAAGAAGGACTCCATGAAGGTGATAGGATCCAGATGGATCTACAAACTAAAGAAGAATTCAGATGGTACAATAAACAGGTATAAAGCTAGGTTGGTAGCCAAGGGTTTTGCGCAAACCTAAGGCATTGATTATGAGGAGACATTTTCTCCGGTGGCCAAGATGCCAACTATCAGAGTTATGGTGAGTGTAGCTGCATCCAAGAATTGGAACATGTACCAATTGGATGTGAAGAATGCATTCTTGAATGGATGGATATCTAAAGAAGTCTACATGGCACAACCACCTGGCTATGAAGATCCCAATAAGGTAAATCATGTTTGTAAACTGAAGAAGGCTCTGTATGGTTTAAAGCAGGCACCTAGAGCATGGAATTACAGGTTGACAACATATCTCCAAGATCAAGGATTTGTGATGAGTAAAGCTGACACTTCTCTGTTCATAAAGAGGAGTAGTACAGAAGTAATATATTTATGTGTCTATGTTGATGACATCATTATTACAGGAAATGATGTTCAGGGAATTAGACACATCAAAGGACAGATGATGAAGGAATTCAAGATCAATGATCTTGGATTATTGAAATACTTCCTAGGACTTGAATTGATCTACACAAATTCAGGTATCTATATTACTCAAAAGAAGTATGTACAGGATATGGTCAAGAAGTTTGGCTTGCAAGAAGCTAAAGTCTCAAACATTCCTATGGAGGTCAACCACAAACTCAGTGCACATGAAGGAGAAGAACTCAAAGATATTACAGGTTACCAAAGTTTGGTAGGTAGTCTAAATTATGCTACCTTAACCAGGATTGATATATCATATGGTGTTAGTGTACTTAGCCAATTTATGCATAAACCAACAATACCACATTTGGAGGCAGCAAAGAAGATAGTGAAGTACCTAAAGGGAACACAAAATCATGGTTTGTATTTTCCATATACATCAGACATTGATATTAAAGTGTATTCAGATGCAGATTGGGCAGGTTGCAAGGATGACAGGAGGAGTACATCTGGTTACATATGTTTTGCAGGTGATAAACCAATTTCTTGGTCAGCCAAGAAACAACCCACAGTAGCTTTGTCATCTACTGAAGCAAAGTATAGAGGGCTAGCAAATGCAACTCAAGAAGCTATCTGGTTGAAGCTTTTGTATACAGAGCTAGGCTTATACACAAGGCCTCCAGTTATCTTTGGAGATAATACAAGTTCTCTTCATCTTGCAGCGAATCCAATATATCATGCTAGAACTAAACACATAGAGGTTCATTACCACTATGTGAGAGAGAAGTTGCTTAGTAAAGATATTCAGTTGACTTATGTGTCTACTAACATGCAATGTGCACATTTGCTTACTAAAGCATTGGATGGAAACAAGCTATTCAGGTTTAAGTCCATGATTGGATTACAGGATATCATTGAAGATTAAAGATGAAGACTTGAGCCAAAGTGTTTGGCTTGAGGGGGAGCTGTTGGTGTAATTCAAGCCTTAACACTTGGCTTGGATATTAACCTTGAAGACTTCATAAAAAAAAAATTTCTTAAAAGGTCACCAGAACAGTACCGGAACATCACTATAAAGTTACCGGAATGTTACCAGAAATGATCAATCTTACAGGGTTCTGTTAATACAGAGTTAGAAGATAAAAGAATGAAGAAAAGTTCAATTTTTGAAGCGTGGAACATTTCTTGGAAGATTACTCATTTGGATGAGTCATAGGAACTTATGTTTATAGGTTCTTATTTTCTCTCGTAAAAGTCTTAGTGACGTAACATCTTATGTAATCACGCCTAATTGATTGAAAGTCACGGAAACGGTTGTTGATTGATCGAGAGAATATCTCAATCAATTCTTTAGGTGAGAAATTTTAGGAGATTGATTTGAATTCTAATTCAAGACATCACTCAATTCCTATAAAAGCTACAAGGGAAAATGTCGCGAGTGGCGCTCCAATAACCCCGAAGCATTACTGTATCAATCACTGAGGTTGTGAGGTCTACTCTATAGCCTACACCTCTGAGTACCATTGAGCTATGTTTATCATGCCAGTGGGAATGTACATTTACATGATCTAATACAAATACTTACATTCATTTACTCTGTGATTCTCTGAGTCATTATCTTCAAGTCTGCCAACCTTGAAGAAGTATATCTCAGGATCTACTGAACCAAATCAAGTGATTCAAAGCTTGATAGATTCAGCTCAAAGCATACCACAAACATACAAAGTTTGAAGCAACTTGATTCAGTCAATTTCAAGAAATCAAGAAATTACAGTCAAAGTGCTCACAGTTGCAGTTCTTACGGTAAACGAGTAATTTTCTGGTAGAAGAACGAAGTAGATCTTGCAGAGTAATGTGAAGCTTCTTATGAGAGATAGCTCACTCTATAGCTAGACATCTCTACTTTTAGTTGATCAATCTTTCCGGTGGAAAAGATATCTATACACTGTACAAAGTCTGACCGAAAAGTGGCAGTCTGGTGAAATTTCGGTCCAGTGAAATTTCGGTGAAATTTTTTCCAGAAAAGTTAGAGCACTGTCTTACATTTTCCGCAAGGCTCAATCCTCATCGTATCATCAAGGAGTAGAAACAAAGAAAAAGATCAAAGAGGGCTGGTACAAAGCAGGATTAGCAGTACCAACTCAATCTTCTGAGTGCATTCAACCATCACTTCCAACATTTGCAAACATGGCTGCATTCATTTCAAGAATCTTCACATTTAAGGTGAACATCCTACCCACTTTGTTTCCTTTGGAAACCAATCATCCATCCTGCTTATACTCTTCTACATATAATCCATCAGCATTGAACCTAACTTGTAATCCCTAGTCAACCATTTGTCCAAGAGAAACCAGATTCTTTGTTATAATTTGGAACATGCAGCACATTAGCAAGATGTTTTACCTTTCCATCCTCCATCGATAGTGCTATGTTTCTTGTATGCTCAATAGGATGTGATGTGTCATCAGTTGTTTCAACATATCTAGGAACTGGCAATTTGTGCAAAGTACTAAACCATTCTGCATGACTGCTCATGTGATTTGAAGCACCTGAATCAACATACCAGACATTATCATTTGATTTTGAAACACCAGCAGACATCGTATTCATCATGTGATGTTGAACCATGAATAGCTTCTCAGAATCATCTTCACTTGTGGATGCATGGTTATTTTTTTGCCTTCTATTATTTTGATTATTAAACCTGCAATCATGTTCAAAGTGTCTAGGTTTACCACAATTCCAACATCCTTTACTATCATTACCTGAATCATTTCTTTGGAAATTTATGTGGCCTCTTTGGCTCCCCCTGCCTCGAAACTGTCCTCTTCCTCTTGCATGATTCTGTTGTTGACTTTGGTCTTGGTTACTATTTCCTCTTTCACTTCCAAAACCTCTACCTCTGTCCCTTCCTCTACCAGAGTAGAATACCTGCTCAGAACTAGATATTCCTTGGGAGTTTGAAACCTCACCAAGATTCTTTTCTTCAATAATGAGCACAGATACCAGATCAGCAAAATTTGGAATATTTTCCTTGGTCTGTATAGAAGTTCTGAACTGCTTATCTACAGCTCCTAAACCACGAAGACACACTTCCACCTTATCATCATCATCTACATTCAAGCCAATAGATGCAAGTGACTCACATATGCTTTTGATTTTCAAGGTGTAGTCACTTACCGACATGCTCATCTTCTCCAATGTATGCAGCTCATTCTTGAGTTGCAATTTTTGTGCCTTTACATTGGTCTCATACAATGTGACCAAACTGTTCCAAGCCTCTTTTGGAGTCTTAGCATCTTGTATGTGTCCAATCATGCTATCCTGCATGCTAATAGATAGCCAGTACATTATCTTTCGTGCTCCTTGATTCCATTCCTCATATGCTCTTACCTGATCTGCAGTCCGATTCCTTTTTGGTAACTGTGGAGCATTTTCATTCTCTCCTTTGATGTACTTCCAATAGCCGTTTCCCATGAGGAAATTCTTCATTCTAAATCTCCAAGCATGGAAGTTGTTCTTATCCAGCTTTTCGCTCATAAGCTAACTCATTCATCTGTGTTTGCCATTTTTGCAACAATTCACAACACTGCAACATACTAGAAGGAGCAGTTCTGCTTGAACATTGTCGCACTATGACATGACAGTTCGATCTCAGAAAAACATAGTTTTCATGTATCAATAGTACACAAAATTGCTTGAAATTCTGGATCTGGAATATATGAGTGTTGCCGAACACAACACAAGTTACAATTTCTCAAACTGACCTAGTTTTTCTACGGGCTCCACCTTGCGGTCTCGAAACGGAGGTCGAGATGGCTCCCAAACTTTGATCTGACATCTTCTACCTTCATGCCGATTTTTGTAGCAAATGGAGGTCATTTGTGAATCGCGTTTTCTCCATGCCTTGCTGCGTACTCTTCACCGTCACCTTCTCCACGAGCTCTCTACAGCCACGCTGCCTCTGATACCATGTCACGAGGAAGGAGATAAGGTAGAGAGCTCACAGACACACTCTCACTCTCAAGGAGAAGCACACACATATATTGAGGCAAGGAAGAATAATCTTCTTCTTCTTCTTATATTACATAAAAAGGAATGTACAAGAATGACCTAAAAACAAGAATGCAACAAGCGCAATCTATAAAGATGAGTACATAAGGAAAAAACTAATGTTTGTGAAGGAGTGAGCTGACAAGGAACAAATGTGCCATCGCTCTCGGTAGATAAATCTAATAAAACTCAATGAAGTATCCTTGACATATACCGGCATGACCACTAATCATATCAGAGAAACAAAAAACTGGTATGTTTCATCCTGGATCATCACATAGTGAGCTTGATATCTCAATAGTTATAAATGCATCCTTTTGAAGCTAAATGAGTCTATTAAGAATCCCTAGAGGTAGATTGAAAGTCATAGAATAGGCTTTTTGCAACACCAGCTCAGCTTTGAAACCTATCTCATGATCTCCTTAGAGTGATATCATAGCAATAACTAATTAACATGGGAGATGGATTTCCTTCATTCATAGACAAGCTCCATTGAGGTATACTTAGCTTGTTCACTTAGAATGGAAGCTTGTTTTCAAGGGAGAAACCTTAATGGTTACATATCTCGAGATGAGATGATGTCGATTCTCAGAAGCAAGGGTCAACCAAATCAAGAAGAACAAGAAAGGTTAAACACTTGCTGTTCAAAGGATGCTCTAGCAAGTTCATACATTCTAAATTATATCTACACTTTTTTACTTCCACACATCAAGAGTTTCAATACTTCACAAGAGACTTGGAAAGATTTTTAAGCATTCTTCTCATCAAGTACCAAGGCAAGGAAGGAACAAGTGTGCATGGAATTCTCCACACTTAAGAAGATGCCCAAGCAAAGTGTGACTGATTTTGTCACCAAAATGGACATAGTAGAACTTGGAAGCATTGGAGAAATCATTGATGAAGAGTAGATAGTAAGGCAATTAATCAATGGAATAAAGGTAGATGACAAATGGAAAGCTTTCACCACAGCCATGGACCTCTACATGGATATGTAGGTTCTTGATTTCAACATGCTCGTGGGACAATTGTTCACACATGAGGCAAAGCTTATGAAGAATGGAGACAACTCAAAAGGTAATCAATCCTCTACCCTCTATTTAGTAGTTGATACAGATGTATGGGGACCAAGAAAGGAGCCTTCAATCTCTAGATCTAGCTTTTATGTGTCATTCATTGATGATTGTAGTAGATGGATAATGCATCTTTATTGGCTATGACCTCAATCAAAAAGGTTATAGGTTATACAATCCAAGCAACAACGGATTTATTGTAAGCAAAAATGTTGTGTTTGATAAAAAAAATTCTTGGCTTGAAGATGATTCCAAGAAAATCAAACTTTGCTATGACCTAGAGGAAGACTTTCTAGCTTTCTCAAAAAGGAATGAGCTTAGACTTGAAGCATCAAGTGACTCTCATGATGACTAGAAGACTCGAAGAAGAGAAATCAACTCCTGGAACTCCAAAGGCAAAGCTAAAGTGCAAGAGACGAGGGATGTGGCAAAATCCTCTCAACAAACCATAAGAAGCTATACTAGAGAGAAAAGGAAGTCAAAAAGGTATGGTTATGATACTACTTTGGTCAGTAAACATGTAGTATACATAACACATGACTCAAACTCTAATGAACCATCTACATATGAAGAAGCCAAGGAGAATTCAGAATGGAGAAGTGCCATTGAAGAACAAATAGAAGATCTACAAGAAAATCAGACTTGGGAATAGGTACCCAAGAGACCATCTATGAAATTCATTGGCTCAAGATGGATATATAAGGTAAAGAAGAATTCTTATGGCTCAATTAATAGGTACAAAGCAAGGCTTGTTGCCAAAGGGTTTGCATAAACTCCAGTTATTGATTATGAGGAAACATTTTCACATGTTGCATAAATGCCTACTGTTAGAATACTCATGAGTGTTGCATCTTCCAAGGATTGCAAGATACATCAAATGGATGTTGAAAATTCTTTCTTAAAAGATTGGAGTTTAGAGGAGGTATACATGGCTCAACCTCTTGGCTTTGGAGATCAAACATATCCTAAACATGTGTGCAGGTTGAGGAAAGCCTTGAAGCAAGCTCCTAGAGCTGGGAATCATAGACTTTTCACTTACTTGGAGGATAAAGGGTTTATTC
This sequence comes from Ceratopteris richardii, assembly GCA_020310875.1. Lineage (NCBI taxonomy): Eukaryota > Viridiplantae > Streptophyta > Polypodiopsida > Polypodiales > Pteridaceae > Ceratopteris > Ceratopteris richardii. The sequence goes on along the minus strand of CM035439.1, from coordinate 114,624,852 downwards.
TAAACAAGGTAGATCATTCCCTCTTCATTAAGAGGTCATATACCTCTGTGTATATGTGGATGATATACTCATTACAAGAAATGATGTAGATGGAATTAGGAGAATCAAACCGCAAATAAGGAGGAGTTTAAGACCACTGATCTTGGGTTGCTCACTTACTTCCTAGGTTTGGAAATGGTATATACAGAGAAAGGTGTGTTCCTCACTCAAGGAAAGTACATTAGAAATATGCTCTCTAAATTCAAGATAGAGAATCCAAAGGCTATAGGTACACCCATGGAGGTAAATTTAAAATTAATTTATCATAAAGGAGAACTCATTGAAGATGTACGTAGCTATCAAAGTTTACTTGGAAGCTTGAACTATGCTACTCTAACGAGGCTAGATATTTGCTATGGAAATAGTGTGCTAAGTCAGTTCATGCACGCTCTAAGGAGGCCTCAAGTGGAGGCAACCAAGAGGATCATAAAGTATTTGAAGGGCACAATGAATGAAGGGTTATGCTATCCATATACATGTGATATAGATGTGAAACTCTTTTCTGATGCAAATTGGGTTGGCTCTAAAGATGATATGAGAAGCACATCTGGATATCTTACTTTTGCAAGTACTAAGTTGATTTCATGTTCTTTGAAGAAGCAACCTAGAGTTGCTCTTTCATCAACAGAGGTTGAATACAAAGGACTTGCAAATTCTACACGAGAAGCTATGTGGATTAAAACCCTATATTGAGATTCAAGGTTGAACACTTCAACTCCGCATATATTTGGAAATAATATTAGCTCATTACATCTTGTTGCTAATCCTATCTATCATGCCACGACTAAACATATAGAAGTTCATTACTATTATGTTAATGAGAAGATCATGAGTAAGGATATACAACTCTATGTGTCTACTCATCAACAATATGCAGATGTGATGACAAAGTCAATGGATGGAAGCGAATTGAATAGGTTCAAATCAATGATTGGATTATAGGAGATCACGAAGGATTTAAGACTAAAGCATCTGAGGCTTGAGGGGGAGTTGTTGGTGCAATTAGAAAGCCTAAGTGCATTGCTAAATTTTGTGGACTACATAAATCATTGAAGACTTTCACATGAAGAATCACCTATGAACTCATGCTTGTGAATTTGAGCATAATTACTTTGGATAATTTTAAAAGTCAAAAGAATATTGAATCTCCTGAAGTTAGGAAGCTAAAACTATGACTCATGTTTTACGAAAAATCAATTTAAATCGTCCCTAAATTGTATGATCACGTTTAGGTGAGTGAAAATTCAAATCCAAACTATAGAAATCTGTATAAATACACATATTTTTAGTCGTAGGATAACAGAGCTATTCTGAGAGACATTGAGCAACTTTAGTGAGCATATATTGAGTGCACTTCATTTATGAGTACTCCACTACATTTCACTTGTATCATATGCTCAATATCATTTAAATTTTGATACATTTCTTATGGTACACCTCTTTCTACTATCTATTGTTGCATCTTCATCATTACAATGATATTTTGGAATCAATTTCTTTGTGTATACTTGTTAACTTGTTATAATTTAACTTGTTATAGTTAGACTTGAGTTTGTAGTGTTCACATATTAATTTTCAGCAAGGTTGGTTTAGCAAATCTTGAGATATGAAGTAAGGAAGGTGACTGTGTCTACACACCTTCTAGATCTTGAAAAGTCAGGATGACCCCCTTGACTTGTTAGATTTATTTTTCAGTGTATGGTACAATAAAACTGATAAAACAAATTGCTTTAGTTTTCTATGCTCTTCAATTGCATGTATGCAAAAGCTCTATTGTCAATTCGTATCAGGTTGTGAGATCAAAGCATAATACTGAGACCTTCTAGTCTAAAAATAAAAGGTTCACATTTCTTGCATAAAGAAGTTATCTATTTTGATACAAACATGTGAGTATAATGTTCCAAAGAACTTGTTTGTTCTAGATGCATCCTTCTGAAGATAAAGGAGTCTATTAAGCATCCTTGAAGGTAGATTGGCAGGTGTGGTGCATGTTTTGTGTAGCACCAGCTCATCTTTAGAACCTATCTCATCCTCTCCTCACAATTTACATGTGGAAGTCATTCACAATTCACCATTCCATATGGGATCAATCCATCAATTAGAAAGTGTTGGGAACGATGGATGAATACTCCAAGAAATGAGTAGGTACTGCTAATCCCTCCTTAGTACCACCTCTCTTTGACTTCAGAGTTGTGTTGTAGGCCCTCTTAGCTTTGCATTGACACTAAATAAGTGCCTATGTACTTTGGAAATGATGCATGTAATGTTTGATACAAAATAGACTACTTCCAAATTCAAAGATCAATCAAAACCTTCTATTTTTGTTCACACACCTACTGCTTGTAAAGCTTAGGGCTTCCATTACAGTAGGAATTAGAAAACTTCCTTTTCGAGATATCAAATTAAGTTAATACACTAATGATTCCAAGTGGAATCACTTAAAATGATTGACTATACACAGAGCAATCAATCTAGCAAGTATAGCATTACCCTCGATTTTTTAGGACCTCTGTAGAGTTTAACCAGTGGGTACTTCAACATGCTTTTCTACAAATCCACTAAATGGATTGTCTTCCACATTTGTCCGCTTGTAGAGGACTTAGAGATGATTCCAATGAGCTATAGATCATTGAAAATGGTGGAGTATTGACTGAGATATGAGCAATATAAAATGATTGTTCTAAGTGACAATAATAGAGAGATCAACAGATATAATGAATGATCTATTGTATTATGAAACAATGTTGTACATGTTCATTGGCATGATAATCAATGCCCAATGATAGATAGAGGTGTAGGCTATGATGTGAGCCTCACTCTCTTACATAATGATCAACTAATCCTTAGAATTGGAGTGCTCTATCCCTCGAGTTTTACATTCATCTTTTATAGATGATTCATTCAAAATTTGAATTTGAATTCAACTTTGGATCTCACTAAACGTGATCCCCTAATCTAGGACATATTCTCTCCAAATGAAGTCTTAGATTTTCCATCTAACAAACTCCACGAGTTTAGTGGTAGTTACAAATATTCCTTCAAGTCAATTTGACTTTTACAGATGGTAAAAGGTAAAGAATCCATAGCAATGGTTCTCATGGGTCTTCAATCAATTGCACATAAGGTCTTGTTGTATATAGCCAAGTGTGTAGGCTTGGAACTTGCACCAACAGCTCCCCCTCAAGCCAAACATCTTGGCTTGGTCTTCTTTATCAATTCTCTTGAATGTCATACAATCCAATCATAGCTTTAAACCTGTAAATTTTAGTACCATCAAGTGCTTTGGTCAATAATTCTGCACATTGCATAGTAGTTGATACATATGCCAACTTAATTTCCTTGCTCAATAGCTTCTCTCTCACAAAATGATAGTGGACCTCAATATGCTTGGTCCTCGCATGATAAATAGGATTTGTTGCAAGATGTAATGAGCTTGTATTATCTCAAAAAATCATTGGAGATGTAGTATGCAATCCAAATCTGTTATAACAATCTGATCCATATGACCTCTTGAGTAGCATTGGCCAATCGTCTATATTTTGCCTCTGTTGAAGATAAAGCAACAGTAGGTTGATTCTTGGAAGACCATGATATAGGCTTGTCACCTGCAAAAGATAGATATCCTGAGGTACTCCTATCATCTTTGCAACCTGCCCAATCTGCATGTGAGTATATCTTGATGTCTAAATCTGAAGTATAAGGAAAATATAGTCTTTGATTTTGAGTGCCTTTAAGGTACTTCAAAATCCTCTTGGCAGCTTCCAAATGTGATGCCCTAGGTTTGTGCATAAATTGTCTTAAGACACTTATTCCATAAGCAATATCAATCCTTGTCAATGTAGCATCGTTTAGGCTTCCCACTATGCTTTGGTATCCTATAATATTTTCAAGCACATCACCTTCATGAGCACTTAACTTTTGGTTTACCTCCACTGGAGTGCTTGCTACCTTGGCATCCTGCAAATGAAATTTCTTTAACATGTCCTGTACATACTTTCTCTGAGTAATATAAATTCCACAGTTAGTATAGACTAACTCAAGTCCAAGAAATCACTTTAGTGATCCTAGATCACTGATTTTGAATTCTTGCATCATGTGATTCTTAATCTCCTTGATGCCATTAGCATCATTACCTGTAAGTATGATGTCATCAACATACACACATAGATATATCACCTCTGAATTACTTCTCTTAACAAACAGAGAGGTATCTCATTTACTCATGATGAATCCTTGATCGTAAAGATATGTATTCAACCTATGGTTCCATGCCCTAGGTGCCTGTTTCAATCCATAATGAGCTTTGTTCAGTTTACACTCATGATTTACCTTGATTGGGTCCTCATAGGCAGAAGGTTGAGACATGTACACCTCGTCTGAAATCCAGCCATTAGAATTTTTTTTTACACAATTTTTTTTTTAATTTCTTTTTTTTTAGAATTTTTTTTTTACATCCAATTTTTTTACATCCAATGGGTACTTGTTCCAATTCTTTGATGCAGCCACACTTACCAACACCGTGATGGTTGCCATTTTGGCCACAAGTGAGAAGGTTTCTTCATAATCAACTCCTTGGGTTTGTGCAAAACCCTTAGCCACAAGTCGAGCCTTGTACGTGCTTATTGATCCATCATAATTTCTTTTGATCTTATAGACCCATCTAGAACCAATTACCTTCATAGACTCCTTCTTTGGCACTAGCTCCCATGTATCATTTTCCTTGAGTGCTTCAATCTCCTCATCCATAGCTTCTTTCCATTCTACCTTGGTCATTGCTTCTTCATATGATGATGGCTCTTCAAATGACAAGTCTTTTCCAAGATAAAGAGAGTGCTTAGTAACTAAAGAAGTGTCATACCCATATCTAATTGGCTTCTTGCTCTTCCTTTGGGATCTTCTGTTTTCTTCGTTGGATGATTCAGGTATATCTTCCAACTTCTTCATCTTGACTTTGCCTTTGGACTTCCATGTTCCTCTAGGTTGATGATGTCCTCATCAGCTGAGTTGATGTCTTCAATCTTATCTGGCTCCTCCTTGGTGAGGCTTGGAAATTCCTCTTCCAAGTCATAAGGCAACTTTACTTTCCTGCATTCACTTTCAAACCAAGAATCATTCTCATCAAATACAACATCTCTACTGACCATAAATCCTTTGTTGGAAGGATTGTAAAACAAGTATCCTTTCGGATTGAATTCATACCCTATGAAGATGCATAGCTTACCTTTGAGTTGAGATGGTATATACACATAAGAAACACATCCAAAGATCTTGCAATGATCAAGTAAAGGTCTTCTACCATGCCATGCTTCATATGGGGTCATCCGATCAAGAGATTTTGATGGAAACCTGTTAACAAGATAAGTGGCAGTAGATACACTCTCTGTCCATAAATAAATAGGTAATATATTTTCATTTAACATTGACGTAGTTGTTTCAACAATTAGTCTATTTCTCCTCTCTGCCTCTCCATTTTGCTCAGGGGTATACCTTGTGGTAATTTCTCTTTTGATTCTTTTATCCTGCAAGAATGTATCAAACTCATTTGAGCTCACCTCCTCCATAGCTAACCGGCCCAAGGATATGAAGATAATATCTAAGAAGGCACCAACACGTGACAAGCTAGTCCTCCCCTCAATGGAGGTGTTAAGGAAATGGCGAAGCCTTACCCATTTTGTCTAAAAACATGCCTTGTTGAGCAGCAAAGGCTTGACCTTTGTGGGCATGGTAGGATTGAAACATCTCTTGGTGCTCATGCCGTTTGAAGGAGAACTCAAAGGGCCTGTCATTGCTCACCTATACACCCTCCTTCAACCTTGTGCATGCCTTAGGAAATAAGGGGAAACCCCTCACCTTTGGACATGCATAGGGAAACCCCTCACCCTTGGGTGTGCCTAAGGATACCTAGGCTTCCCAGTGATGGCATGGGTGACTACTCATCAATATAATAAGGTGACTATTGAAAAAATGGGGAAAGTGCTCATCATTAGGGTGACTACTCTTCAATAGGGCATTTGCTCATCATTAAGATGACTACTCATCAAAAGGGCGACTAATCCTCTAGGGCAAAACGTCCTCTGGTTTTGTATTGGAATTGCTCTTAATCTGAAAGCAACCAAGTCATCATCTTGTGGCTCATGGCATCAAGGCAAATAGGTGTTCCTTAGGTGACTTGGCATCTCAATCATTTATCTTTTCTATTTGGCTTGACCCCACCAACATCAACTATAGGAAGTCCTCTACTCTGGTCATGGATGACTTAAGAGAAATCTCAAGATCTCTAGATAAATTCCTCAACAAAGGCAATTCTACCACCTCTTAGACCAATTAAGGCTCCATGAAGCCCAAAGTGCGATACTTCCAAATTAACATATTCCCTCTACCAAATTTTTCCATGACCATCCTAAGGCAATAGTGTGACCACCCAAGTCTGGGCATTTGATGTGGCATGGGATTAAAATTGAATTCTACTAGGATTTTTCAGTAAGAGGTATAAGGGATAGCAGTTGTAGAATAAGCCACTACAAGGCCATGCATATGTTAGAATCTCTCAATGGAAGGCCTAAAAATGATTAGTGATGAGTGCTAAAAATAACTCATTGCTCCAACCAGTCACGTCATTTTGAAGTGCACAACAGGTAATGATTGGAATCTGCAAGGACACTCGGCCTCTGGAGTCTATATAAGAAGAAGATCAACACTCATTTTCTTGGTAAAAATCATGTAATATAACTTTGGATCTGATCATCAAATGTGATTGCCTACTCTCTGTTATGTATCTCATATGGTTGTACTCCCATTTTGAGCTATCTCTTGTCTGCTCATTGTACATTGTGGTGACTCTACCTACTATGCATTGAGGAGACTCTATGGTGATTATACAGAGTCTTTGCTACTCGACTATGTGGTACTATAGCTTTTCAATGTAATTGAGTATCCTTTGGCTAGTTTAGTTTGAGTTGTAGAGATAGTTTTATTCCAATTGCGGAGAGAATCGTATTATTTCAAGCACTTTTGTGTTGTTTTTAAGTACTCAGGATTGTTTTCTAAATGGCTAGACCTTTCAAGTAACGTTCATTAAGCTATTTTTGACTGTGTTGGAGCCATTTTATGTTGTCAAGTTTGTTTGATCTTCTCATTAGTCTAATCCTCAAATTTTCTAATCGATGTCTTCGTCTCCTGCAAATTTCTTCCTCCACACAAGAATGTTATGGGGTACACATCCCTAAGGAATAACCCCCCCTCCCCCTTGAGTGGAAGGAGTACCCGCATCTATGTTTGAAAGGTGGTCTCAGATATCACTTCTATAGTTTGGCATGCCAGATGGGATCCTTGTTTGCCCTGTGTGAGGTACCTGTTGAAGTAAGAATTTATTTCCCCATCTCGCCTTTTAAGGATTATCATTTACAATTATCAATGAGGTAAAGTACTTAAAAACTAGAGATTTAGGTTCTCAAGTTAAAACTGTGTGTGGAAATCTTTTCTAAGCTACTAAATACTCCTATATAAAGGATGTTCGAAGCAAGTTGATTTATTACAATTCTAACAAGCACTTAATTTCATCTAATTCTCGTAGATACTATTTGATCAATTCATCTAGCCTTAACAATTATTTCCCATCACAAAGAAAAAACACATAGTTGTAAGTTGTGAGCTAAGGAAGTAAAACAAGACAATACAAGACCATTCTAGTCTTCCCTTGGGGACCATGGTCTTCTTCAGCGCTTGGTTTCCCCTTCTTTATTTTATGGCCTTCACTTAAGCCTTTAGGTATCAGCTTAAGCCTTTGAAATGAACTGTGTCATTGCATAGGTTTCATGTTCTTGAGTTTTCCTCTCAAGTAGTAAAAATAGCCACTTATATGATTTTTTTCTTCATTAGCATTACAATCAACTTAAAGAAACTTCACAATGACCCAAGCCACTGAGGGCCACTAGAATTCGGTCCCTTTGCATGTGAAGTGTAGCTTTTCTCGCTTGCCTTCCTCCTTCTGCTTTCTCTCTCTCTCTCTCTCTCTCTCTCTCTCTCTCTCTCTCTTCATTCTTTTTTGCAAGTTTTAATCCAACAGGATGGACAAGGTAGTGCCAAAACATAATGGATTGTGTTCTCTGAGATCAAGAGTGAGAGAGACAAAGGAGGGGAGTGGAATAAAATGGTGAGATTTATGTGTGGGTGGTTGATGTAGACAAAAACTTTTGAGATAAAGAGATAGATAGCATGTAGAAAAGTGTTCAAATGCAACATCAAGATATGCGAAATAGTACTTCTAACTAGCAATGTCTAGTACCCCTATATGCACTTGTTTGAGAACCATTTCTGAATGAAAGATGTTTGTAGCCTAATAATGATTTGATCTAAGGTACGACGTCTTGGCCTACAAAATCCTCATTATTTGAAGCAAGCTACACCATCGTACCAACATTGTGTATGTTGGTGCATAGAGCTAAACATTATGATTTTTTTCATATCTAAATGTTATTAAGAGGTTGACTAATTTAATGATCATTCAAAGCATCTATGCATCCTATTCACTCCTCCCTCGAACATCTTGATGGAACCACTTCATGTTTATATCTAAGATTGATATTCTATGGTTGATTCCACTATCTAGAATGTGTTGGACTGGCATATAAACCACCATATACACAAGTATTTTTGTAATAAGATGGAATTTTGGGAGAGGATTGTCAGATGGGTTGAAGTTCTTCAAAACATCTAATGGAGATTATTTTTAAGGAAACGCAAATATATTGTAGTAACTTGATGCATTATTTTATATATTGTTTAGATATTGTACAAAGTTCTAGAAAGCTCATTTCTTCAAGGAATCAAGGAAACATAGAAGGAAGGTACATATACATTACAAGTTTTGGGAGCCATAGATAGAGAATCTATTATAGAGGATAGATCTGATTCCTTTGTCTCTCCACCCACTAAAGCTTATGACAATTTTATATTCAAATTTTTCATTGGGTTATAAATTAATAAAATACAAAAGAAAGTTTGTATATTAGATTCTTATGATTCAAGAAGAAAGTTCAAGCATTAAAATGATGACGTTCCATGCATAGAGCACCTAGATAATTATAATTTCGTACACCTTCTAGAAAGAAGACTTTGGTGGCATATATGTATGACAAACTTTTTGTGATACAACAAAAGGTTATAGGATATTCGTCTACTAGATTTTTTATTCCAAGATTGAAAACACAACTAGGATATTTAGCTTCCTTCTTTTTTCTTTTCTCTTTTCTATAATTATGGCCTCCTTGGATAGTGCTTGTAGGCCTCTCAAGTTAAGCCAAGACTTAGTTTGAGATTCAGTCTTTGGTTACTTTATGAGAAAAACTTGATGGAGTTAAGTGTGGTCTATGTTTGACTAGCTATTATGTGAAATCAAGTACCTCGTCTTTTGGACATTGTTTTCCTAAGCGTAGAAATCCATTTGGAGTGACATGTATTTTCTTGGAAAGGTTCTTGTTTCGGCTATAAGTGTTAAAACGCTCATTTGAAGTTATCAACATATTCTCTAAGAAAAAGCAATTTCTCTATGTAGAGGTGCAAAGAAGTTTACATGTGGAAGTCATTCACACTTTATCATTACATATGGAATCAAGGCATCAAGAGGCAAGTAACATGGAGATACAAAAACCAAAAAAATGGGTTAGTAGAGAGAAAGAGCAAATACATCACACAGATTGCTAGAGCAATGCTTAACGAGATGAACATACCTAATGTATTTTGGTGTGATGCAATAAATAATGTCTTGTACTATATGAGTAGAGCATATACCTCAGGGATCCATGGCTTGACACCCTATCAAGCTTAAATTGAGGCACAAGCTAGGATATCAAGGTAAGTAGCCTTCGATGAGCTACTCCCTTGGTATAAGAAATATGATTATATGCAAGAATATGAAGAAGAAAGGCATCGACATGATGAAGGAAAAATCAAATTAGAGCTAAGTGGCCCAAGAAGGTCCTCCTGCTTGGCATGCAAGGACTGTTGATTACTTAACCACCATTGGGTTTCCTATGTTTGATGCAGATCATTCACTATATGCAAGGAAGGGTGATGATGGCATCAGGATTGTGGCTATTTATGTTGATGAATTGATTGTAGGTGGTGATAATGAAGAAAGCATTAAAGAGGTAAAGCAACTTCTTATGCAAGAATTTGACATAAAAGATCTTGGAGTGCTACACTAATTTTTTGGCATTGAGTTTATACATACAGAAACAAGTTAATGGATGTCGCGAAGGCAATATGCCTTGAGTATGCTGCAAAAGTATGGTATGGATGATTGCATACGAATTTCTATGCCAGTAGATCAGAATTTGAAGTTGGATACTACACCAGGTGAAGCATTGGAAAATGCTACTATATACAAAAAAATTGTGGGAAGTTTGATATATCTCGCAATTACAAGGCCTGATATTAGATACATTGTTGGACTTGAAAGTCAATATATGCAAGTTCCTAAGAAGCACATTTAGATGCTCTGATATGCTATATTATGTGAGTGCTACTTTGGGTTATGCATTGTTTTATAAGCTGGTATAGATTTGTAGGTTCATGGATATAATGATGTAGATTGAGCTGCTAGTATTCCAGATACAAGACTTATGAGTGGTTTTTCATTCTCACTTGGGAGTGCATCTATTACATGGAGCAGTAAGAAGCAACTCATTGTTGCTTTATCGAGTACAAAGGCAGAGTATAGAGGTGTTGCAATGGCATCTTGTGAGGCATCATGGCTAGAGATGCTACTTGTAGATTTAGTTGTGGAAGTGCAAAAGCCTATCACCATCTTTTGTGATAATCTTAGTAGTATATAGTTAGCACAGAACCCTCTATTTTATGTTAGAACAAATCATATTGAGGTACATTATCACTTCATCAGAGAAAAGGTATAAGCAGGTGATATTGATCTTGTTTATGTGAGAACAGATGAGCATGTTGCTAATATTTCCACCAAAGCACTTGGAGTAGAGAAGTTGAAAAAGTTTGAGAAGATGCTTGGATTATAGGACATGATGTTGAGCTTCAGGGGGAGTGTTGAGATATCAAGCTCAACATGGGATGATCTAGGATGACAGGTATCACTTTTTCATTTCTCTAACATTTATAGTGGTCATGGCTTTTGATGCATTTTTTCTAAGCGTAGTGCATGATCATTTATCATCTTGTTTTGTACACTCTCAACATGAGAAGCCACAAGAACCATCTATAGTAAAAGTGATTATTTGAAAAGTAATTACATCAAAAGTAAAATCCAAGGAGAAGCTCAAGACCTTGTTAGGTACCAATCTTGCATCTAAATGTATGAGAAATCACTTAGATGAGATTTCCCCGAGTTGGAGGAACTTTATTTATTTATATATACACACGAAGAGAATTACAAATTAGAGCAGACTATTGAGCTACAATTAGATGACATTCTCGTCAAGATTTGGATCATTTTTGAAGCACACATTGTGATCCTCATTCCCATGCTTCATGTCATGTACCATATGTGCAATACAGATTGATTTTTCAAATCATCTTTGGAAGTTTACTTCAACTGCTATCTCAGGTTCATATCTCATTTTTTGGTCAACTTTGATTACTAATTTCTTTGCATATACTTATTCTTTTGATGTGATTTAAATTGGTATGGGTAAAGTGATAAGTGTATCTTCTTGATCTCAGTTTTCATCATACTTGGTTCCTTATTATATGAGCTACATCAATTTGAAGTGACCTATGTATAGAGGTAGAGTATTCCTGAAAAGTGGGGGACACCCCAATGTTGCTAAATTGATCTCAGTATAGACCATTAAAATTCATCAAATTTTTTGCTTTAGATTCATCATATATTCATTTGAATGTGTGCAAAGTATCTCTGATCATTTCTCAGTAGACTATGAGCTCTGAGTGGAATTCCAGAGTGTTTTTCATCCCAAGATAGCAAGTTTTTTATCATTTGTTTTATGTCAAGTCATTTGTTTTGATTAATCAATTTGAGATTGATATTGCAAAGTACTAAGAAGGTATTAATGGACCATTAACAAGCCCAATGTGTCTACTTAGCATCTCTAAAGTTACTTTGGCAGGTGTAGAGCAGGTTTTTGCAACATAAGACTCATCCTTGGAGTGTGTCCACGATCTCCTCTCACAGTGGTATCAAAGCATAGTTGAATCAACATGGGAGATGTTTCTCCTTCTACCATTGAAAAAGTGAATAGGAACAACTAGCCAACCTCGTATCTGAGGATGGAGGCCTCCCTTCAAGGAAGAAATCTCTTTGGATACATATTTGAAGATGAATTCATGCCAACAATGAGAAACAAACAGCAACCATCACATGAAGAGCAAGAGAGACTTACAACTTGGTGTTCAAAGGATGCATTAGCCAGGTCCAATATTCTAAACTCAATCTCTGATTTTCTCATACCTCATGTGAAAGGATGCAAGACCTCAAAGGAGACCTGGAATGCACTTGCTGCCTTCTTCTCTTCAAATACTAGAGCAAGGAAGAATCAGCTATGGATGGAATTTACTACCTTGAAGAAAATCCCCAAGCAAAGTGTGACTGATTATGTCACAAAGATGAAGGAGATCTCTGATCAATTAGGAAGCATTAGAGAGCTGAATTATGAAGAGAAAATCATAAGGCAAATCATCAATGGCATTAAATTTGATGACAAGTGGGAATCTTTCAGAACTTCTATGGATGGATACAAGGACATGCAAGTATCTGACTTCAGCACCTTGATGGGCCAACTCTTCACACATGAAGCAAAGCTAAACAAAAATGGTGAATCCTCAAGAGGTAATCAATCTTCTACCCTATACTATGATAAAGTTAAAGCCAAGGATAAGTCAAAGTCCAAGAAGAATGAAGATGAAGGAAGTTCTTTCCAAGATAAATTCAGAGGTAGAGGAAAAGCTAGAGGTAGAGGCAAAGGAGGAAAGCAAGGCAAGGGTAGACCCCAAACATATCAACCTTGCAACATATGTGGTTATTCTAATCACACTACTAAAGAATATTACAAGGACCCAAGAAACTCTAGAGGAAGAGGATTCAATAGAGGTGGCTATGGATCAAACAGAGCTAGATACAATGGAGGATACAACAACAACTACCACAACAAAAACAACTATCAAAATGGAGATAGAGGAGGAAGGATTACAACAATTACACTAAGGATCAAATTCAAGAAGACTCACTTCTTCTCATGAACATATCATTGAAGCAAGGTAAGGATGATGATCATGTTTTTTACATTGACTCAGGATGCTCCAATCATGTATCAAGAAATGTAGCATTGCTCTCTGACTTAGAAGATCCCAAGAACAAACATGAAGTGTAGACAGGTGATGATACAAGGCACTCAGTGGAAAAGATAGGTAATGTCAAAACATTAGATGGAAATATGAATCGTCTAAGCAAGGTATTTCATGCACCTACAATAACCAAGAACTTTAAGTGTTAGAAAAATTGTGGAGAGAGGATTGCAGGTTAGATTCACAAGACATAGAGCCTATGTGAAAGACCCCAAGAAAGGATTCAAAAGGATAACTAAAGGAGAAAAGACAAGAAGACTCTTCACCTTTGAAGTGGAAGACACCAAGAACATAGCATTATTTAGCTATGGATCTCAAACACTCTCTGAATTAGAGGTATGGCATAAAAGGCTTGCTCATATTGGTGAAAAAACATTGAAACAAAGACAAGAAGACTCTTCACCTTTAAAGTGGAAGACACCAAGAACATAGCATTATTTAGCTATGGATCTCAAACACTCTCTGAATTAGAGGTATGGCATAAAAGGCTTGCTCATATTGGTGAAAGAGCATTGAAACAAATATGCAGGGATCAAAGTGTACTTGGATTGCCCAACATCACAAAGCAACATATGATCTACAAGTGTGGAGCTTGTCAATATGGCAAGGCACATAGAGAAATCTTCAACAGGAAAGGCTATATTCATCAGGAGCTATTGGATCTTGTACACACAGATGTGTGGGCTCTAAGCAAAGAACCTTCTATTTAAGGTTCAAAATATTATGTATCTTTTATTGATGATTGTAGTAGGTGGAAAATCCTATACTTTATGCAACGTAAAGATGAAGTTTTCAATTGTTTCAAAAGATCCTTGCACTTATAGATGTCTCAAGAGACTCAGGTCAGATGGTGGTGGAGAATACTTCTCAAATGAATTTGATGCTTTCCTTCAAGAAAGAGGCATCAAAAGAGAGGTAACAACCAGGTACACTCCTGAACTCAATGGAGTGGCAGAAAGGAGAAATAGAACCATAGTTGAAGCAGCTAGATCTATGCTAAATGAAAAGAACCTACATAATTACCTTTATGTAGAGGTTGTATCAATAGCCACATACCTTGTAAACAGACTTCCATCTAAGTCTTTAGAAGGTATGAATCCATATGAAGTGTGGAATGGAAGAAGACCAAGCCTAGAGCATTGCAGGATCTTTGCATGTTTAGCATATGCTCATATTCCTTATCAACTAAGAGGGAAATTGGATCCCAAGGCAGAGAAGTGTGTTTTTATTGGATATGACCAAAATCAAAATGGATACATATTGTACAATCCCACTAATAAAGCTTTCGTAGTTAGTAGGGATGTAGTCTTTGATGAAAATAAATCTTGGATTGATGATGACAGGAAAGTGAAGCTACCATATGACTTCGAAGAGCATTTTCCATCTCTTCCATCAAACGAGCCAAAGCACCATGAAGATAGTGATTCTAAAGATGACATACCAGAATTGGAGAAACTAAAGCTATGGAAGAACAAAGGGAAATCTAAAGTGGAAGAACTAACTCAAGGATCAGAAAAGCTCTCTACGGCCAATCACAAGGTCAATGAGAGGAAAGAAGAGGACACAAAGATATGGATTTGATACATCTTTGGTCACAAAGCACTCAATCTACATGGCTAAGGATCTCAACCATGAAGAACCTACATCTTATGAAGAAGCTCAAAGCAAGACTGAGTGGAGAGAAGCAATGGAAGAAGAAATGGAAGATCTCATGGACAATGACACATGGGAACTTGTTCCAAGCAAACCATCAATCAAGGTAATTGGATCAAGGTGGATTTATAAAGTCACAAAGAATCCAAATGGTAGTATCAATAGACATAAGGCAAGGTTAGTAGCTAAAGGGTTTTCTCAAACCCATGGGATAGACTATGAAGAGACCTTCTCACCTATAGCTAAAATGCCTACCATTAAAGTAGTTGTTAGCATTGTTGCATCTAGGAATTGGAAGCTCTATCAATTAGATGTAAAGAATGCATTTCTAAATGGATGGATTGTAGAAGAAGTCTATATGGCACATCCACCTAGTTAAGAAGATGCACATCACCCCAATTATGTGTGCAAATTAAAGAAGGCTCTCTATGGATTGAAGCAATCTCCAAGAGCTTGGAATCACAGGTTGGTAACCTATTTGTAGGATCAAGGTTTCAAGGCTAGCAAAGTAGATACATCTTTATTCATCAAAAGACATGGGCAAAAAGCTATATATCTTTGTCTATATGTTGATGATATCATAATCACAGGAAATGATATCAATGGAACTAAGCAAGTAAAGTCTTGAATGAAGGGTGAATTCAAGATCAATGATCTTGGACCTCTCAAATATTTCCTTGGACTTGAACTCATCTATACAGATTTTGGTATCTACATCACTCAAAGGAAGTATGTACTTGACATGCTTTCTAAATTCAAAATGGAAGACACTAAGTGTGCAGGTACACCATGGAGATGAACCATAAGCTAAGTGCTTATGAAGGAGAGTTCATTGAGGACATCACAAACTATCAAAGCTTGGAAGGAAGCTTGAACTATGCAACTCTCACAAGGGTGGACATATGCTATAGTGTTAGCATACTCAATCAATTCATGCATAAGCCAAGAAGGCCACACATGGAAACAGCCAAGAGAGTGCTCAAATACTTGAAGGGCACCATTAATGATGGAGTTTTCTACCCTTTTACCTCAAAAATTGATCTCAAACTCTACTTAGATTCAAATTGGGTTGGACCAAAGGATGATAGGAAGAGTACATCAAGCTATTTGTCTTTTGCAGGTTCAAAGTTAATCTCATGGTTTTTAAAGAAGCAACCAGCTATTGCTCCATCATCTACTAAAGATGAATAGAGAGGATTGGCTAATGCAACACAAGAAGCAATGTGGTTGAAGTGTTTATACTTAGACGTGGGGTTACATACCTCAACTCCTCACATCTTTGGTGATAATACTAGTTCACTTCACTTAGCAGCTAATCTTGTTTACCATGCTAGAACCAAGCATATTGAAGTCCACTATCATTATGTAAGAGAGAAATTATTGAGCAAAGGCATTCAATTTTCCTATGTATCTACTAATATTCAATGTGCAGACATGTTCGCTAAATTGTTGGATGGTATCAAGCTAAGCACATTCAAAGGCATGATTGGATTGATGGAAATCAAAGAAGAATGAAGACTCAAGCACACTAGGCTTCAGGGGTGGTTGTTGGTGCATTTTATCCAAGCCTAATGCTTCATCATTTATCATCTTTTATGTACAGTTTTAATGTGAGAAGCCACAAGAAACATCTCTTGTAAAAGTGATTACTTGAAAAGTAATTACATCAAAAGTAAAAGCCAAGGAGAATCTCATTACTTTGTTAGGTACCAATCATGCATCTAAACGTAGGAGGAATCACTTAGATGAGATTCCCCTGAGTTGGAGGAAATTTTAAGTGGAATCCCTCCAAAGTTTAAATTCAAATTTATTTATATATACACATGAAGAGAGTTGCGAATTAGAGTAGACTGTTGAGCTACAGTTACAAGCCATTCTGGTCAAGATTTGTATCATTATTGAAGCACACATTGTGCTCATCCTTCCCATGCTTCATGCCCAATCAATTGATGAACCATATCTGCAATACAGACTGATGTTTCAAATCATCTTTGGAAGTTTACTTCAGCTGCTGTCTCAGGTTCATATCTCATTTCTTGTGAGCTTTGATCACTGCTTTCTCTGCATATGCTTATTCTTCTGATGCGATTTAAATTGGTGTAGGTTAAGTGAGAAGTCTAATTGCTTCATCTGAATTTTCATCATATTTGGTTCATTAGTCTATGAGCTATATCAATTTGAAGTGACCTATGTATACAGGCAGAGTATTCCTGAAAAGTCGGGATGACACCCCAATGTTCCTAAATTGATTTCTCTCAGTATAGTCCATTAAAATTCATCAAATTTGTTGCTTTAGGTTTATCATATATTCAATTGAATGTGTACAAAGTATCTCTGATCGATTGTCAGCAAGCTATGAGCTTTGAGTGAAAAGTTTTTGATCATATGTTTTCTATCAAGTCATTTATTTTGATGAATCAATTTGAGATTGATCTTCCAAATTAGTAAGAAGGTATAAATGCATCATTATCAATCCTAAGGAGTCTACTTAGCATCTTGGAAGTTACTTTGCTAGGTGTAGAGCAGGTTTTTGCAACACCAGACTCATCCTTGGAGTGTCTCCACCATCTCCTCTCAAAAAGCCGATATATGTCAGGGATATTTCATTGAGCTTTACTAGATTTGTCTACGGAGAGTGATGGCACATTTTTTTCTTGCCATCTTACTCATTTGTGGACATTAGGATTTTCTTTATGTACTGTTCTTTATATATTGCACTTGTCTTATTGTTTCAGGTCATTCTTGTACATTCCTTTTTATGTAATAGAAGAAGAAGAAGAAGAAGATCATTCTTCCTTGCCTCAATCTATGTGTGTGAATCTCTTTTATTGTGAGAGTGTGTGTGTGAGCTCTCTTCCTTATCTCCTTCCTCCTAACATACCTATGGTAATGCATGCGCAATAGTTAGAATTTTTGCGACACGAACTCATGTCAAAAACGAGATTAAGGAACATGATGTTGCAGTCCAACAATTGGAGAATGATGATAATAACCTATTTATGGTGGTGAAGGTGATTATCACCGCTCAAATACAAGGCACACAATCCAATATTGGTGCTAAACATTTCTAATTTTAGGGATTCAATGGGTGAAGGGATTTGTTCTTTCATGGCTATCCCAATTTGATGATTTTTATTCTGACAAATCCCATTGTCAAATTGAAAACGTGAAGTTTGTTACGAACTATTTGGTGGGTAAGGCCCAATTATGGTGGAATGTTTTGTTGCATAGCATCAACCATCCCAAAACATGGACACGACTTCAAGAAAAGATCAAGGAGTCCCTCCTTCCTCCTCAGTTCCACTTACATGCATGTTGATCATGGACAAATTTTGGATGGAAAGAAGGCGATACTGTAAATACCTGTACAAAAGATTTTTGGCAACGAGTATTACTCATTTGTTTGCTTGAAACAATCCCTGAAGATAATTTGCAATGGATGTATAAAGATGGTTTGGAGATGGGAATCCAAGCTAAGCTCAACACACTACCTCCTACAACCCTCTATGAAGCTATTTCTTTTGCACATGATGCTGAGAAGGAGTTTTGATCCATCACAAAGTCCATTCGCTTACAATAAATGCATCAATGACAACCACCCATCAAGCCTAATTTTCCTTTCAGGGATTCTTTTTCTACTTTTTCTTCTTCTACTTTTCACCACCCTCATCAATCCAATTTCACACCCGTTCACAAGCCAACCCCTTTATACCCTACCAAACCTCCAACTTGTCCAACAAGGATGATGGATGCTCAACAAAAGAGGCCCTATATCACTTTTTGGCATTGTGGTACGTTTGGTCATACTAAAAACTAAATATAGGTTTAGAGCTAGCAACATGAAGCCTTTTGGAGCCAATTACACAACCTAGAGGTGGTTCTTGATGACATTCAACTTGATTGGACTGAAGAAGCACCCGAAAATGATCTAAGTACCTTGGGTAATGCAATTTCTATTCATTCTTCACTTTGCATGCAAGTTACTAATAATGGTAAAGTTGTTTACATGATGATGGTAGTTCACATGATTTTATTTCTCACACACTAGTGCACGATCTCCAATTAAACCCATTTCCTTCTATGTATAAAGTTAAGGCTGCATTTCGAGGAAATAGATATAATGTTAAAAGTGAAGTGTCACTTTAAATTCATGGTAATGCCTTTTGGACTCACCAATGCACCTGCTACATTTGCATATATGGCGAATAATGTCTTTCTTGATTACCAAGCTTGTGTTGTTGTTTTCTTTGATGATATACTTGTTTATAGTGAGAATGATAATGACCATGAAAATTATTTAGCAATTGTCTTTAATTTAATATGCAAAAATAAACTTTATGCCAATCTTTGAAAGAGTTATTTCTTCCAAAAAAGAATTAGAGTATTTAGGACATATTGTTTCTAGACAAGGCATTCATGTAGATCCAAAGAAAATTAAAGTAATTGAAGAATGGCATGTTCCTCAATCTCTGAATGATGTAAACGCCATTTTCTAGGGTTAGCTAGTTTTTGTAGAAAGATTGTAAAAAGCTTTCTTATTTAGCCCTCCCACTCACATTATTATTGAAGACATATATAAAATTTGCATGGGGATTAGCACAACAACAATATTTTGAAAAACTCAAACATGCACCTGTTTTGCAAATTACCAAATTTTGCACAACCTTTCCATGTAGTTACAGATGCTAGTGGTTTAGGTATAGGTGTTGTATTAATGCAAAATGATCATCCTATTGCATTTGAAAGTAGGAATCTTAAACCTTCTAAAAAGAATTATAGTACGTATGATAAGGAGCTTTTGGATGTTGTGAATGCTTTAAAAATTTTGAAACATTACCTTATGGGTTCTGAAGTTCTAATCAAAATAGACCACCAAGCTATTGAGCATTTATTAAATCAACCATTGATTTCTGACAAACACATTAAATGGTCTTCATTCATAGAAAATTTCTAGCCTATGATTCAATATCAACCTGGCAAAGCTAATGTTGTACAATACCCGTAATCATTCCCCATCCCTTGAAACAAATATTGTTTCAATCAATAATATTTCTGCTATTCATATTGGTTTATTTCATGACATGATTCCTACTTATGCATTTCATTTGTATTTTTAATAAACATGGAATGCTTTCAATAGTTCTACAACATTTAGTGAGGATTACTACATGTTTCATAATGGATTCGTGTATTTCCAACATAAAGTATGCATCACAAAAGGTTTTAAAGAATTTTTTATGAAAGAGATGCATGAACCACTGTATATGGGTCATAGGGGCATACAAAGTACTATTTTGTACATGTAAAGATTTTTTGTTTTGGTCAAATATGGAAAAGGATATTGCACATTATGTTTCCCATTGCATTTTGTGCCAAGGTGTGAAACGATATCATGGTAAAGCATTTGGATTATTAATGCCACTACCCATACCTAATGGACCATGGGAACAAATTTGTATGGATTTTATTACTGGCCTTCCTACAACTTCATCTCATAATGATATGATTTGGACAATTGTTGATAGGTTTAGTAAACAAGCATATTTCATTCCTTGTAAAAAGATTCTTTCTACACATCAAGTTGCTAAGTTATTTATGAAATGTATTTTTCCACATCATGGTTTTCCAAAAATTCATTCTTTCAAATAGATATGTTTGTTTTTGTAATCACTTTTGGGTTCCATTGTTTGAAAAGTTACGTTCTGAAATAGACTTTAGCTCTACATTTCATCCTGAAAGTAATCGGCAAAGTGAAGCTATGAATTGTACAATTTTAGATCTATTATGTTGTTATCCTTTAGATAATCCAAGTAATTGGGATGAGGAACTTTCTTTACTATAGTTTGCATATAATAACACAACACATACCACTATTGGATGTGCACTATATGAAATTGTGTATGGTAAAGCTTCCCACTCCTATGAATCTCACACAAACTAATATACCTATGGCTGATTCTTTTGTACAAGATCATATTTCTACACTTCATGAGGTTCATGAGCACATTAAGAAGAGTCAAGAATGTTACATGCATAATGGTAATAAGAAATGCATAGCTAAAGGGTTTAATGAAAATGAATTTGTATGGTTATGAATAATTAAAAGAAATTTAAAAAATATTTCACAACAACCTAAGGTTAAACCTGCACCACATTATTTTGAAACTTTTCGTAATATTCAAAAAAAATAATGAGAATGCTTTTAGACTATACATACCTTCTCATTGGAATATACATAATTCTTTTCATATCACTTTATTGAAATCATTTAAAGGAACTTTACCACTAACTCCTATTTTAGATAATCCTCCTTTGTTGGAACAAGATGTTGAAGTTTTAATTCCAAAGAAAATACATGATTATGATGTTACTACTACATGCACAGGTAACCAATATCATAGATATTTAGTTAAATATAACAATCATTCACTTGAATAATCTTAATGGATTCATATGACATCACGAACTCCACATTATGATCATTTGCTTTCTACATATCATTCAGAATCAAATTAAATTCCAGTTTTCCAATTGCATGCATGTGTTTTTACATGGAACATGCTTATTATTGTTCGATGATGGGACATTTGAATAGCCATCCATGTCCATTTTATTCTTATCAACTAAGGTCAGTTGCTTGTCAATTGGGAGGTATGTTATAATTTATCGAATAATGGAATGTTATATGGATTTTAATTTCATGAGGGTTTTAATATGATTTGTGTTTTGATTTAGTAGATGAAGACTCGTGAAGGTATGAGCATTCCTGGACTTATTCAAATATTTTTGGAGATATTTAGAAGATAGTATTTTCAGTTATTTTTTGTAAAAATAATAGATTTCTCTAGAAAGCGAGGTTTGTATAAAAATATTAGATTATGATTTTGTAAATAAAGTGGATTTTTAGAAAAAGCATGCTTTTTGAGGTGCTACTCTCATGTATCATCTATTCAAGATGTAGTGAAAAAATTACATATAAATACACATGCTCTGATAGACTCGTCCATCAAAATATGTGGGGGGAGATTGTACCCAATCTGGTGTTGATTCTCTTGTCTCTTTCTATTCTCTGAGTACTTTTTGTGAGATTTTTTCTCTATACTATCCTCTTTGTATGTGTGTCTAGGGGATCCGAATGACAACAATTGGCCATGCACCTTTTGAAAATGTTTATGATAAAAAGCTTCACATTCCCATTTCACTCACTCAAACTAATATTCTTATGACCGATTCTATTTATTAAAGTTCACGAGCACATTATAAAAACGAAACAACATTACACTTCTATACTTCACAAAGTTCACGAGCACATTAGAAAAACAAAACAACATTACACTTGTAATGTGAATAAGAAATGATTAGCAAAAGAACTTAAGGAAAATGATTTAGTATGGTTATGTATAATTAAACAAAATTTGAAAACTATTTTACAACATCCTAAAGTTAAATTTGAACCACGCTATTGCAGACCATATCACATTATTCAAAAGGTTAATGTAAATTCAATTAGATTAGATATACCATCTAATTGGAACGTACATAGTTATTTTCATATTAGTCTACTAAAACCATTCAAAGGAACTTTACCACTCTCTTTTTCTTGAAGATCCTCCTTTTCTTGAAGAAGCATCTAAAATGTTATTTCCAAAGAAAACTCCTTCTCTATAAGAGCTTTGAAGTTCTTGAAATAATAAAATACATTGGATTCATGTTTCATACAATAGATCCAAGGCATGATTCCAACTCATTAATGAAGGTTACAAAGTATCAATTATCTCCATTTTAACTCTCATTTTTTAGGTACCCAAACATCTAAATGCACCAATTCAAGTGAATGATAGCTCATATAATTGCTTTTCTCGAAGGATAATTTGTTTGAATAGCCAATTGGAAAGCTTTGCATGAGTTTTTAAGACTTTGATCATGAAAACATGGTATTCCAAGAACTAGCTTCATCTTCCTCATGTGTTTCAATCTCTAAGCATTGATGTGTGCATACATCTTGTGCCATATGTCCATCACTTATACCTTTTCTTTCCAAAGGTGAAGTGGATAGTGTGTTTGAAGTGTTTCTTCACATACAATGTGAATAACCTTCATTACTTTCAACATGTGGCTAAAAATGTTTAACCCTTTTTGGGATTCTTCACAAAGCATCCATTTTCATTAAAATTAACGTGCAATCCTCAACCATTTTCCCCAAAGAAACAAGATTCTTTGTAATTGTGGAAACATGAAGGACATCTTTCAATCACTTAGCCTTATGCAAAGCATCTAGCATAACATCATAGATATGTGTAATAGAATAGATAGTTTCATCACCTATCTCCACATGCCCATTGTTTTATGGTACCTTTAGGTTTCAAAAGAATTCATTTTTGAAGCTCATGTGGTAGTTGCAACCACTATCAATATATCAAATATTTTATCCTTGAGTCTTGAACTCACTCATCTAGATCATGGGAAACATTTTTTTCATTTTCATTTCAAGGAGGTGCAAAATTACCTTGGTCTCACTTTGATGAATTGCCTTTGTTCCCTTGATAAGAATCTCTTGCATAGCTACCATACTTGCCACATATATAACATCCATCTTATTTGTTTTAATTTCTGGATTCATTGTGCCTTCCTCCTCTTCCTCCATTCTTTTCTCTTCCCCTTGATGAAGAAGATTGTTTCGCATGTACTTGATATGAGTCTCCACGTTTTACTTTTCCTTGCCTTCCTCTACCCAATTGTTGCCCTCTTTCTTTGCCTATTTCTTCACTAGCATAAAATATTTGGGCCTCATGGCACTTTTCTTTTGAGCCACCAAGAATCATCTCTTCAGTGACCATTAAGGCCACTAATTGCTCAAAGTTGGGGATATTATCCTTGACATACACAAATGTGGTGAAATATGTCCACTTCTCATCATTACTTAGTCCATTAGATGTGTATAAAACTAGGTCTTCATCATCTATGTGACAACCTATGGATCCGAATGCATCATCTAGCCCAATGTACTAGAAGAGCAATAACTTCAGCTCCTATGACATAAAATCCAAGTCACCCACAATAAAAGCAAGGAACATGGTGCTCTATTTGAATAGATGCAAAACAAAAATGACAACATTTTTTGGTGATGAAGGCTATTATTATAGCCCAAGTAAAATATTACAACTTTTTTTATGGTGAAGGCTATTATCATAGACCAAGGAGAAGATGAAACCTTTTTTCTATAGTGAAGGCATTTATTGCAACCCAAATAGGTAGCACACATTCCAAGACTCACATGAAAAATTTAAGGGCTTCAAGATTTGATGGACATAAAGATGGTCAAATAGTATGGTTATCTCAATTTCATGACATTTATTCTCATGAAGGTTACTCAAAATAAAGAAAAGTAAGGTTTTCTACCAGTTATGTTATGGATAAGGTAGAACTTTGATGGAACCTTCTCTAAAATAGTGAAGATTGATAAAAAACATGGAAATCATTCTAACATAAAGTTAAATGTTTTTCTCACCCTCAATTTCAATTACACATGCATCATTCATTGAATACACGGAGGAAGGATGACATTGTCACAATGTACATCAAATGCTTTTGCAAACAAATACTTTTTCTTTGAATGATTACGCTAGTTCCAAAAGACACTCTACAAAGTAAGTATGAAGATGGTTTGGAGATGGGGACCTAAGACAAGCTCATCACATTGCTACCTACAACTCTTCATGAAGCTTGTTTGCTCATGATCCAAAAAAATAGTCTCTGTTGATTGCGAAGTGGACTGTCTTCAAAAGGTGCTTCAGTGAGAACCAATGATTAAGCCTAGTTTTTTTTCTAATCACAATTTTACAACTACCTTAATTTCTATTTTACCATGGGATCTACTTCTAGTTTGTCATCAAATCCTTTAGCCTTATCCTTTCAAAGTGCCAAGCCTTCTAACCCATAAACATTATTGATGGATGCTTAGCAAAAGAATCCATTTTAATCTATTAGAAGTTGTTAAAGATGCATGAAACCAAAGAAAAGTGAAGATTATATCTTTCTAGTATGAAACTCATAGAAGCTCACATTCACAACAATGATGTAACTCAAGAGGAAGATAGACCCTCTTTGACTAAAGAAGCATTTGAAAAAGATTTAATTACCTTGGTTAATGAGATTTGTCGCTCTAGCAGAATGATGACTATCAATATGAGGAGATCCACCTCATAATTGTCAAGCCAAGGAGACATGAGGGTGGTATGAGGACCATGAGTGAATGAGTACACAAATGAGAGAGTGAGACACACACTAACATGCACACATGCATACATGGTTAGACAAAGAGATGGAGCAATGGAGTCTTTAATTCATCAAAAGAAAGTTTACAATCTTCTTAGTTCGCTTCAATCTCCAAAAATCCAACCTCAAAAATGAGTCTTCTAGCTCTTTCTATAGTTTTTTAACTAGTTCTGGCTCTATCTAGACCTACTTTCTAGCCTAGTTAAAAATTAGGTTCCTAAACTAATTTGGGGCTCAAATGAGCTTTGAAAATTATCAAAAATTGTACATAGGTAGATCTACTACTCCTCAAGCTTCAGGGCTCCGCTTGGAAAAAACCAAGTCTAGATTATCAAAAACATAATTTACAATGTAGTGTAGTGATACAAATCACTGTTAATAAATGTTTGATTCAAAAAATGAATACTTGGTCTATTCGTGTGATCTTCATTGGCTCCCTTTTCTATTGCATCCTCCTTGATGTTCTCTCTACCCTTTGTTGGAGCAAGTCTATGACAAGCCTAAGTATTGGCTTGAGTCCCACAAAGTCATAGAAAAAGCCTTAAAATGAAGACTATGTAAAGTTCACTTGTAAACTACCTCTTGTAACTTTTGAAGAGTTTACTTAATGTAAAAGTGAAAGAATCTTAAGTGGTTGAGTTCACTTGATCAAGAATGGAAAGAGGAGCCACGAATTCGTGATTTGTGGTAGGTAGAGAATCAAATCAATCACTGATTGATTGGAGAGTGATTTAGGGAAGTTAGCCTCCCAAACTCAACTATAAATAGATGGCAGTTTTAGTCCTGGTTAGAGAGACCTATGTGAAGACCTCCAAGAGCTGAGCTTTATGCCATATCAAGGTGTGATTACAAGGCACTCATGTGTATCAGTAAGTCATTGTATTGTACAAGCAATATACTTTCATTTTCATGATTATTTGGTTTCATCTTTCCATATTCTTGTGAACTGTACTACTCACTGCCATTACTCTCAGTTTTCTCAGTCAGCTTGCAGAGATGTTTTCTCTGAGCTTGGTGCATCATTTTCAATGATTTAACTTGGTAAAGTTAGCTCTATAAGTCTACTATATGCTCACAAATTTGCATGTCATTTGGATGTTGCAATCTTCAGTTATGTTCATTGAAGTCAACAGGGTCTGTTCATACTCCTGGAGTTCATTTGGCTGGTGTAGATCAAGGATTTTGCAACACCTCTTCATCTTCAAGCACATACCTATCCATCTCTTCAGAGTGGTATTAGAGCAAGGTTGGACAACATGGCAGATGGATTTCCTTCATCAATTGACAAATTGGACAGAGGTAACTACTCAGCTTAGTCATTGAGAATGGAAGCTTATCTCCAAGTTAGAAGTTTATATGGTTATGTGGCTGGAGATGAAGTTATGCCAAGTTTCAAGAACAAAAGTCAACCAACACAAGAAGAGCAAGAAAGATTGAGCACATGGTGCTCCAAGGATGCACTTGCAAGGTCTTATCTCCTCAACTCTATCTCAGATTTTGTGTTGCCTCACATTAGAAGTTGTAAGACATCTCAGGAAGTGTGGGATGCACTTGAAGCTTTCTTTTCTTAATATAAAGGAAGTTCGGCAATAGCCTACTCTCCCGGACTTGAATTAAATTAAGAAACAAAGGTACAATAGAAGGGGACTAGTGCCCATGGGACCCCCCAAATCCCACAAAGCAAGGGAAGCTTGGTTGATTCCTAGGTTGCATTACAAAGAAGGTTGATCACCCTCTCGTCGCCCTCATGCGGGACCCACTTGGGTTTGAGCTTGTTGTTGATCAAAAGGAGGACTTGATGATGCCTGAAGGGGGGGGATTTCTTACTGTTGACAATCCTTTTGCCAAGGAGGAATAGAGATTTTTCAATCGACCACTCCCTAGGGGAGTCGCCGAAGTTGAGAGCACACCGCTCCCGCCAAATTTTCCACAGGACTTCCCCTCTGATTGCGTTCCAGAGAGCCGCAGAGCACCCAATCGCTTCACCCAAAAGGACTTGTTTCCAACTAAGCTGTTTCTGAACTCTGATTTTCAGTCCAACCATCTGCCAGATTCTGTAGGAGTTGGGGCAAGTAAGGAAGATGTGTGGGACATCTTCGATTGCGCGGTGGCAGCGTTTGCACCACGGAGGGATCCCACAAATTTTGCTTGCCTTATGGTTAGTCCAAATTCCCCGATGGAGAATTTGCCATAAGAGGACCGACTTCTTAATCTCTATAAGTGGGTGCCAGATACCCATGAATTTCATGTCCCACCGAAGCCGCGTCCAAGACAGGCACCACTTCTTGTTGAGGCTGATCTGGAGGTCCGTCGTTTCATTGATGTTCGGGATTTTGAGTAGGCTGTTTCCATTGTGCCATTTGAGACCACGCGCGTTCGGAGCGTCATGTCCCATGAGAAGGCGCGTTTTGTGACGATCCCAAGCGAGGCATCTGCTTTGCAAGGTGTTCCATTCTTCGTAGGAGATGTTTATGCGGGGGTCGATATCCTCGTAGTTGATCCAACTGTTGGTGTCATGTTTCCAGAGGTGTTTCCATTTTTTGAATCCTTTGTTCCATAACTTCTTGGCATTTTGAATGTTCCACGGCTCCACACTCCGGATGCCATGAATCGGAAACCAGATAGAGTCGTTTTGTCTGATACCGGCCGCCCACTTCCAGTCCTCACTAATTCTTGTGAAGCTTTTGACTTTATTCCAGCCCTTCCAAAGAGAGCATACGAGATTGGAGCCTTTCGGGAAGAGAGGTATCGGGGAGAATAGCAGGGTCATGATGCCAAGGTTCTTCCAGTTCGGGGATCCCGTGAGGGCCAACTCATTTTTGTTTCTGAAGATGAGCTTGGCCCACGAGGCCTCCCTATTGCACCAAGCTTTAATCATCCATTTGGCTGCCAGTTTGTTAGCCATGCACCCAATGTCCAGGATGCCAAGCCCCCCGCTATCTCTAGGGCTGGTGCAGATGGCCCATTTGATTTTAGGCACCCCCCTTCTGTTATGATCACCCGTCCAAAGAAAGTTTCTGCAGATGCTATTCAGTTTGGACAGGCCTTGCTCATTCGGTCTCCAGCAAGAAAGGAAATAGATGGTAGACGAGAGGAGGAACGTGTTGATAACCATCGCCCGTCCAGCGAGATTGATTTGCATGCCTCTCCAGTAATTGAGCTTGTTTTCAAGTTTGGCCAGCACCCAGTTCCATCGCTGCTCCATAGAGACGCCAAACCCCAAGGGGATTCCGAGCAGCCGAAAGATTTGACCCTGCGGAATGATTTAACAGCCATGATCAATGAGAAGGCCAGGTTGATGTCCCACAATGGCCCTAAAGGCGGTCTTATTGTGGTTGATTTTGGATCCAGAGGCCTCACAAAAGGTATCAAGACACCTCCAGAAAGTCTCCAGGCTGGTATTATCGTTGTGAACGAACGCGTTCATATCGTCGGCAAAAAGTCTCATGATGATTTGGCTGTGGTCGTGAGGTAGCTGGAGGCCTTTGATATTGCCAGCCTCCACATGATGAGCCACAAGTCGGCTCAGCCCTTCAGTGGCGATGGCAAAGAGAAGGGGGGCAAGAGGGCATCCTTGTCTAATAGATCTTTTAAGATGGATCGCCTTCGAAAGTTTGCCGTTAACGTTAATTTGGGTCGTTGCATTGCCGAGAAGGGTCGCGATCATCTTGGTGAATTTCTGACTACATCCGAGGTCTTGGAGCGACTGCAGAATATAGTCCCATTCTAGCCTATCGTAGGCTTTGTCAAAGTCGATCTTGAGGAAGACCACGTCTTGATTAGACTCATTTGCAAATTGAGTACCTTCCCAAATATCCATAATGGTTTCCAGGATGGACCTGCCTTTGATGAAACCTTTTTGGTCCTCACTAAGCCAAGATCTCAGGTGGCACGCAAGTCTGTTGGCAATGACTTTGGCGATGATCTTGTATCCTGTTTGGAGCATCGTAATTGGCCGCCAGTTCTCGATTCTGTTTTTTTCCCCCTTCTTGTGAATCAGCTTGATAATTCCATTATTTATACAGGAAGGAAGAGCACCAAATGTTAGCGCTTCTTGCCAAACCATCCGAAGAGGGGTGGCGACCACCATCTTGAAGGATTTAAAAAACTCGTTAGTGAGTCCGTCGGGTCCCGGGCTTTTACCGAGAGGGAGGGCATCAATGACCTCAATGATTTCTGATTCAGAGATCGGGGCATGAAGCAGAGAGTGGAGGTTGGGTGGTATTCTCCGGGGGGAAACCCTAGAAATGGCAGCCATGCAGTCCCTTCTATGGTGGGAGAGGGGATTCGAGGTTCCCAAGAGTCTCGTGAAGTGCTCTTCGATGATGCCAACATTATCTTCTTCCGAGTTGCATACATTGCCATGAGTGTCTAGCAATAGGGGAATCGTCTCTCTGTTGTGTTTCCTTTTAAGGATACTGCACATCTCTTTGGTGGGTTTGTCGGCTTTTCCAGCCCACCACTCCTTGAAGAAGATTTGCAAGTTTTTCCTTTGTATTTCTTCCTCGTATCTCAA
The DNA here is from genome assembly GCA_020310875.1 of Ceratopteris richardii. Taxonomy (NCBI): domain Eukaryota; kingdom Viridiplantae; phylum Streptophyta; class Polypodiopsida; order Polypodiales; family Pteridaceae; genus Ceratopteris; species Ceratopteris richardii. The sequence continues at coordinate 114,595,043 of CM035439.1, read as the reverse complement.
CGCTGCTCTGATTTTTCGGAGACCTTTCTGGGCTTGGAGTTTTCCTTTGTTTACTTCCTCCTCGAGACGCCAGAGTCTGTGGTAAAGCGCTTCCCTACGAGCCCGCCGCACCGTCTCGAGCATCTTCTTAGTTCTGATCATGATCTTGCGAGACTTGTCGACCGCACTTCTCCAGCACTTGGCTGGGGCCAAGCCAGAGGCGAACGCCACCTTCCACGCATCAGCAATCTCTCGATGGACGGAGGGGAGAGAGAAGGTGGAAGCGTTGGCATGGAACCACGGAGCCTTGTGGGTCCTGTTGGAAGGTTGAAAAGTGATAACGATCGGGTAGTGATCAGAGATGGTGAGGTCAGTACGTTGCGTGATGGAAGGGTGGCCCCACAGATGAGTAAAGCTCTGGGAGATGTAGCATCTATCAAGTCTAGCCTTCCTCAGATCCTCGCCCGCTTGGAGATTCGACCAGGAAAAGCCATTCGAGTCTTTGAATTCGACCAGGTCCAAATGGAGTTTGGTCATGTCCCACGTTTCTTTCTCCCGACTGTCGATGACCCTGCCCTTGCCCATCCATCTGTCCATAGGGTCCTCCACCATGTTGAAGTCTCCACATATAAGCACGTTGTGGGGAAGCGAGTCAAGAGAAGTCCAAGTGTTCAGCCTCTCCAAATCCCCGTTGGGGGCGTACAAAGAAACCATAGTAACACAGAGGGGAGCACCGAAAGAGGCCGCAATCCAGCGATGATTTACATCTTCAATGGAGTTCTCAAGCTTTTCAAGCCAGGGTTGTTTAACACCGATAGCCGTTCCATCGGACCCCCGCTGGTGCTTTGTTGGAATCCACACATGGGCCGAGGAAACCTGTCTGAGCCGTTTCAGAAGGTCTTCTCCGTCAATTTTAATCTCTTGAATACATATAAAGTCTGGGTTTAAACTAATGTCGCGAAGCCATTGACCAATGACGGTCGCTCTTGAGGGGTCGGTTAGCCCTCTAGCGTTTAGCGAGATGACAATCATTTTTGTATTGATCCCTCTTTGCGGGAGGGAGCTTTGTCCTTTCTTCTCTTGGCTTCATCTTTCTTTTTCGCTCGGATCGGATCCCGAGTTAGCAAAAGGTTCTTGTGGGGGCTTTTCCACGGTACCTCCATAGGTTGTTTTCCTTTGCGGGATGTCTCCTGCTGGGAAGAGCAGGGCACCGTTTTCAGCTCCGTTTCCGGAATAGTCGATCCGATGATGGAGCTTTCACTATCCATGTTATCTTCGTTGCTGGTAGTAAAGCCGTCTTCTTTGCTTGTAGTGTAACCCTCCTGCAGGGTTTCCTTACTGTCAGGGATCTCCAGGCCTTTGACCTCGGTGTCCACCTCGAGTTGGTTCCCACCTGGGTAGTCAAACGCATTGATTTCCCTTTCCAGATTGCAATACAAGTTGCTGGAGGGGGAAACAAACTTGTTGTTTCGCTCAGAGGTTGCCCTAGGGCTTCTTTTCCTTCTTCTTCTGACTTCAATGAACCCGTCTGCATCAGCGTCTGGATTACGGGGACCCTTGAAGTCCCCTACTTTCGTCGAGTGATTGAATGCTTCATTGCTGTCTTGAACATTTTTGGGGGCTTCTTGATTTGGCTTGCTTTTTCGTCTCAACGGGCAGTCTTTGATCCTGTGACCTTGTTGGCCACAGCGAAAGCACGCGTTGGGGAGGTTTTTGTAGCTGATGTCTTGCTCCCATATTTCCCCTTCGCCCAAGTCCAGTTTGATCTTCGAGGGGAGCGGCATACTGAGGTCAGCCTCAACACAGATTTGAGGGTGCCACCGGGCGTTGAACGAGTGTCTTGCTCCTTCATAAATGAGACCACCAATGTCCTCGCGTGAGGCCAACGGCTTGCCGATAGGAGAAACGATGTCCCATACGAAGTTGTAGAGGAAATATGGCAGGTTAGGGAGCTCAACCCAGAGGGGGTACCGAAGCGATTTCGATTTGTCGGGAGTAAAATCAGGGGACCATCTGAATAGGCACAGGGTTGTCCGGCCGAGTTGCCAAGTTCCGACACTAAGGGCTCGAAACGCCATATCCTCATTTTCAAAGACAAGCAGCAAGTGGCTTGCCGGTAAGAACTGGCACTTACATACAACAAGCCCGCGGGGGAACCACTCGTTTCGGAGCCACTGTCGCACCGTTTCGAGCGGGGGCCTAGGGCCGAACATTTGACCGACAAGGCAAACCTTCTTTAGCTCCTCCTGAGTTGACAAAATTGCGGATCTATTGAGGGAGACCAGGGGGGGTTCAGCACTTTCAAGGGCCCCTTGGGCGGCACAAGAGCCCCCCTCCAACAAAGAGGCCAGGTTAAAGGTCTCCCCGGGAGGGGGGGCCAGATTGCTTCTCACAAGAGAGGGGGACGCCAAATCCAAATCCATGATAAGAGAGGGGCACCCCGAGAGAGGAGATCTTTTCTGAAGCTCTGAGGAGAGAAGCAGCCAAAAATCCCAAAAAACCCAAAAAAGGGTAGCTCTCAACGAAAATTTTTTCGAATGTTTCCTCTCTTTCTCTTTTTTTTCTTTTTCTTCTTTTTTCTTCTTTTTTCTTTCTCTTTTTTTTTCTCTTTTCTTCTCTTTTTTTTTTCTTTCCTCTTTTTCTTTTTTTTCTTCTCTTTTTTAACCGAACTCACTTAAAGAGGGCGCCTCCCCCTTTAAGCCACGCGAAGACGGCGCACTGCGGCATCCTAAAGCTTCAAAGCTTTTAAGGACAAAAGGACGAGCGCGGGCACGTGGCCCCAGACGGCCGTTAGAGGGAGAGCACAGAGCCGAACCAGGCCATCCCTTCGGTACTGCTAGTTCCGTGTCGGTCGGCGGTATTGATGTCCCGCGATCGATGGTATTGGAGCCACGATGGATGGTTTTCTGGCCCACGCGCCCGCGATTGACGGAATTGTCCGCGAAAGGTGGTAATGTCCTCCGCGATTGATGGTAAATGGGCCCGCGATTGACGGTTTGGGGCCCCGCGATCGACGGTGTCGCAGCTCAACTCTGTCTCCGTCACAAAGAATGTCCGTCGCCTGCTTCCGACGCCTACCTCCAGCTATCTCAACGCTGTTATCATTGTTGTTCTGCTTTGATTATGTTTTTGCGCCGTGAGCGTATTCTACTCCACCACTGCGGCACGCGAATTTTCTGAGTGTCGCTTCGTCATGTCTGTGGATTGTTTAGCGCCATAGCTGCGTCACGCTCCCTTCCGTCTGTGGATTGTTTAGCGCCATAGCTGCGTCAAGCTCCTTCTTATCTATAGTTGAAGTTTCTTCATTGTGACATCTTGTTACCAACCCAGCTTTCTTTTCTTCAAGTACCAAAGCTAGGAAGCATCAACTATGGCTGGATTTCACAACTCTCAAGAAGGCTCCCAAACAAAATGTGACTGATTTTGTCACAAAGCTCAAGGACATAGCGGATCAGTTGGGAAGCATTGGACAGGTAATAGATGAAGAGAAAATTGTAAGGCAGGTCATCAATGGCTTGAAGGCAGATGACAAGTAGGAAGCATTCACCACAGCTATGGATTTGTACATGGACATGCATGTACCTGATTTCAACACACTCATTGGACAACTACTTACTCAAGAGGCAAAGCTTATCAAAAATGGAGAAAGCTCTAAAGGTAATCAATCTTCAGCTTTATACACGGATAAAAGCAAGTCTAAAGATAACAAAGGAAAGGCAAAGAAAGTGGATAATGAAGCAGGTACATATCAAGCTAACTATGCAGGTAGAGGAAGACATGGCAGAGGTAGAGGAAGAGGAGGTAGACAAGGCAGGGGGAGATCCCAAGACTCCAACTCATGTTCTATTTGTGGATTAACTAATCATACAACTGAAAATTGCTTTAGGAATTCCAAGAATCAAAGAGGCAGAGGATACAATAGAGGAAGTTATGGCTACTCAAGAGGAAGGTTCAACAACTACCATGGCAACTACAACAACTACAATCATTCAAACTATCAAGGAGGCTACAAACGAAGGAGAGACTACAATAACTACACAGAAGACTCAAACAAAGAGGATTCATTATTGATCATGAACATGGCTATGCCACAAGGTAAATATGATGAGCATGTTTTCTACATAGATTCAGGTTGTTCAAATCATGTGGCAGGAAATGTGGCACTCCTATCAGATTTAGGAGATCCAAGGAATAAGCATGAGGTACAAACAGGAGATGATACAAAACATCCTGTGGAGAAAATAGGCAATGTCAAAGCACCTGATGGAAACATCAACCTACTCAGTAAGGTACTCTATGTCCCTACCATTACAAAGAATTTGATAAGTGTTGGGCAGATAGTAGAGAAAGGGTTGCAAGTCAGGTTCACAAAAGCAGGAGCATTTGTTGAAGATCCAAGTCAAGGATTCAGAAGAATTTCAAAAGGTGAAAAGACAGGTAGATTGTTCACGTTTGAATTACAGGACACTAGAAACATTGCTCTCTTTAATTATGGTAGTCAGACACTCACAGAATTGGAAGTATGGCACAAAAGGTTAGCACATATTGGTGAAAGGTCATTAAAGCAAATCTGCAGGGACCAAAGTGTACTTGGACTCCCTAATTTTTCAAAACAACATATGATTTATAAGTGTAGTGCATGTCAATTTGGAAAGTCTCACAGGTTACCATTCATGAAGAAAGGTTATATGCATGGAGATCTCTTGGAGTTGGTTCATACAGATGTATGGGGACCTAGCAAGGAAGCTTCAATATCTGGATCAAGGTATTATGTTTCCTTTATTGATGATTGTAGCAGATGGACTATCCTATTCTTTATGAAACACAAAGATGAAGTTTTTTCATATTTCAAAAGATATTTGGCTCTTGTGGAGAATCAAACAGGTAAATCACTAAAAAGGCTAAGGTCAAATGGAGGGGGAGAATACTTCTCCCATGAGTTTGATTCTTTTCTTCAAGAAAGAGGAATCAAAAGAGAGGTAACTACAAGGTACACTCCTGAGCAAAATGGAGTGGCAGAAAGGAGGAATATGACAATTGTTGAAGCTGCAAGGTCTATGTTAAATGAAAAGCATTTACCTAATTACTTATGGGCTGAGGTTTTATCTACAGCCACTTACTTGATTAAGAGGTTGCCTTCAAAATCCCTTGATGGGATGACTCCATATGAGGCTTGGAATGGAAGAAGACCAAGCTTAGATCATTGTAAAATTTTTGGATGTATTGCTTTTGCTCATGTTCCTTAACAGGTTAGAGGCAAGATGGATCCAAAGGCAGAAAGGTGTGTATTTATTGGATATGACAACAATCAAAAGGGCTACAGGTTATACAACCCTACCAACAAAGGATTCTTGGTAAGCAGAGATGTAGTTTTTGATGAGAACAATTCATGGTATGAAGATTCATGCAGGAAGGTCAATTTACCATATGATCTTGAAGAAGATTTTCCAAAGCTTGGTAGAGAACAACCAAAGATTGAAGAACAAGACACCTCGGAGGATGATGAAGAATCTCATATGGAAAAGATCAAAGCATGGAAGTCTAAAGGTAAAGCAAAATTGTAGGAACTTGGACATGAGGCAGAATCATCACATCATGGCCTAAGAAGATCTATGAGGGAAAAGAAAAAACCAGAAAGGTATGGGTTTGACACCTCATTAGTAACTAAGCATTCTATCTACATAGCACAGGACATAAACCAAGAGCAGCCATCATCATTTGAAGAGGCCAAAGCAAAAATAGAATGGAAGCATGCAATGAAGGAAGAGATCGAAGCACTTGAGGAAAACAACACTTGGGATTTGGTGCCCAAGACTTCATCCATGAAGGTAATAGGCTCAAGATGGGTCTATAAACTCAAGAAGAATTATGATGGCTCCATTAACAGGTATAATGCAAGCCTTGTAGCAAAAGGCTTTGCACAAACTCAAGGAATTGATTATGAGGAGACTTTCTCTCCTGTGGCAAAGATGCCTACTATTACGGTTTTGCTTAGTATTGCCTCTTCCAAGAATTGGAAGATACTTCAACTAGATGTAAAGAATGCATTCTTGAATGGTTGGATAACAGAAGAGGTATATATGGCATAACCACCTGGTTTTGAGAATCAAGTTTATCCTGATTATGTGTGTAAACTTAACAAAGCATTGTATGGTCTCAAGCAAGCTCCAAGAGCTTGGAATTTCAGGCTTGTTTCATTCTTGCAGGACAAAGGCTTTCAACCAAGCAAGGCAGATCCTTCACTCTTTATTAAAAAGAGTAATTCTGAGGTCATCTACCTATGTGCATATGTAGATGATATTATATTGACAGGAAATGATGCAGATGGTATGAAGAAGATCAAAGATCAGATGAGAGAAGAGTTCAAGATAAGTGATTTGGGTTCACTTACCTACTTCCTAGGTTTGGAAGTTGTCTACAAAGATCATGGTTTGTTTCTCACTCAAAGAAAGTACATTAAGGACATGTTTGCAAAATTCAAGATGCAAGATTGTAAGATTGCAGGTACTCCAATGGAGGTCAATCACAAATTGAGCTCACATGAAGGTGAACTCATAGAGGACATCACATCATATCAAAGTCTAGTGGGTAGTCTCAATTATGCCACATTGACAAGAGTAGATATATGTTACAGTGTGAGTGTGCTAAGTCAACTTATGCACACACCAAGGAAACCACATATGGATGCTGCCAAAAGGATTCTCAAGTATCTCAAAGGAACCATAAATGAAGGACTTTATTATCCTTATGTATCTGATTTAGGTATGAAGCTATTTTCTGATGCAGATTGGGCTGGCTCCAAGGAAGATAGAAGGAGCACCTCAGGTTATCTTACCTTTGCAGGTTCAAAGCTTATTTCATGGTCATCCAAGAAGCAACCCACAGTTGCTCTCTCTTCTACTGAAGCTGAATATAGAGGTCTTGCCATAGCTACTCAGGAAGCTATGTGGATGAAGACATTATTCAAAGATCTTGGATTAGAGTTTGGAACTCCAACTATTTTTGGTGACAATATGAGTTCTATTCACTTGGCTGCTAATCCTATTTTTCATGCAAGGACTAAACATATTGAAGTTCATTATCACTATGTATGAGAAAAGGTTCTAAGCAAAGAGATTCAAATATCATATGTGCCACTCATCAACAATGTGCAGATATTCTAACCAAAGCATTGGATGGTACAAAGCTTTGCAAATTCAAGGCTATGATTGGTTTGCAGTTAATCTTGGAAGATTGAAGACCTCAAGCATACTTGGCTTGAGGGGGAGCTGTTGGAGCAAGTCTATGACAAGCCTAAGTATTGGCTTGAGTGCCAAAAAGTCATAGAAAAAGCCTTAAAATGAAGACTATGTAAAGTTCACTTGTGAACTACCTCTTGTAACTTTTGAAGAGTTTACTTAATGTAAAAGTGAAAGAATCTTAAGTGGTTGAGTCCACTTGATCAAGAATGGAAAGAGGAGCCACGAATTCGTTATTTGTGGTAGGTAGAGAATCAAATCAATCATTGATTGATTGGAGAGTGATTGAGGGAAGTTAGCCTCCCAAACTCAACTATAAATAGATGGCAGTTTTAGTCGTGGTTAGAGAGACCTATGTGAAGACCTCCAAGAGCTGAGCTTTATGCCATATCAAGGTGTGATTACAAGGCACACATATGTATCAGTAAGTCATTGTATTGTACAAGCAATATACTTTCATTTTCATGATTATTTGGTTTCATCTTTCCATGTTCTTGTGAAGTGTACTACTCACTGCTATTACTCTCAGTTTTCTCAGTCAGCTTGCAGAGATGTTGTCTCTGAGCTTGGTGCATCATTTTCAGTGATTTAACTTGGTATAGTTAGCTCTATAAGTCTACTATATGCTCACAAATTCGCATGTCAATTTGGATGTTGCAAACTTCCGTTATGTTCATTTGAAGTCAACAGGGTCTGTTCATCTTCACTTCTCTGTCAGGTACCCGACTTTTTCACTCATCTTGTCAGAGCCATTTCTCAGTGGTTACTTATCAAAATTCAGTGATTTAAAGCTTGTTGGATTCAGCTTACTGTCTAGTATAACCATACAAATTTGCATAATCATTGAATTCCTATATTTTGAGTTATGTTGATTTTTCTGCTCACTGGTCTCAAACTATAGCAGCCCGTGAAAATCGGGATGATGTCATCAGTTGTTAAAACTCATTCTCAGTGTGTGGCTCATTATTTTTGATGAGATTACTCTTGAAAGTTAGCTCTTTAAGCTACCTAGACTTCCCCAACAAGAATTAAGCTAATTGCTACTGTGCTCAGAGAATTATGTAAAACACTGGACAGGTGTATGAACCAAGAATAGCAAGTTTTCACCTCTGAGCTAACTCCAACTTATCTGTTTTGATCTATCTTTTTTAGAGTGATCTTCCAAGGTACATAGGGTGTCTAATACATCCATTGGCAAGCTGAAAGGGCCCACCATATACTCCTGGAGTTCATTTGGCTGGTGTAGATCAAGGATTTTGCAACACCTCTTCATCTTCAAGCACATACCTATCCATCTCTTCACACCCTTGTCCTCTTTGACTTTTTTTTCTTAAGCTTCTTTGCCATGTCAGACCACCTGCACTGCTTCCTTGGCTATCAACACCTTGGCCACCAACAACCCCTCTCTCTCGGGTCAATCGTCCCTCACAAACCCTTCTTGTGGAGGGCATAATATGTAATATTGGACCACATGTGCAGGTAAATTGTGTTCATTTAGGTGAAAGGTACATCGGAAATCTATCATTAGACTATCCCAAAATATAGGTTGTAGCATGTCTAGATGTGGCATATGTAACTGCTCAGCATGCAGGCCTTGTTCCACCACAACTAGATGTAACATATGTGTTAGCCTTGGAATGTATATTCTTGAGTGATATTCCCAAAAACCTGGTGAGGACATTTCTTCAAACGTTTGCTTGTAGCAAGCAATCATGTATTTTATTCGTGCAGGCTATGAGTAGATGGTTTTGAGTGATGGTCTCTTGCTCATATCATAGACTAAGTCGAAGTTCCCTTATTTGAAGCGAGGAGCTAAGATCTATGGGGCCTTTGTTGGAGTTAGATGTTTGCGGAAAGCACGCACACAGCACAAGAAGAAGAAGAAGCTTGGAACACAGCACACAATATTGAATGTATTACTAGAGAATGTACAAAGATAAGTAGCCCATTAGGGCAATAGGCGTATATACAAGCCGGGGGAAAAAAACCTCCTAAAGAGGGAAAAAAGTGCCCCGGCGGTCCTAGAGTGTTCACACACATCACTACCTAAATATATCAACAAATCCCCCCTGGGAGTGATGCGATGAACAAGTAGCTGGCACTCATGTATAAGGAAGTGCTAAGCTATGTGGAAATCACTCCACAAAAGGAAGTAAGCCCAAAGCTTTGCGGAAAGGTTCAAACTTCTCCCTGGGGAGAGCCTTTGTGAAAAGGTCTGCAATGTTCTCCTGCATGGGCACATATGCCAAGCTGATCTCCCCAGCAGGGAACCTCTTCCTGACATAATGATAATGCACCTCAATGTGCTTAGTGCGAGCATGGAACACAGGGTTCCTTGCAATTGCCAATGCGTTTTGACTGTCAGTGAAGATGGTAGTGGTAGAAGACTAACCAACACCCAAATCAGCCATAAGGCGTGTGAGCCACACACACTGAAGAGTAGCTGTGAAAGTTGCCCTATACTCAGCCTCACAACTGGAAGTGGCCACAGTAGGCTGCTTCTTGCTCAACCAAGATATACATGATCTACCAAGCATGAAGCAAAAGCCACTAGTGGACACACGAGTGTCATAGCAACCAGCCCAATCTGAGTCAAAAAAAGCATGCAAATATGGCGGTAGTGATCTCCCTTGGGATAAAACAACCCAAGTAGTCGAGTACCACTCAAGTAGCGAAAGATGCGCTTAACCGTCTGCCAATGCTTGACACCTGGGCAATGCATAAATCTGCTCATCTATGAGACAGCAAACTGAATATCTGGCCGACTACTACATAAGTAAATCAGGCATCCAATAGCCTGCTCGTAGAGGATAGCATCGAATGCATCTCCAGCATCATGAAGACTCAATCGTAAACCTGTCTCCATAGGAGTGGCAATAGGCTTATAGTCTTCAAGGCCAAAATGCTGCAATAATATGTCATTATATTTCGTTTGACACAAAGCCATTCCATCATCAACTTGCATAAACTGAATGCCCAAATAGTGATGCAAATGCCCCAAATTAGACATCTCAAATGAGGCATGCAAATCAGCCTTAAAATCAGCAATATGCTTCTCAATAAGACCAGTGAGCAACATGTCGTTAACATAGACAACAATGATCAGAAGCACATCATTAGCACGCTTAACATATAAGGTGCTTTCAGTTGGACTGTTCTCAAAACCATGTGCAATCAGATAGGCATGTATCTTCTCACACCAAGCACGTGGTGCTTGCTTTAAACCATAAAATGCCTTCTTTAACTTGCATACCTAGTTTTCATGCCCTTTCTGCACAAAGCCACAGGATTGAAAAACATACACTTCTTCATGCAAGTCACCATTCAGAAATGCAGTTTTAATTTCCAACTGATGTACATTCCAACCATTATGGACTACAAGTGCACAAATGCTCTGAACAGTAGTCATATGGCATGTAGGTGCAAAGGTCTCATCAAAATCAATGCCTCTTTCTTGCGCGTAACCCTTTGCAACAAGCCTAGCCTTATACCTGTCAATTGTACCATCAAGTTTACGCTTGAGCTTGTATACTCACTTAGTGCCAATGGCCTTCTTGCCAGGTGGCAAGTTACATAAAGACCAAGTACCATTCTTCATTATTGCATCATATTCAGATTGCATAAGAGCCATCCAATTTTCTGAATTTTTTGCTTCATCAAATGAAACAGGCTCATTCTCATCACAGAGATTAGATGCAGCCATAGCATAGCAATCTGATGCAAAAGACACACTATGAGAGCCTGATCGAGTACGATATGACAGAGTTGCATCTAATTTGTTGTCACGCAAGGTCTGCACCAACCATTTTGGCATAGTTTTTGCCTGCTCAATATCAGCTCTCTCATCAATAAGTGCATCATGTACATCTGCATCAGAAATGGAATTATCTGCATCATCACATGAAACCTGCAAAGGTTGAGAAGTTGCCTCATTAGGACTAGCACTACACTGTCCACCTGTAAAAAGAGGCAGCAAAGTATCATACATGTCTTTGGAGCTAACAGATGTCTCCTTAGTACATGAAAGCAATGGCTGAATAGCATCTTCCACAAAAACAACATCATAGCCTTTACTTTCAAAACTGTACCCAACAAAAATACATTTTATTGCTTTATCATCCAATTTTCTGCAATGTTGTTCAGGCACTAATGCATATGCCAAACAACCAAAAATACACAGATGAGCAACAGATGGCTTGCGGTCATGCCAAGCCTCATATGGAGTGATAGACTGCAGCGCTTTATTGGGACACCTATTCAGTACATATGCTGCACACATGACAGCCTCAAGCCAGGAACTATGTGGTAAAGCCTGACTCTTGACCATACACCTCACCATCTCCATGAGTGACCTGTTCTTTCGTTCAGAAAGTCCATTCTTTTGAGGTTTATACGGCACTATACACTGGTGTTTTATCCCATGTTCAGCCAAAAATGTATTAAAATCAGAAGACATATACTCCCCCCCCGATCAGAATGGAGGGTGCCCATTTTACATGCTGACAGATTTTCAGCCAAAACCAAAAAACTGTTTGAAGCACATGAATACTTCGGACTTTGCCTTCAATGGATATACCCATGCATGCCTGGAAAAATCATCGATGAAAGTCACGAAGTAAAGATAATTCCCAAAAAAAGGTGTCTGCATAGGACCAAAGACATCACTATGTACAAGCTGCAATTTCTGAGTAGCCCGAACTAAACCATATTTTGGAAAGGATGAACGCTGCATTTTTCCTAAAATAAAGCCTTCACAAACATGTTTTCCAGGTGCCTCTAGTTTGGGCAAAGAGGACACCATTTCATATTTCTACAGGCATAGCAAACTAGCAAAATTCAGATGACCAAAGCGTGCATGCCAAAGCTTTGCATCTGACATAGCCTGAGAATCATTTACTGCACATGCCAAATCATTTATAGATCTTTCATAGTCTATGAGCTTATACAGCCCACGACATAAAATGCCAGAAGCAATAATCACATCGCCATTTGACAGATCATGAACTGTACACTTGTCATCAATAAATTTCACAACCAAGCCAATCTTGGCTAATGTAGAAACTGATAACAGGTTCTTCTTGGTCCCTGGCACAAATAAAGCATCTAACAAAGTGAAAGAACTACCATCAGCAGTAGTCAAAATGATCTTACCAACTCCCATAACAGGATAAGAGGAGTTCTTGGCGCATATAATAGTATTCCCTGTAGGGGTAGGCTTGAGTGAAGAGAAGAAACTACGCTGCGAGGTAATATGTTTGGTTGCCCCACTGTCAAAATACCAAACATCTGAGTGTACTGCAGACATGCACTGCTCATGAGAAGATGGGTCAAAACTGTAGATAGTAGTAAACACCCATTCTTCTTCTTGCACAAGATTAGCAGACTCTGTTTTTGGTGTAGAGGCCTCTGCAACAACCATTCTAGCCTCTTTCTTCTTTGCCTCTTTAGCAACCAGTTTTGGACAGTTCTTTATGATATGATCATTCCCTTTCTAGTACTTACAAAATAATCTCTGCTTTTATGATTTCTTCTCATCTTTATCTTCCTTCTTCAAGTATGCAAAATTAGCAGATTTCTGCTTACTAGTTGAAGAGCTCCATTTTCCTTTGCCCTTCTGACTAGCCAGGAAAGCTTGATCTACAACTCGCATAATGGACCTGTTCTGCATGGATTGATCTTCCTACAATGGAAGAGAGACTAACTCCTCAAACGATAAGGCATTTGGATTGCCTTTCATCATCAACCGAAGAGTAGAAGCAAAACTCTGATATGAATCAGGGAGACCATTCAAAACGGTCTGCACAAGTGAGCTATCTGGTATAACCTCATCAGCAGAAATCAATTGTTCCTTCAATTCTTTAATCTTCATTAGGAAACTGTCCATAGAATCACCTTCATTCATGTGCTCACTCTCCAACTGTTTTTGGAGGTAAGCAACACGAGCCTCATTCCTAGCTTGGTACAATATGGTAAGTGTATCCCAAGCATCCTTAGCTGTTCTGCAAGAGCAAATGTGAGGAATAATGGCACGTTTGACATACAAAGCTATCAAAGCATGTGCTTGGGCATCTCTACCATCCCAGCGAATCTTCTCTTTAGTAGGTGCAGCAGAAACTGCAGCACGAACAGGAATATGCAGAATATCATCATCTTCGACACCTTCTGCATTAGCTTCAGTACCTGTAGTTGTAACGGTTGCAGGTGTGATAGGACGTTTTTCGACACCTTGCGCAATGTTCCACAGTCCTTTTGCAACCAACACATGTTGCATCATATAAGCCCATAATGGGTAGTTGGTACCATCTGTTAGACGATAATAACTCAATCCATTTTCGGACGAGTATTATCGGGTCCTTGGGTTCTTGGGAGTGGTAGGGGTCTGTTAAACAGAGGCCCTGTACTATTTTCCCAATTCCTTACACAATCGCAAGTATTTTCTCACTTCTTAACACAGGGGTGAGTTTGAATACTGACTACTCCTAGGTATGATAAGTGTCAGAATGTTCGGCCATGAATATACTTATGGTAATAGCACAATGATTCTGCCGAAACTTACAACTACGAGAATACGCTTTTCTCAAAATACTCTTCAATAAGGCGCTTTCATGTGACAACTAAACACACCGAACGAAATGCACAGACAACTCGGATCGAGATTATGTTAAACTTTTCGTATACTAACTCAGATCATAGATTTCTACCGCAATTAATGACCTACTAAGACTTCTGTTCCACACATAGATCCTTGTCGAATACTCAGTAATTACAATTTATTGTATGAAACCTAGTCACTTAACCGAAATGGTACCAAACTCTGTTCTTACACAGTCTCACGCAGTACAATCAATACACAATCTCACAGTCGAGAAATACAGAATCATATATAACCGCTCATCAAATAGACTCACAACATCACAAACTACCCAATGAAAATTGATTCAACCAAAGAATAGTAGAATAATTAAATATGAATAGAATGGAACAGTATTCAATGTCCTCAGCAATATCTCATACACAGTCTTTTAAAATATGTTACTCGTGGTCTCCGAGTACTTCAATTTCGATGTGATCAACTCTATTCACTACAGTGCGTAACAGGACAGAGACGTATCTATCCTTCTGTTTCTTCCAACTACATTCCTGTTAACTATCAATCCAAGAGTCTTTTTAACACAGTAAACTCTGCTCCACCAGTCTCACGAAGTGACGATGCGACGATCGAACTCTTTTCTCTTCCTGTCTCCTGCTTTTTATTGCTCTCGCATTCTTCCTCTACCGACTCTTGCGAGATTTCCTACATCTCCGTCATTTCAGCCACAAGTCTTGTTCATCCTTCTTCTGCGGTTGCGGTTGTCTCGCTCCATCAGCCTTGTAACACATCCAACTTATCCTCAATAGCCAACATACAGAATACATCACTGCTTTCAACCATGGCTGATGACTGAAATATCTTGATGTAGAAAATTGATTGTATCTCAAAAAGTTGAACAGAAATACCCAGACGAATTCTGCTAGACCTGTAGCTAACTTTGAGACGCTTATATTAGCGAACAAAAATTGGTATATACCTTTGGCACAAAAAGACAAAATAGCCTGCATAAGCACTACGATAGTGCATTCGGAGGCCGAAAGGAGCTCAGATCATGATTTTGGCACCACAAAGCAAAGCTGTTTTTATCTCAAAGACACACTGAGTATGCTCACCGAAATTCATGTGATTTTGAGACTACAACCGGAGGAGTGTGGATGGTGCCCTAGATGAAGGGACAACTTGCTCTGATACCAATTGTTGGAGTTAGACGTCTGCGGAAGCACGCAAATAGCACAAGGAAGAAGAAGAAGCTTGGAGCACAACACACAATACTGAATGTATTACTAGAGAATGTACAAAGATAAGTAGCCCATTAGGGCAATAGGTGTATATACAAGCTGGGGAAAAAACCTCCTAAAGAGGAAAAAAAGTGCCCCGGCGGTCCTAGAGTGTTCACACACATCACTACCTAAATATATCAAGAGACTTGACATTGGAGAATGTTTAGAAGATGACCCTCATAGCCTTTATGTTACCATATAGGCCACTGTAGGTGGTTCTCTTAGTGGAGTGAGATATGGGTGGTTGATCCAATCCAAGCATCCCTTGCCATTGCATAGTTTTCTTGCAAATTTATGCAATGGGCATCGATGAGGTATTGGACAATAGCATGGATTGTACTTGATGTATTAGAGCACATTTGACCATGCTCTCAGCTTTTTTGGGTACATCTCTAGCAACCTTGCTCGTCAATTTGGTTGAAAGATGGTTCCTTTCATAGCTCTTTCTAGGAGGTCACTAGGCTAAAACTGTGTTGCACAGGTTGGTTCCTGTCAGACTACCCATTTGACGTATGTGTTATAATGAGATAGAAGCACAAAATATGGCATATACTACACTTCAAAAGTAGTGATTAGCCTTTAGTAGGACAAGTTCTATAAGTATTCTGATTTGTGTACTGTTTCTTCTAGGTTTGAAAAGGATTGCATCTATATTGTGACCCTATCACCATGTGTTCACCCAATCTCTTCTTCTTGCTTTAACCATTGGGATACAGGTGCCTCATAGGTATCCTATCCTTCTTTAGTGACTCTATCCCTTGGCACTCGTTGTGGCTCATAAGCATCCTCAAATGTTTCCTCCATCGGGATCTCTACTACCTCTTTTGGTTCAGGTTCCACTAGTGGGGATGGGGTTCATTCATAGTCTAGCAATGGGTGGGATAGGTGTCAATGAGCACTGATTCAACCCTAAGAGCATATGTCTGACTAGTTGAGCTTGTCCGAAGGTTTTAGGCACCGAGATCTATCTATAATTAAGGTCAACCTTCATCAATTTCTTAGGTATCCAAATGGAGATTACTTTATGAGGTTTAAATCTTTAGTATTTGACCTTTGGACCCTTTAATTGCATTACATATTTTGCATATATGGTTGGTCTTAATAAGGGATCAAGTGGCTGCTCATTCTTGCATCTACAAAGTTTCTTCATAGCATGAATCACCTTGTCTCAAATTGGTTTCTGATACTGGATTCGATTGTGTACTATATATGCTTCTTGGGCTTCTTTATTTGATGTTTTTTTACTTTCTTTGGAAAAGAAGGGAGTTCCATTATTCCTCCTTTCACTTGTTCAATGGCTACATCCTTGTACATCATAGAGCTTTGAACAAGAATAGCATCTTTATCTACATTATTAACCATGTAAGGCCTAGGAGTTGGTGCCTTTCCAAGTGTGGTGACTGCACAACCTCCTAGTTTGACCACGACACATTGATTGTTTACCCAAACATGCAGAAGTCTACGTTTGAGGTTTTAAGTCAATTGAATGGTCACAGATCCAATCTTGACCCAAAATGAGAGGCTTCGTAAGATCCTCATCATGAAACACTATCATTTTGACTGTCATATGGATGTCTTGAATGAAGATGGGAAGTTCCACCTCGTCCATCCAAGGGTTTTCCACTCCTCCCAATCCTATGAAATATGCATCAATAATATTGATGCACAATTCCATGTATTCGCAACAAGAATTTCTAACTGCACTAATGGCCACGAGTGAGTCAATCAAGGCCTTAAGAGTCTTCACACACATGCCTTGCCTGACTTCTATGGTTATGAGTGGACGTTTATTGACTATGCAATGAAGACTAATATTCTTGGTTTGGCACATTGCCATAGGATACCTTGGTGCTTCATGATTTAATTTCCTAGGTTGATATTTACCTTGTCTACTTACTTTCATGTGTTGGATGCATTCTATGGCCTCTGCCTAGGCTTCTTTTGTAATTCTTTGGTCTTCTTCTTTGCATTTTTTTGCACTATTGAATCAACTTAAAATTTCTTTTGTTAAGGGTTATTGTTAAAGCTTGACTCGATAACCACTAATGTAACTCAATAGTATATCACCATCTAAGGTAGCTAACTAGAAAGCTCCACTTGTTGATATCTTATTGATAAACATAGGTCCATTTCCACACTTCCTAACTTTTGAGCATGTTGGTTTAGTGTATATACCAAGATTAAATCCCCTACTTGATGATAGTTCATGTCCATTCCATTGATGCTCTTGTGCTTCCTTTATCGTGGGTATTAAGAAGTCTAAAGGCAACACTAATTTATGTTCAAATACCATCTAAAAGGATGTGGCATTGAGTACCATTTTATAAGCCACTCTTTAAGCACAAACATCATGATGTAGTTTTTTGTGCCAATCAGAATGTTTATTATTCACGAGCTTAGACAGAACAGTGGATAGCATCTTGTTTGTGCTCTCCAATTGTCTGTTGGCTTTTGCATGATACAAGGATGACTTCTTGTGAAGAACCTTGAATTCTTGTAGCAAGTATTCGATGAACTCATTCAGGAAGTGGGTAACATGGTCACTTACCAACTCTATTGGCAATCCATATCTGGTAACTATGTTTTTGAATAGAAACTTAGTTATGGTATATACATCGTTCTTTCTACTTGCCTTTACTTCCACCCATTTTTTAGAAATTCTATAGCGACAATGATATATTCAGCATGTACTCTTTGTTGGGGGGTTAATAGGACCTACAAAGTTTATTCCCCACTTGGAGAATGCACATCCTCCCATCATGGATCTTAGTGGCATCTCATCTTTATGTATCGGATACTAAGTTTGCGAACATATGTCACATCTCTTCATGTAGCTATGTGCATCCATGTGAATTATTGGCCACCAAAGACCTACAAAAACTATGGTGTTAATCACTCGATCGGTCCAAAGTGTCCTCTTGCCACACCTTGGTGTGCTTCTTTCTAAGATCTTAAGATATTCACTTTCATGGAAACAGTCTAGGATATCAGTCTCTTGCCTCTATATATTATCTCCAATGTGAGCATAGACTTGAGGATCTTGTTCTAGACTTCCTCACCTTGATAAGGTCATTTCTTGAGGGAATGTTTATTTACTAGGTAAAGTAACTCCTAAGGTTCCATAAGAAATTTGAAATTACTTGCAAGCAAATCATGTCTAAACTTATAAACCCAATAAACCATGCCTAATCCCTCTCTTTTTGTAGTTTTGTAGTTTCATTATACTATGTTCAACTACCTAGTTTCATAAGCAATGGGAAGCTCAATGTGTCCTTCACCTGTAGGTTGTGCAATTACACACCCAATAGCATAATTGGAAGCATCCATATGAACATGGAATGGCTTAGTACAATGTGGTGTAGTAAGAATTGATGTTGAATGCAATCGTCATTAATTAAGGCCATTGAAAGAGTTTTCACACTCTTCGTTCCACTCAAATTTAGTCAAAACGTTGTACAAGGGCTTCACAATTATTTCATACATGTGAATAAAGTGTCGGTAATATCCATAGTGGCCCATGAAAGCCTATAATTCCTTTACATTCTTTGGTCTAGGTGGCTTTGATATGGCTATAACTTTATCCTCATCCATTGATATTCTCTTCCTTGACACACTATGTCCTAGAAAGTTGCCTAACTTAACCATGAAGAAACACTTCTTTCGGTCTAAGCAGACCTAATATTCTCAACATTTGTCAAAGATTGATCTCAATTCCAGGATATGTGCTTGTTTGATGTTGGAATGAGTGTAGAGATCATCAACATAGACCTCTAAGTTCTTGCATAAGAACTCCTTGAACATATGACACATCTGCCTTTGGAATGTAGCAAGAGCATTAGTGAGCCCAAATGGCATCACACAGAATGCAAAAATATGCCACTCTGTGGCAAAAGCCATTTTATGTTTTTCTTGTGGGGCAATGGACACTTGATTGTAACTAGAGAATCCATCAAGAAAACTATAGATTTCCATTCCAGCCACATGTTCTAATAAATGTTCCGTGATAGCGAGCGGATAAATATCTCTAACGGTTATGGGATTAACCTTCTTCAAGTTAATGCACACTTTTAGCTTACCATTCTTTCAAGGCACGACCACAATGGGATATAATTAGTTGGTATTCTCGATTCCATATATAAGTACAAATTCTATCAAGCGATCAATTTCCTCTTTGATTTTGGCTACGTAATTATCATTGTAAGCATAAGGTCTCTACATAGGGGGCTTGGCTTCTAAAGACATGGGAGTTCTATGGGAGGAGATGTCCAGGTCTACACCTTTCAAGTCCTTTTAGAACTATGCAAACACATCTCTATATTCTCTTAGTAATGCAATCAACTCTTTCTCTTCTTCTTCAGTCAAGTCATGTCCTATTTATGTACATCATTCTTCATCATTTTCTATGGTCACAACAATTTTCTTAGTTTTCTCTTTGTTGTCATAGGATACACCTATGAGTGCCTCTCTACTAGGCATTCATATTGTGACTTTTCAATCTTCTATCTCGTATTTTTTGAAGTTTTCTGGGACTTTAAAGATGGCTTCCTCTTCTACGGGCTTGTCATCTTCTTTTATTTGTTCTTCTTTTCCTGAATGTCCCTTGTCACTGTCGATTTCCCATATCCTTTTTTTCTTTCCTACTCCCGATTCCTCACTTCTATTAGGTAGAGGTGCTCGTCCTCAGACACACAAAAAGGTTCCATGAGGACTCTCTATGTTCATCACTATGCTCCTTGATTTAACTTATACTAAGCTCAAATTCCTTGATAATCGAATCAAACATGAGTGGTTCTATAGGAAAAAAACTCAAATGTCATAGCCATCCTCATCGCAATAAGGAGTCAAGTGCTCCTCATTAGCAACTATGTCCATTGCAGATAGAATTTCTACCCCTCCATGGGGTTTGAATTCGTCATCCAAAAACACCATGGGTGCATAGGTTGGGTCTTGAAATAGTTGAGGGTTCTCCTTTGCACATACTTCTCTAGTTGTTGCCCTTTTCTCTTCCTAGACTACCACTTTACACATCCATAAATCGGCTTCTGCATGCATCCATGAGGATACTGATCCTATGGAATGTACCGACTGCATTTCATCTCGTGTTCTATGGACTGTGTTCCATTCCAAAGTGCGTACATCTCTACGTGAGTGTTCCCTAAGATTGACTTTAATTGTGACACCTGATTGTTGTAAGTACAAGGAGTTGGTTCCCCAATCTTGCACTATCTACAACTGTCATGTGAAAAGTCTACCTAGAATCATCTCATAGACATGATTCTTGCTAAAATCACATATGGAAAATGTGTGCTCAAACTCTACACCACAAATGGTGAGATTTATGCCTTCCAATAGCCCTAGAGGCTTCTCAATGTGAGCATCTTCCATTTGCAATTTCATCCTTGTTGGCTTGAGTGCTCGTTTTTCGTCCTAGTGCTTCCATAAGAAGGTGTAGCAATGCGCACTCCTGCACTTGAGTCCAAAATTGCTTTGCTAGTGTAACCATGATAAATAATAGGGAGATAGGTGTTTCCTTCTTCTCCTTCACTAACATCTCCAATCTTCTCTAGTGGTATCTCTAAAACTATCTTATGTGTCCCTACCTAATAGGGTGGTTTAACTACATTTGGCACTTGATTCGCTATGTGCTTCCATAGTTTAGGTTTCATTTTCAATAGCTCCTCTAAGGTGAGGTGACATTGTGCCTTTGTGTTCTTTACTATGTCTATGTTCTTAGGTATGAATGATCCCTTGTTTCTTACCATGACAGTAGGGGATCTCATATGAATAGACCTACACTCCCATGGGCCCATGAAATGAGGCAATTCATGCAAGGAATTGGATTCAGCGTCTAATCGTTTGCTAGTCTATGAATCTTCTTGTTCTCCATAGTTAGAGGGAATATCTTATGGGAATTGATCATGGAGATCATCCATTGTCACAATGGGAAAAGGATTCTCACTCTCTTCGGTCCGTTTATCCTCTTGAATCTCTCTCAAGAATTCCTAGGAATATTGATTCATTGAGGGAGAGATTCCAACATCCATAGAGTTAGGAGGGGGAGTGCTTCCTTGGGGGGTAAGTTGAGCCTTTCACTTCCACTCTTAATTACCTTTGATGTAGCTAACTTCCTAGGTTTGGCTATCATCCTTTCCAATCTCTCTAGCAATCCATCAAAATGCAACTATATCTTGGTTAATTTAGTGCCATTAAAAAGACGACTAGCCTAAAACATGGCCTAGGATAGTTCTACCATTTTCGTGCAAAGATCAGTCCATTCAATTTCTAAGTCGACTTTCGGGTAACACTTGTTTAACTCTATCACATTTGGCCCTTCCTAGATTCTAGCATGATATGCCTTGAACATCATGCTTAAATCTTCTGGATTAGGATCTGCTAGGACTGATCCTTTTCAAGGTCTTTGAAGGTTCATATAGCCTTTGTAGTTGAATGGTTGTCTTTGTGCCTTTGAAATCTGACATGCATCACATTTGTTGATCATGTGGTGCTTTGATATGTTTGCTAATCCAAGAACATGTTGATCCTTGCATATATACTTCAAGGTTCTTTCATTCACATGAGCTAGCCTCTTATGCCACACTTCAAGCTCGCTTAGGTTTTGAGACCCAAAGTTGAATAGAGCTATGTTTTTTGTTTCACCTACTTTAAAAGTAAAGAGTCTACCATGCATCTCACCTTTGGCTATCTTATTGAAGCCTTGACATGGATCTTCCACCAAAGCTCCATGTTGGGTGAACCCAACTTGCAAGCCTTTCTCAACTATTTGTCTTACACTTATTAGGTTTTTGGTAATGGTGGGAACATAGAGTGCCTTGCTCATAATATTTGTCTTTCCATTGGAAGCTTTGACATTACCAATCTTCACCACACTATGCTTTGTATCATCCTATGTTTGAACTTCGTGTCTATGCTTTGGACTTTACAAATTAGATAAGAGAGCTATGTTGCGTGCAACATGATTTAAGCATCCTGAATTGTAGAATAAATAATCATCTTCTTTACCTTCCTTATGGCTTAGATTCATCAAGAGCAATGAGTCTTCATGTTGCTGATCTTCGGAATAATTGTTGTAGTCCCTTTTGTTATGGCCTCTATTGCTATTGTTGAAGTTGTATCCACCTCTACCTCTATTGCTGCCATATCCGCTTCTTCCACTTCCTTTCTTGGTCGTCCCATTGAACTAGCAATTCTGAGTGGTGGTTGGTCTTATCACAAATGGAACAAGGTTGATTATTTTGGCCTTTGTTCTTGTCATGCTTTGGTCCTTTCCTCTTCCCTTTCCACTTGCTCTTGCCTTTTAAGTTGGATTGGGAAGTCTCCTTTTCATCTTCTTCCTTCTTCTTGCTTTTCGGTTTATTGTACTTCTTATCTGCATATAGGGAACTAGTTGAATTACCATGATAAACGTTATCCTCCTTTATGCTATTGCTGGCCTCTTGATTGAATACTTGTCCAAGAAAGATATTGAAGTCTCGAGTTTGCACATCCATGATGAGATCATAGGTTGTGTGGTGAAAGATTTCCATTGCTTGTCACCTCTAATCACATTGAGAATTTTCCTCATGATGGCCTCTTCTTCAATCAACTCTCCAATGGATGCCCATTGATCACCAACCTTTGTAACAAACTCAATGATGGATTCTTTTGGACTCTTCTTCATCTAGTTGAACTCATCCAAAGATGGTTCTTCCTTGCTTTTGTACTAGCAAAAAAAGAAGTTCTCTAGGGCATCCAAAGTCTCTTGGGATGTCTTGCATCCTCTAATATGTGGTAATAGAAAATCAAAGATAGAGTTGAGTATGTATGACCTTGCTTGATCATCCTTTGCACACTAAAGTGTGAGCCTATCTATTTCCTCTTTAGTAGGTCCTTCCTTGGATCTTGAAATAGGCATTGCTTCGTCCCCTAATATAATCCCATATAGGTTTCTTCCTTGCAAATAAGCCTCCATTCTGATTTTCCAAGCAGCATAATTGTGTCTATCAAGCTTCTCAATAATTCATGGAAAGCCATCCCCCATCTTGAATTTGCTCTAATACGAGTGAAAGAAGTTGGAGAAGCTTGGAAAGTTGAGTTGTCACGTAGTGAAGTTAGACTAGCAAATCAGCATAGGAACAACCCTAGCTCTTTGGATATGTAAAATAAACCTTGTGGGCTTGTGGTTATTGCAATTAAACCCAATAGGTACTTTGGAACATCAACAAGGACAAGTTCATGCAAAACAGATAACTTGCACCTTGACTAGATCACAAAAACCTTCTAAAAATGGATGGAAGTTGTGATGTCAAACACTAAGAGTAGCCAGCATAGTAGCAATTGGACAAATCCCTCTTATGGGAGTGTCTTACGTAGGTTTGGCTTTCTATAATGCATAAAATCCCTACTTTATAGCAACAATAGAAGGAGAAATCACCTTAGCATTGAACTAGTGATATGCTGATTTTTTAGGGAGTTCTAGGGAATGACTCTGAGACTGTAAAACTTGAGTATCTCTACAAATGATAAATCAAATGAGTTGAAAAATCTATCATAAAATAAACAGTAATACCTTTCTAATGAGTGCTTAAACACTAGCTTTGGAGCTCTATAGAAAGATCAGCAATGTCTACAAGTTGAATGAATCTGAGGAAGAAGGAGTAGAGAATAGTAATGGCACCCAACAATGATCAAGGAGTATATCTATTGCTCAAATCATGACTCTACTTCATGTAAAAATTTTGTGAAATCTTTATATAGAGCCTTGAGGATATTTCCACGCCTTGTCTTCATAGATTTGAATTCAAAATCAGTGAGATTTGGTAGTTTAGATTGATTGGAATCTTTTCCCTACAATCTAGGAAAAGAGAAATTTTAAATCAAATCTACATTTTGATTGATTGATTGAGAATCAATCCCAACCACTTCTAACTCATGGCTTTTATGCCTTTTACTCTTTCCTTTTGCAAAGGTAAATACCTTGAAATTTACAAAAAATGATCATAAGTGGTCAACCAATTAATACAAAGGAAATATGTGCACATAAGTGCTATTCTTCATGGCATACACATAGCATCCAAATAATGGATTTGATGTAGATCATGTTCACCTCAAGCATAATGAAATCTTGTTGTTCCAACATTTATGACATTCGGTGTTGATCATGCTCCTCGTCTTGTTGAAGGAGTAGAGGTGAATGAGTAATGGGGGATAAAGAGGACGTACCTCAGTCTCCTTAGTAGTCAGAGTAGTGGCATGCACTACTTGCCTCCCCATTTTTTTCTGTTTGGCTTACCTCTCACATTGCATTTTCAATGATTGCTCTTGCAAGCTTGGAATTATTTGACCTTTCTTGATGTTCTGCTCCTTTGTCTCTTTTAGCTTTTCTTCAACTTTAATTTTTCCTTTGCACACCTTTCTTAGCTGATCTGCATCTCGTTGGCAGTGTTCGACATACATGTCAACTACTTCCTTTCATTTTCTTCTTAACTCTGTAGTGTCTTGCATATACTTGGATTCCCATTGTGCACATAGTGCTTTCTCCTGCTTTTGTTGATCTATGTACTCATCCAATTGTGCTTTGAGACCTTGAAGCTCCTCATCTACTATCATTGATGCCTCAATTGGTTGGTTTAACACGATTGAGGTCATCAATTCTTTGTTTTGGTCTTGTAAGGAGTCTTCATCCATATAGATTTTAATTTGTGTCTCTAGAAGCATGCTTTTATTAGTTAGAAGTACCTTTTCAACTTCACATAAATCATATTGCTTTTCTACTTCCATATTCTCATTCTTCAGCATGTCCTATTCCTTCTTCCTTTTATTTAGTTGGCTTGACAAGGTTGCATTATCTTCTTTTAATTTGTCAATCTCTTCAGTGGTTGTTAGTGACTCTGTTTCCCTCTTTGCAAGCTCTTGTTGTGTCTTCATGACTTCTTCAGATAATTGTTCACTTAGAGCTTTGAATTGATTCCTTTCTATGTGAGCTTGTTTGCAATCTGTATGTGCCTCCATTAGCTCTTGTTGTCTATTCATGGCAGTTTGGATCATTTTTTTGACCTAGGTTCTAGTTGGGCCATGTCTAAATTAAAGCCATGTTTGAGGTATAACAGGAGGCTCTCCTATGAGCACATCCTTTACTTCATTAAAGTGTATTGTGTCATTGAATGGCTGCCTCATTTGGAGTGCATGTGGTTCAACTTCATTTTCTTGATTAACTTTAGAGCAAGTGCCTTTATATTATATGTCCATGGGGGATGGCTCTACCATTACTCTGATAGGTTTGATTGCTTCTTTGGTCTTTTTCTCTTCCTCTTGTGACATTCTTCCTTTGGATCAAAAAATGTTTGTTTGCTTTTGGAAGTAATCTCTTGAAATTGTATCCTCGCTTTATCATTGATTGTGAGAGTGTATATATTATCTCCACCCAATGTACATACACTTTCTTCTTTCACATCTTGTCTGTCTTTAGTGTTTGGCTTAGTTGTTACTTCATGATGATCCATCAATTGATCCAATTCATCCCATCTTTCATCATCATTGACGTTAGTGTGAGATCTACATTCTACGTAGGTGGCTCATCCTTTCCATTTGAATCAAAGCATGAACTGGATTTGTCAAGGCCCAACTATTTGCATTGATCTATCTCAGATAACTTTTTTCTTGGTTGTTTCTTTTCCTTTGCCTCCTTCATTTGCCAAAAGTAATAACCTTAAACAATTAGGTTCACCTGCCCTTGCATGTACGTATGAGTGGTTTTGAGGGTTTCCTCTAATTTAGCTTCAATAATGGGAGATGGTTGCGTGAGGGTGGATCTTGGAAATGCATGCATGGGTTTGACCGACGATTCATAGATGACTCTTCAAAATTAGTTTTTCTTTTGGATCCTCTCACTTTCAATTGAGCACTTATGCCAACCTCTTCTATGATCACCACGCCATGCTTGCTTTTAGGTACAGTGGCAGATTTGACATATTTCACCATTTTTGATGTAGATGGCATTTCTCTTAGATAATCAAAGATATTCAATGCATGGTAGATTAGTATTGTCAAGGAAGTGCTACTATTCTAGAATTTCATGGTACCCTATAGCCTCTTTGCTTCAAATGGTCTTTCTTGGACATATGCGGTGAGGTTGATCTGGTTCCCAATTCGTTTTAGTGCATGAGAGAGTAGTTGAACATGGATTTTCTAAGGTGTTGTATATCTATGCATGCCCGAGAAACAAAAGTGTTGGTGTAGTAAGTGGAATTTTTCCATGATGTCCGTTTGATTAATGTCCAAAAAAGTTCTCTTGTTAGCTTCATGGCTTTCATCTTTAAGTTCTATAATGCCATCCTTTATCCATCCAAATGCATCTTTAATCAGGTCATGTGTAAAGTAGATGGTGTGCCATTTCCCTTATAAGTTCATAACCCTTTCTTCTAGTACAGAAGGCATGTTGAGAGCAGGATGTAGCATGTTCATTACTTGGGTGCATCTCTTGAAATCCAATTTATAGATTGGAAGCTGCAAATAAGCCTCCATTCCCACTTTCATCCAGGTGTCCATCATTCTAGGTAGTTCGTGAAGGACTTTGAAATCCTGACTCATCACGGGGAATTGGTGGTCATGATCCATGATCTTTATAGTGACTAAGAAAATGTGCTCCCCTAGGGGGTGGTCGTCTCGAAACCAATTACCTTTCATGTTGACAGCACATTCCAATGGAAATTCATTGATCTCTACTTATTGGGTAGCTTTGGAATACTCAGAAGCCATCTGCACTTTGAAAAACAAAATATGATCAATGTGATGGTTTTGAAAAATTTACTTTGTATTTTTGTGCACAAGCCATCATCGTTCTCCTTTACACCGGTCCCCTCTCACATAGTTGAGTAAAGCATGATACCTAAAGGTTTTTTTCATTGTTTTTATTTTTTGAAAAGAAAAATAACATTTTAGTCAAAGTTGAAGCAATTGTTAGTACAATTTAGTAGAAATCCTAGACTAGTACAATACAATTTGCATCCTATTCGTTGGAAGGAAATGTGCACCACTAAGCAATTTGAAAACGTTGTGTGCAGAATGCAAGGCCTTATAGAGAATTCCCATTGTACATACTCTGGATGCATTCAACTCAGCATGAGTGCAACTCTGATACTGCATTTTCAAGTGTTGTGTTCCTTGATGAACTTTTGGTCTCCACACTTGGTGTGTATGTCGATCCTTCCTTGGTGTTATCTATTTTGGTTTTGACCTTGCTTCCTAGGGTTCCTTTCTCCATATATTTTTGCCTTGCTTTTGGAGTTATGTTTGCCTTCTTGTTCCTCATAGTGTTTTATCTTAGGGGATGGATTTGATGGCTTTGGCTCCTTACTTTGGTTAGACCCTTTACTTCCTACTTTGCTCTCTCCAATGTCTTCTTGGGATCCACACCTGCTTTTGTGATCTTTGAGCTTCCATTCATCATTTGGGTATCCACACTTGATTTATCTTTGATATCTCATGCCATATGCTCCATTCCTTGCTACACCCTCACTTTCTAGGTTTCTTCTTTTTTACATGCACACTCTTGGATCTATACTCTTGAAGTTGATCCTTTCAAATCCATACTTGTTTGATGCCTTTGCAATATTGTTGTCAGGTTCTTTTAGATTCGGGATAAGTTAGTGCGATGCTTTTATCTAGAGAGTAGATAACCTTACTTGGACTCTTGATAATTAATTCTTTAGATGGAGGGATGGGATAATTTCATGTAGTGGAGCAAGATTTTCCACTGACACTAGAGTTAGGTAAAAATGTGGAATGATCAGGCAAGATTTTTGGTTGGGTTTCACTTGCATGTATACTTTGAGATGGGACATTAGTTTTTTCCATGCATAATGTCTTTAGAAGTTTCTCATCTAGGATACTAAAGACTTCTCTATGTCCTATCTTGGCTGATATGTATCCTTGCACAAGGTGTATCTTAACCTCATATTCATGAATCTAGTCTTGACCTAGGATCAGTTCTTCATGTAGATCCAAATCATTATAGACCAAAAGTCTTTGCTACATCGTTTTATTTCCTAGGTGTAAGGATAGATTTACTTCTCCTAAGAACTTGATAATGTTATCCCTGATACCTATCATGTAGGCCTTGGTTGGAGTGAGTTTTATCTTTAGTTTTTCAGCTAATAAAGCATGTACACTACTCAAAGCCGCTCACATGTCAATTAATGAGTCTAATAATTTGTATTTTCCCTACCAATTCTTATTTTCTAGAATTCCTTACTCCAATTCAAAATTGATCATATGGTTAGGTCCATGTGTGAGTATAGGTACCAGTTTTTCAACCCATTTGAAACATACTTCTAGGTTGAACAAGGAGGTGTCTAGTAGCTCATCTACTACCCTGATTGGAGGTTCTCCATGTGTCATTCTTCACAAATGATCATCTCTTACATGTATGTTACCTTTCTTGATTACATGTGTGTTACCTTTCTTCACAAAATCAAATTCCATCAGTACCAAAAACCATCACACTAGGCTTCTAGTGTTACACATTCTATTGACCAAGAAAAAAAATCCATGATCAATAAGGAACTTGAATTGATTGGCTAGCAGGTAATGTCTAATTGTTTTTATAGCATAGATTATTCCTAGGCCTTCTCATTCAATTGTGGTGTAATTGCATTTTGCCTAGTTTAATTGTCTACTAGCATAGGCTATCAGGTGATCTAGCTTTCCTTCATCTCCGCTAAGATATATCCAATGGTGAAGTTGGATGCATCAACATGAATATGGAATGGTCTGTTTCAATTAGGAACTTTCAATATTGGTGCTAAAATAAATCTTCTTTTCAATTTATTGACAGCCTTCTCACATTCTTCCATCCAAGTGAATTGAGTTAGCCCATATAAGGGTTTTGCAATTATGTCATACATGTTAATAAATCAACGGTAGTGCTTGTACCTCATTTGCATTCTTAGGTCTTGCTAGTTCCAAAATGACTTTGATTTTACCTTCATCGATTAAGATACTATGTTTGGACACTTTATGTTGTAATATATTTCCTTGTATTATCGTGGTCACATTTTTGTGGGGTCAACAAACTAAATATTTCCTACATTTCGCAAATATTTTTCTTAATTCACGTATGTGGGCAATATGTTGAGAAGAATATGTACATAAATCATCCACATAGACTTCCATGCTTTTCCTTAGGAATTCCTTGAATACATGGCACATGAATCTTTGGAAAGTAGCTAAGGCATTCCTTAAACCAAATGGCATAACCCTAAATGCATATACACCTCATTCAGTAGCAAAGATGATCTTATGTTGGTATTTTGTGCGATGGCTACTTGATTATAATGTGAGAACCCATCAAGGAAGCTATACACTTCCTTGCCTGCTACCCTTTCCAAGAGATGGTTTATGATGGGTAATGGATAGCTATCTCTCATTATGGATAGTCATCAAAAATCTATGAGAATAGATCAATGGATCTACACCTTTTAACTCTTTGTAGGTTCAAGTGAATACATCTCTATATCCTTGGATTAACACTATGAGTTCTTGTTCCTCCTCAAAAGACACATCCTTGGCTATGTAGGTGCATCTTTCCTCCTTTTCTTCTATAGCCACTATTACCTTTTTTGTTTTTCCTTTTTGTCATATGTTATTCCATCATGTGCCTCTCTCTTAGGCATTTGAATGACTATTTCTTTCTTCCACTTCATATCTTTTGAAATGTTCAGGCACTTTGAATGATTCATGAGGTAAATCTTTGTGAATTTCATTTCTCCCTAGTCTAGGGTTTTCTTGATATTATTCTATGGATAACTTTCGTGTTTTCTTTGTTATCTTCCATTTCTACCTCGTTTTGGTATTGTTCCTCTAAGTTAAACCCAAGATCCATTTCTATGCTCTTATAGTCCTCCTTTCATTATTTTTCTATAATTTCACCTTCCTCAGCCTCTTGAAGGACTGCCATGTACAAACTTGGGTCATATCCTTCTTCATCCACACACTGGTTCATGGTTAGTACTTCATCATTTACACATATGTCCAAGGTGGCTAATATTCCCATCAATCCGTGTGGCTCGAGTGCTTCATCCAAAAATATTTAGGGCGTGTAGGCAGGTTCTTCGATCAACTTGCAGCTCTTATGTCCTACTTGCCAAGAGGCTAATCTCGCTTCCTCTCTTTTAGTTGCCCTACTAATCCATAGTTAGGTGTCTCCATACATCCAAGATTGATTACTTGATCGAGCATTATGGATTGATACGTCGTCTTTGCCTTTATATAGGGGATTACATTGTAAAGATTAGGCATCTTTGTATGCAAATGTATGGAGATTTGTCTTAGTGGTTGTACCCTAGTGTTGTAGGTACAATGCATCTCTTCTGCAATCTTAAACTACATTTAGTTGTCACATAAATAGTCTTCCTAGAATCATTTTAAAATTTTGAATCTTATCAAATTGAAAAATTGTTAAAGTATGTTCAAATTCTACACCACAGGTTGTTAGAAATATATTTTCAATGAGTACTAATGGTCTTTTGACATGACCATTAGCTAGTTGTACCTTCGTTCTTGTTGGTCATAGAGCTGGTCTTCTGCAAAAAGTGAGTGGGAGGCATGTATTTCTTCATCACCCTCACAAAAGTATCCAACTTTGTCGACATGTATTTTGATTGTAGATGTTTTCTCCACTATGTCCTCCTTGATTGATTGGTGTGGTTCTTCCAAGTTTAAGTGTTTAGCTACTCTTTTCCACAATTGGGGTTTAGCTTGCAACAATTCTTCTAGGGTTATCGAAGATTGGAGTTTGTTCCTCT
Organism: Ceratopteris richardii; assembly: GCA_020310875.1. Taxonomy (NCBI): domain Eukaryota; kingdom Viridiplantae; phylum Streptophyta; class Polypodiopsida; order Polypodiales; family Pteridaceae; genus Ceratopteris; species Ceratopteris richardii. Next base: position 114,564,154 of record CM035439.1, on the reverse strand, counting down.
TTAATTCTTGTAAAGTGTTTGACGCTTCTTCTTAGTTTTTTTTCTCTTTGCCTCTTATTGTTGGTGCATGAAAGAATTCTAATCTTTGCTCATAATCTCTAGTGTAGTTTGGAAGCGTAGTCATGCAATTTGCCTCCTACCAATTGTAGTCTAGGTTGGATAATACCCCATAATCCACTTCTTGTTCCATCATCTATTGATTCCTAGAGGCATCTAATTCTCCAAAAGGAGGTGTCCCTTCTTCCCTCTATCTTCCTAAACCAATTAACTTCCACTTCTAGAATTAGATAATTTCTCCTCTCACTCACATAATCTAATTCTTATTCAATCTCCTTGGTTTGGTCACATTTCTTTTGTTGTGAATTGAAGGTTTCTACACATCCCTGAAATTTTTCTTCTCATATTTTGGTCTTCGAGAGGATTGATGTTGATTGCTCTAGCGTGGTTTGAGCGATTTCAATTAACTTCTTGCATATTCTGAGTCTTTCTCATTCAAGATCTCCTTTGGGATAAATTGTTTCATGTTGCTCTAAACTAGGTGGAGTCTCTATTCCAGACTGATAAGCTTTTAACCACATATTTAGGTCTTTAAGCATAGGATCCGCTAGGATTGATCTTCCTTCATTCTCAATTTGTTTCTCAGTCACCCCATTCATATTCCTTTTTGTAGAATTACTTATTTTGTGTTTTGTCTCTTTTGCAATCTTTTCCTTCTTATCATCCCTTTTTGGAATCCACTTGTTTTTTATATTTTCTCACCTTGTCTTTCATCTTTTAGTTTTTTCAGTCTTGAAGTTTCTTCTAGTTCTTATGAGTTTTCTATGATTTGAGGTGAAAACTCTAGCTCATCCTCATTCTTAGGACTATAGGCCTTTTGTTTTCACAAGATCTCCTTCGCTTTTGCCCTATTATGGATTTTCGTGGGATATTGTATTCCATGCCACCTCCAAAGGATTCTATCACCTCAATTACATTGATTTGTGTCATGGGTGAAGCTTTATTAGGGTTTTTAGGGCAATGTCTAAACAAATGTTCCTTGCCACAATCAATTGCAATACCCTTCATAGACCCATGGGGGTGGTGGGTGGTATGGAATTGTGCACTCCCTAATGAAATGATCTCTTCCATATCTATAACATGGTCCTCTTAGAGTAGGTGGTTTTGTTGCGGTTCTAGTTGGTACTGGGGTTCTTCGACTTGTATACATAAGGTTAGCATATTCTGATCCATATGAGCTCTCATAGCCTTCTTGTCCATAATAGTGTTGTTTATACAAAGGGTCATAATCCATGAGACTAAAATCATATAAGTAATAATCTCCATAGTTTTCTTCATATTCATGACTTGGAGTGTCTAAACTCGTTAATGGGGTTACTGGCACTATTAGCCTTTCAAGGTTCTCTTCAGGTTGTGTGTACTTTACCAACACCACATTATGGGGATGTGGGGGTTTCGGCCCTAGTACTAATTGAGGTTCATTGTATCCTTGGTATTCATAAGGTCTTGGTGACATGGGTGGTTTGTTGATAAGGGCCATTTCTAGGGATCTTTGATCTCTTCGGGGTATCCATAAGCTCTGTTCTAAGGTGGTGAGAATGATATTGATTGTCGATTGTAAGGGTAATTTGCAGTGTTGTGTTTCATGCACTTCTGTTCAATGTGAGAGTATAAACTAGGGCCTTGGGCTTGTTGCCTATTGTATTGGTATGGTTGTGGTGAAACTGGTCCTCCTCTTACATAGGCATGAGATGGGCAGTCACTTTTGGAGTGCCCACATCTTCGTAGCATAGGCATCCTCATGGGAAAGTTATCATAATTCTTTCATCCTTGGACACCTAATTTCTTGGCCACTAATTTTGCTACCTCTTCTACGTTATTCATTTGTGAAGCTACCTTACTTGACCTATCATTGGTTTTGGTGGGATTTCGTGGGATGTTCAATTCCTCGACTAAGTTGTCTTCAAAATCTATGCATTCCTCACTTAGTGCATGCATGCCATTCAAGAACAAAGATATCATCTTTTGTTGAGTGGGTCTCTCTATAAAGGGGCACCTGTCCACATATTGGTTGACTTATCACGCTAAGAACTTTAAAGATTCATTAGAAGCCTATTTGAAACAATGGATTAATGAAGAGAAGTTATGTTTAATACGCTCTTGGTGAATCCACGAATGAAATCTCCAAAGAACTGTTCCATATTCACAAAATGATTGGGATCTAATGGTTGGAACTAGGTCAAAGCAATTCTAGTAGAGTGAGACCAAAGGACTCATATTAGATGAAGAAATCATCCACATGCTCGGCATGTAGCACTTTCTTAAACTCATCCATGTGATCATACGGGTCTCTTGAACCATCAAAGGGATTTTTTACATGCTTGGCTACTTGGATTTGTTTTAGTCTTCTACCTACCTTAGGGGGCAAGGGACTATAGGAATTACAAGATGCATACCTAATCATACACCTTGTGGGGGGCTCAAAGGAAAAGGGGCTCTATTCGTAGTTCCACTTCCTAGATTGGTAAGATGTATAGTATTGGTTCCTAGAATTGAGAATTGCACATGCGGCCTCACTGTTACACTTTGTTGACTCGTTTGCCCTAAGGTTGGATTTTCATTACTCTACGATGTCCTAAGAGGGTTCTGAGAAGTGGTTGCCTAGTCTCTAGGGGGGGAACACTAGCAACCCTAAGTACCTCATTCTAGACTTGCCAAGTTCATCAAAAGGCCAATATCTTCTTTTGTTCTAGTCCAGCTAAGTAACTCTGGATGAGTCTTCTGGATCGTGTAGCTCCTAGATAGTAATGGGGTTGATGCCTTCTCCCCGTATAGGTGAAGTGGCTTGTTGTAAATTTTCAAATTCCCTTACCATCTAGACATCAATTAAGTCATCATCATGAGGGGTTTTGTATCCTCTGCACACATTGTTATTACTAATTTTTCCTCTAGGAGTGGTCATTGTTTCTCCACTATCGGTCCTAGTGACATTTTCAAGTTCCTCTACTTCTCCTCTCTCATTGATTCCCTATGGGTGATCAATCGTTGCGTATATTTACAATGTTTTATCCATATAGAGTCCTCCTTCATATTTTATAGTCGTTATTGGCACAATCTCAGATTCTATAGAGTTCTTCATTCTTGCCACAGACCTATTGAGGCCATCTAGGTAGATAGGTACTACGTGCAAATTAGTGGAAAAATATTGTAGGGATGTCCTATATTCTCTTTCTATCACTGACATGAGCCATGCCAAAGGCACACACCTATGCATGTGTTTAGAGGCCATGATTGAGTCTCCTTCTAAGTCACTAGAGGTGTTGAAATAGATGGAATGGACACTCTTTTGAGTAAGCCTTCCTACAGATGAAATCACACTTTTTCAACTCCTTAATACACACCCTAACCTTAGTTTCATTCATAGGTAGGGACCTTATGATTTCGTTAGGATGGTCTCTCAAAACCTAGGGATGGTTTAGTTCTATAATTAAGCATTGGAAAGTCTCAATTTTCACTTCTAAGATCAATTATATAGGTTTCAATTTTTATCACAATACATGCTACTTTAGTTTCTATCAATACATGATACTTTGATTTCACGATACAATATCTAAATTCAGCATTATACATGATATTGGATGTAATGGATACATACAATACTTCCCTCGAAACAATACATGATACTCGAGAAAACCATGATACTTGTAGTATTGGTGATATAGGATCTAGGATCTAGGATCTTGTGATACGATACTTGAATTGAGCACGATACATTATACATGTGTTTGAGGAAATACATGATACTTCCCCTAAAATCATACACGATACTTGGGAAAACCACGATACACGATACTTGCAGTATTGGCGATACACGATCTTGTGTGATCGTGACCCTTGAACACACGATACTCGTGATACACTGGGAGTAGAAGATATCGTCGATACATGATACCTGCCAAGTATCATAACACATGGGAATTTGGTATCATGATACCAAACTCAAATGGCCATGATTCTTGGACTTTTTAAAGTCCAAATTTTGGAAATTTTGTGTATATGTGCTCTCCTTGTCATACCTATGTGCCCATAACCATAAACTTTCTACAAAATCTCACTAACCAATCCTCATACTACTCGATGAATGTTGTGTCACCGCGTGTGAGTGCTCAATCAATTTTTTGTTTTTTTCATGATTTAGAGCTCACCTTTAGGAATATCTTCTTTGATTTTGGTTGCTAGATTCTTGCTAGATTTTGGTTGCTAGATTCTTGCTACACCTTGAGTTCTCCATGATACAAGGTTAGTGATACCGATTGTCTATGAGCTCTACGATACTTTCACAAAACAAGTGAGCTCAAGTCTGATGATTTTTTAGCCATTGGCTAAGACCAAAGACTCAAGAGAAAAAAGTTAAAAAAAAAATTGTTTTGTGGATTTTTGAAATTAAGAAAGTTACCCTACTTCCAAGCACTCTTCCCTACTTCCTAACCCTACTCCCTCACTCTCAACCCTAAACCTAAAAACTTGTCACACACATAACAAGTGTGTGAAGTAACAAGTGCAAGAAAATTTGGACTTTACCACAAATCTCATATCACTACCTTCACACCATTACTTAAACCATCATGAAGGCATGTTGATCAAAATCAATCCTTGGTAAGGGCACCAAAAACATGTACCTAAGATCACATATCTTAGGGACTTGTGATGAAGGAGACTATACCTCAATCATCAACAAATGCATATAGTGGTGGATTTGATACACTTGTTAACTTATCAATTGAAGAACTTAGAACACATCAAGTGTATGAATGATGGAGAGTGTTAATATCCAAAAGAACAAGCTACTCTTGAAGTTAGAGCACCTCTATATCAAGAGTAACCCAAAACCTTTACCAATTTATGGGCTCAATGATCAATTATCGAGATTTTGAATAAACTGTGAAGAAGATGATTCTACAGAAAGTCTGTTGCACATATCTCTCTCATTGACTTATCAAATGTGTAAAGTTTTCGATAAAACTTTGCACAACCTCTCACCTATAGTTTTCGCATCTCCTCCAAGTTAAATCATTTCAAAAGACTCAGTAGATCTTGAGAAATGAACTTAACAAGTCACCTATGTCTAAAACTGTTCTTTTGAGAAGTCGATTCAGACACCTGTAACTTCTAACACTTGGTTCTCTCAATCTAGAACCCGTTTATGCAAATTCTTTTAACCATAGGTAGCTTACCTTCCAACTTAACGAATGAGTGCTTGCTTGCTCAAAACTTTACACCGTGGAAGGAGAACTGACCAAAACATTAGCATCAAATTTTGCACCTCTTGTAACTTCTCTTCTTTCCATTTACACATGTAAATGTTCCTACACTTAATTCTCTCAGCCTGATCACAATTAGATGCTGAAAATTTGTATAGTGGTCAATCAACTATAGACTTAGCCTTGTACAGAAGCATTTCACAAAAGATTCAACACAGAAGGACAATACTCAGAAAGATCGGGTGCAATATTTCTTCATTTTTGGAAAATTTTACATCTAAGTAATGAAAGAGATTCTACTCATTTCTAAAATGTCTAATGACATCTAATTCTCCTCAAATCTTGTTCTTACACAATATCTCATATTTTCCCCGAAATTTTCTTTGTATATAGAGGAAAATATTTTAAGTTCATGACCATACAAAAGTATAAGATGAACTAACTCTAAATTAATGTACATATGTATACACATCTTCATCCTCTGAATATATATGCTTTCTCCATGCTTCATAACTTGATCTTTTCTTCAGTGCTTGACTTCCAAACCTTCATCAAAACTTCAATTGTTGATTGCCCTGCACCAAGAGCTCCCCACCTCAATCATCAATTGAGGTTTTCTCTATCTTCTTTATCCCTGCCATGTCTTTGAATCTCTGTAGCTTTAGTCCATCCAAGCTTTTGGTTAGCATATCAGCTATCTGATCTTTTGTTGAAGTATGTATGAATTCAATCTCTTTATCCATCACCTTCTCTCTTAGGAAATGATACTGAATCTCAATATGTTTAGTCCTGGCATGAAAAACAGGATTAGTAGCTAAATACAATGAACTCATGTTATCTCCATGAATAGTGGGTATACTCTGTATGATGTCAAAACTCTTCATAAGAGTCTTTAACCATATCACTTCCTTTGCAGATTCCACCATACCTTTGTACTCAGCCTCTATAGATGATAAAGCAACTGTGTGTTGTTTCTTTGAACACCAAGAAATTAACTTATCTCCCACATAACACAAGTATCCATATGTTGATCTCCTATCATCAGGATTACCTGCCCAATCACTATAGATCTTGATGTTTGTATCTGATGTAAAACCATAATACAAACCTTTTTTGAGTGTACCCTTAATGTACCTCAACACTCTTTGACCTGCAATCCAATGTTCTTTCCTAGGAGAATGCATGAGTTGAGATAATACTCCAACTACATATGACAAGTCAGGCCTAGTTAAAGTAGCATAGATCAGACTACCAACCAAACTTTGATATAGCTTCATGTCCTTGAACTCTTCTCCACCATATCTGCTCAATTTATGATTCACCTCCATTGGAGTAGGTGCTACCCTGCAATCATTCATCTTAAACTTGATCAACAAGTTTTCAAATACCTTTCTTGAGTTACATACACTCCATGTTGAGTGTATGAGATCTCCATTCCCAAGAAATATGACAAGTCTCCCAAGTCACTGATTTTGAACTCTTTCTCCATTTGCTTCTTTGGGCTTTGAATGCCTTTCTCATCTGTACCTGTAAGAATTATATCATCAACATATATGCACATGTAAATAAACCCATCTTCACTTGCTTTGACAAGCAAGCTACTATCTGCTTAAGATACTTGGAATCCAAGTTCTTTCAAGAACTTTACAAGTCTATAATTTTATGCCCTTGGGGCCTGCTTCAAACCATACAAAGCTCTCTTGAGCTTGCACACATGATCTGGATACCTTTCATCTCCGAATCCTTGTGGTTGCTCCATGAAAACATCATCTGAAATATAACCATTTAAAAAAGCATTCTTCACATCTAATTGACATAATTTCCAACCTTTACATGAAGCAATAGCTATGAGTGTCTTGATAATTGTCATCTTTGCCACAGGACTATAGGTCTCATCATAATCTATACCATAAGTTTGAGCAAAACCTTTCACAAATGTCTAGCTTTATACCTAGACACACTTCCATCTGCAAATCTCTTTGTCTTGTAGACCCATTTGCATCCAATGATCTTCTGACTATTTGGTTTAAGAACCAAGTCCCATGTGTCATTCTCCATCAATGCATCATACTCTTCTTGCATAGCTTTCTCCCAATTTTCCTTACCTTTTGCCTCTTCATATGTAGAAGGGTCTTCATCTGCCTTTATCATATATGCATAATCTTTGGTAGCCAAAAAAGAAGTGTCATAGCTATACCTTGTAGGTTGCCATTTGTGCCTAGATGACCTTCTAAGTTCTCCACTTCTTGAAGTTTCCAGTTCATCACATTCTGGATCCAACCTTGGCACTTCTTCAACTTCAACCTATACTTCATTGTTCTCCTCTTCATCAAATATCTAAACCTCTGATTTATCTTTCTTTTGATTCACAACTTCTTCAACATTTGCATGAACATTAAGTGTACCTGCATACCAAGTACCTTGCTCATCAAATGTAACATCCTTAGACACAAGGAATTGCTTTGTGGATGGACTCCACAACCTATAACCCATATGTTTGTCATCATATCCAATGAATACATACTTCTCTGCTTTAGGTTCCAATTTACGCCTCAATTATGATGGCACATATGCATATGCCAAGCATCCAAATATTCTACAATGATCCAAGGTAGGTCTCTTACCCCACCAAGCTTCATATGGTGTGATACTCTGCAAAGCTTTACATGGTAACCTATTGACCAAATATGTAGTTGTATTTACAGCCTCAGCCCACAAATAATTGGGGAAATTTTTCTCCTTCATCATGGATCTTGCAAACTCAACAAGAGTTCTATTTCTCCTTTCTGCTACACCATTTTGTTGAGGAGAGTACCTGCAAGTAATTTCCCTTTTTATACCTGCATTCCACAAGTAATCACTGAACTCATTAGAGAAATACTCTCCCCCTCCATCTGACCTTAGTCTCTTCAACTTATGACCTATAATTCTCTCTGCATACACATGATAATGTTTGAATGTATTGAATACCTCTGAAATCCTTTGATGGTCCCCACACATCTATGTGTACCAACTCAAGCTTCTCTGAATACATAAAACCATGCTTGGAATAAGATTGTTTATGAGCCTTACCTAGTTGACATGTCTCACATCTGTATGTCATATGTTGACCTGCAACATTAGGCAATCCAATCACTGAACCATTATTAACCATATCTTTGATACCTCTTTCATTGAAATGTCCAAGCCTTTTGTGTCAAAGATCTAACTCAGAGATCTTATGTCCTCCATAAGTGAACAAGGCATGACCAACATTACCTTGAATCTTCAATGTGAACAATCTTCCTTCTTTCTTCCCTGAAACAATTTGTTTATACCCATTGCTAGGATCTTCCACAAACACTCCTTCATTAGTGAACCTAACTTCATAACCTTTTTCAACAATTTGTCCTACACTTATCAGGTTCTTAGGAATTGTAGGAACATACAAAACCTTACTCAAGAGAGTACTTCCATCCTTGGCCTTCACTGATCCAATTGACTTCACATTGTGCTTTGTATTGTCACCTGTTTGAACTACATGATTAGTTATCTTACTATCCAAATCAGTCATCAAAGCTATGTTGCCACTCAGGTGATTGCTACACCCTGAGTCAACGTAGAAGAATCTTTGGTCTTCACTTTGCCTTTCACAAGTTGCATTCATTATCAATGTTGAATCCTCCTTCTGATCTGAAGCATAATTGTAGTAGGTATTGTTGTATTGTTGACTTTGAAATCCTCTGCCTGCATTTCTTCCAAAGTAACCTCTACTACCTCTACCTCTGAAATTACCTCTTTGATTTTTGCCACCTCTTCCTCTTGAATTAAAATTCTGATTATATCCACCATTATTCTGAGTATTATGCCAACAATCATTAGCTAAATGATTTTTCTTACCACAAATCCAACAAGCTTTGACTCCATCTTTATTGCTTCTGCCTCTTCCTCTACCTTTGCCACCTCCTCTTCCTCTTAGGAAGTTGGCTTGGCTAGTTGTACCTTCATCTTCATTTGTTTGTTGCTTCCCTTTGATATTCTTCTTCTTTTCCTTTGAATACATTGCATGACCTGTACTTTTATCACCTTCACCTTTGACATCCTGCTCAAAGGTTAACATGTGTCCTAGCAACTAATTTAGGTCAGGAGTAAAATGATCTAGTGATAATTCAGTAGATAAAATGAATGGTTTCCATTTGTCGTCACCTCTCAAACCTCTGAGGATTTGCCTTACCAGTTTATCCTCCTCAATATCTTCATCAACTGCTCCTAATGCATCTGCAATGTCCTTCATCCTTGTTACATAGTCTGAGATGGATTGAGAGGCCTTCTTCTTGAATGTAGTAAATTCTGCCCACAAGGATGCCTTCCTTGACTTTGTGGTGTTTTGGAAATGCTCCTCCAAAGCATTCCATATATCACTTGCACTTTCAAGACCTCTAATGTGAGGTAGGAAGTATTCATTAACTGCCATGTAGATAATGCTCCTAGCTTGAGCATCTTTCTTCATCCAAGTCTTCAAATCTGATAATTCCTCCCTAGTTGGAACACTAGGATCTCTGAACTGAGGCTTTTCTTCTTCACCTGTAATATAACCTATCAAGTCTTTGCTCATAAGATGAGCTTCCATCCTCATTGACCATGCTGGATAGTTCTCTCTATCCAACTTCTCTATTTGAAGAGAATCTCCCATCCTTTCTTCACCTGTGTATTGAATTCTTCAAACTTTATGAGTAATAGATGTACCTTTACTTCGAATGAAGTTCCTTTTGACTTATTTGATGTCCTATGGCCTCCTTCTCAAGCTTGCTCTCAAGCTTTGTTCTCAAGCTTCTCAAGCTTTCACCTTTTGAATCTTCAGATGTTGAATTCTTTATGACTACAGCAGTCGGGGTCCTCCTTTCTTCAATTTTGATGCTTCCTACTCTGATACCACTGATGGAGAGTGTTAATCTCCAAAAGAACAAGCTACTCTTGAATTTAGAGCACCTCTATATCAAGAGTAACTCAAAACCTTTACCAATTTATAGGCTCAATGATCAATTATCAAGATTTTGAATAAAATGTGAAGAAGATGATTCTACAGAAAGTCTGTTGCACATATCTCTCTCATTGACTTATCAAATGTGTAAATTTTTTTATAAAACTTTGCACAAGGTGTTGCCTATAGTTTGCGCATCTCCTCCAACTTAAATCATTTCAAAACACTCAGTAGATCTTGAGAAATGAACTTAACAAGTCACCTATGTCTTAAATTGTTCTTCTGAGAAGTCGATTCAGACACTTGTAACTTCTAACACTTGGTTCTCTCAATCTAGAACCCGTTTATGCAAATGATTTTCACCATAGGTAGCTTACCTTCACTTAACGAATGAGTGCTTGCTTGCTCAAAACTTTACACTGTGGAAGGATAACTGACCAAAACATTAGCATCGAATTTTGCACCTCCTGTAACTTCTCTTCTTTCCATTTACACATGTAAATGTTCCTACACTCAATTCTCTTATCCTTATCACAATTAGAAGCTGAAAATTTGTACAGAGGTCAATCAACTATAGACTTAGACTTGTACAAAAGCATTTCACAAAAGATTCAACATAGAAGGAGAATACTCAGAAAGATCGGGTGCAATATTTCTTCATTTTTGGAAAATTTTACATCTAAGTGATGAAAGAGATTCTACTCATTTCTAAAATGTATAATGACATCTAATTCTCCTCAAATCTTGTTCTTACACAATCTCTCATATTTTCCCCGACATTTTCTTTGTATATATATAGGCAAATATTTACAAGTTCATGACCATACAAAAGTATAAGATGAACTGACTCTAAATTAATGTACATATGTATACACATCTTCATCCTCTGAATATATATGCTTTCTCCATGCTTCATAACTTGATCTTTTCTTCAGTCCTTGACTTCCAAACCTTCATCAAAACTTCAATTGTTGATTGCCCTGCACCAACAATGAAGACATGTGCTCTCATGATAGCTAATGAAGTGAATGTTCAAGTAATCCATGAAAATTAGGAAAATCTATTTCTCAAAGCACCTCTCTCACAAAAAATGTGTATCGCAATACTTCTTGTAGAAGCAAGCACAAATCAAGCCATATGTCTCAGCTCCAATACACAATTATAGCCAATAGTGGGTTTTTTTCAAAGCTCTCAAGGAGACACATGTAGTGTTCTACACATACATTACAATGGTAAAAAGAGAAAGGGAAGGTGTTGATAACACCTCCAAGCACACATTTGATGCACCAAACACACATACATGCTCAAGGAGAAAAAGATATACAACCAAGAAGAAGCAATTTCAAAATTCTACTTGTTAGTTTTTCACAATGTAAAAAATCTTTACAAAGATTCACTAAGAGACTTATAATGGTCCTTTCACATAACAGACTAGAACTTTTCCTATAAATCACTAAATTCCTACTAATGTACATGGGTAATTTTATAGTCTTCAGAGATCATGCATCTAGTGGACATGTTAGCTCAGAAAATGGTTGGCTTTTATGCACTAATGTGGTTCTATTTGGCCAAGAAAATAGGTTTGATTTCAAGTACTTGAAGAGTGGAAGTGATGATTGATGAGAAGTATTTAGAGGTAACACGACAACTTGTTGGTCGACGAGATGGGCTACCTCAAGGGCAAAGAATGTCAAGAAAAATATCTTTCTCCTCTTTGTGGGTGACTCTTGGTTGATATGTTCAAAGCAGAATGGTTGGGACAAAAACAATTTTTTTCTCTTTGTTTTTTGGGAGTATGCAGGACAACAAAAGGGGCTAATTTCACAAATGCCGTCTTGGACCGTGTTGTATTTGATGTGTCAAACTTGCAAGGTGCTAATTTCAAGAATGCAGTTCTATCAGGATCAACATTCGATAATGCAAAGCTAGAGGATTCAAACTTCGAAGATGCTCTTATAGGTTATGTTGACCTTCAGAAGTTATGTAAGAACACTACTCTATCTTGACATGACCGAGGTTACTATGTCCAAGGCTTATGCGGTAGGTGCAAGCTTCAAAGGGGCTTCTTTTTTCGGATTTGAAAAAAACGAGTGTTGGGGAATGATTGGCTTATCAAAAAAAAAAAATGGAAGAGCGGCGCCGATGGAGGGATAAGGGGGGGCTGGCATTTTTTAGGTCTCTCTCTGTTTTTTCGTATGCAAGAACGAGGGGGGGGATTGCTGGCAAATGCTCACGAGGAGAAGACAACCAGGGAAGGGCGCTGGTGGCGGGTTCTCTGGAGGTTCGTGAGCAAGGAGGAGGGCGTTGCTGCTCCGAAGGGGGACAGAGTGGGCATTCTCTTTTTCAGAGATAGATATATGCAGGAAGACGCAAGGTTTGGAGAGATTTGGAAGAAAAGAAACGTGATGGGGAGGGCTTCTTCACGTGGACATCTCTGCGGATCATAGGGGAATGTCATTACTGAGGGCAGAGGTAGACGTGGTAGCCTCCGTGACTGGGAGAGAGGGAGAGGAAGGCTCCTTGGTAGTTTCAACTACCAGTTTCTTGGTTATGCATGTGTCGATGTATTCAGTTTCAGCTCATGAGATGTCGCCTGGACAGCTTTGTTATGAATCACTAATGCATAGCAGTTTAAGTTCCTCGGCATTCAGTGATCTTCCTTCTCTTCTTTGGAAAAGTGGCAATGATAGCAAAAGAAAAGATTGGACATGAACAGCAACGGGATTGTTGGGAGGAATCAAGAGGCAAAAAGGGGAGTCAAGCTTGATGGAAAAATATGAGTTGGGTAGAGAACAGATGCTAAAAAAATGGAGCATTAAGTAACAGGCAATCATGTTCTTATACAATCGAGATTTTAAAAAAATAGAACAAAGGTTATGATATAAAGGTATGTTACTATATTCCTCCGCTTAATTTTTGGTTCAGATATGCTCTCTTTGATGTATGCCACTAGTAGGCAGGAGATTCCTTGCTTCTGAGGTCTGTAAGGAGTTTGGTTCTGTTAAAATTGAAGCTTGCAACGACTTATTCTCTTGTCAGATGTTGTAAAAGTACTAATCCACAATAGGAGCTTGAAGAGGAGAGAATCGAGAGCCTCTATAATTGGGGCTACTGAATATGAAGTTAATCTATTCTTGCTGTTCTTATGAATGACTGAGATGTCTACGTTCTGACTCTGTTGTGTTTGAGTTCATCAATACTACTTCCTGTCAGGGAATATTTTCAGCGAGCAATAAAGATTTGCGTAGTTAACCTCTCGTTGAAACTCTTTCGACTCATATATAAGTGCGAAAGTTATGCTGCCATTGTGTGATCTGAAACTTTACTTACAACCATTTTGTACTACTGAAGCTCATTTTTATTACATTTCAGATTGAAGAAAGTTGGAGATTCTATTATCTTAAGAAATCACATCATCATGAATTCACTTGGGTAACATGAATTTCCGTGTTTTCTCTTTTGTTCACACAGAAATCACATCATCGTTGTTCTATTACGAGGATTCATGGCTTTCCGGTTTTTCTTTTGTGCTTTGAATGATTTTGTAAGTGAAAAGAAAACGATATACATACGTCTTCTTCCGTTGCACAGCGAAATCATTTATTCTCAGATTTTGCGTTCAATTTCTTCCTAACATATTGTTGAAAACGTTTTAACGCATGTTCTGTAGATATACATGGATGAGTAAGAATCAATAACAATATGTAATCACATCTTGAGATTTGCTTTTGAAAGATTATACATGAAAAAGAATGTTTATCATTGAAAGATCAGATGCCTTTGCTCTAATTATGTTTGTTCATATGTCGATTGAAAAAGTGGTGCATTGTGTTGAGTATTGTGATTATCCTCCAAAAAAAAAAATATTGACAATGCAATGTTTTTTGGTATGACTTGACCTAAGATATTTCTTGAAGTTATGCATTTATTACTTGAGTTTGCCAACAAGCATATTTCTTGAAGTTATGCATTTATTACTTGAGTTTGCCAACAAGCACCCTTTGTGCACCCCTAAGCGCGCTTGAACCCGACCACAGCGTGTGAGAGGGTGTATAAGTGTTGGTGTGTGTATGTGTGTAAGAGGAGAATGGAAAGGAACAGAGTGAGCTCTGAAGATTGACCGAGCTATTGATGTGGCCAAATTTTTGTATGAACAAATTATCACTCGATTCAGATGCCCGTTGGAGATAGTGAGTGATAGAGGAACACATTTTGTCACCGAATTGATCGAGGAGTTAATGGAATTGTATAAGATCAAACATCGGAAAAGCACTCCATATTACCCGAAAGCGAATGGACAAGTGGAGGTCACCAACAAAGTTCTTGAACAGATTCTAACAAAGACAGTAGTTGTGCATAGGAGAGACTGGGATGAGAGACTTTTGGAAGCCTTGTGGGCATATCGAACATCCTACCGAGTGAAGACTAAGAGCACCCCGTTCTCCCTAATATATGGCGAGGAAGCCATCTTTCCCATCGAAAAAGAAGTTCCAACATTAAGAGTGGCCATCGAGGCTAGGCTGGGAGAAGAAGAGTCATTGAAGGAAAGATACATACAACTGGTCAAGCTAGAAGAAAAGAGACTCATTGCACAGCAAAGTCTGGAAGCTATTCAGAGAAGACATAAAGAGAGGCATGACAAGAATCTCAGGACCTATGCGATTCAAGAAGGGGATTTGGTGCTAGTCTATGATAGTAAATATTATAAATTCCCGGGGAAGTTACAGACAAGATGGGCAGGACCGTTTAAGGTGGTGGAACTCAACTCCAATGGTTCCATGCAAATTCAAGATTTAGGAGAAGAATGTGCTCCCGTGAAGGTTAACGCGCTTCGAGTTAAACCATATTTCAAGTGACATTAGGACGGAAGAAGCCAGACAAGATCCAAGCAAAAGGACGTACTAGATTCCTTGTACATAGATGTATAGTTTTATATATATATATATATATATATATATATATATATATATATATATATATATATATATATATATATATATATATATATATATATATATATATATATATATATATATATATATATATATATATATATATATATATATATATATATATATGCATATGTAAGCTATGATTTGTGTATCATAAATATTCTTCCTTGCTAGCTCAAGAATTTTGGACTTCTAATTATTTTTTGTGTGTTGCACAGAGACTGTTAGGAGCTAGCTAACAAAATGGCAGATCAAATAACTCAACTCTATTTGTACGAGCTAAGGATATATTTCTCGAACCAAACATTCGCTCGCATGGACATAGATGTTGACGACTTTGAGACGGAATATGATGTGGAGGAAGCGCACTGGCTGGTATGCTTCATAAACCAGGGTTTGGATGTTATGTTTTATATTGAGTGTTTTGAGGAATACCTGATCCGACATGTAGGATGGGCGGGGGATCGATATTACTATTTCGACCCTTCGAGGGAAATGCCTAACAAAGAGAACGATATCACTTGGGCTTGGGCAGATGTGTTAACAATAGGAAGTGATGACGGAGCTCCTGAAGTTGAGCCTAACTCGCCCTAGGGAAGTCCTCGGGATGCGAGTACGAGTTGAGGCTATATGAGACATCCCGGAGACTCACATTCTAGAGCACCTAAGGATAGGTATACGAGGGACCAAGGCATAGCCGGCTGTAGTTACCTAGTGAAAAGTCAAATCAATGAATACATATGTAGTGTCTGTAATTGAGAGAATGGAGTGAAGACGTGGTTGATCTATCAAAGGCTAGAGTGTATATGTTTGCATGCATGTGTGGGAAAAGCGGGGAAAATCCCTTTCTTCCTCTCCCTAATTCTCAGGACTTGGGTAAATTAATTAACTATGAAAAAAAAGAGAAAAAGAAAAGAAAAGAAATTTTTTTCTTTTCATTCTGTGATCGTACCCATGCGCTATGGTGGGCTAGTAGGTGGGTGGATTTATCCTAGCCGGGTGGTTAGGACCACGAGCCGCAGCTAGTTTCGCCATAGGCTTGGGATGTATATGTTTATGTCTTAGCTACACGCCATAACGGGTTGGTAGGTAGGTGGAGCCATCGTGGTTGCGTAGTCACGACCACGAGCCGCATCCAGCTTCGTTATGGGCTAGCTGATATCAGTTACTTGTCTCTCGTTATGTGTTTGTGTGTTGAGCGCTGCATTGCATTGGTAGATGGGTGGAATCAACCTGATCGGGTGGTCAGGTCCACGAATCGCATCCAATGACAACGTAGGCCAACGTGTGAATATAAATAAAATCTACCTATGAAGTTATTCCCCACTCCTGAGGGGGAGAGAGAGAGAGAGGAGAGGGCCACGATCGCCTGGAAGGGAATGTTATTTGCTTGTGTGATTGGTATGTGATGGCTTGTGACAGATCAGCCCACTTTGAATCAACATTCTGGAAGGCACGGAGACTTTATATGTACTTATGGATGAGGCTTTAGTGAGGTAACGCAACGGGTTTGCTTTATGACTTGTGTGCTTTATCCGAGGGTTTTCCAGTGTGTGGGGCACTCTCGGGTTTTTATGTCGATCTTGACTTGTACTCGAGTCTCAATGGCTTCTGTAGGACGACGATGGGGATTCTTCGGGAATGTCTAGTCATGGAATAATTGTACATAGTGAATGGTAGGTGCAATAATGGGGTATGCATTTTGGGTATGTTGCATCTGCTGTTGGATTCATTTCAGTTGTTGTTGTTCATTTCGGTATTTCCATTTCTATTTTTTTGCAATGACAGTTGAATGTGTAAAACATGGAAAGCTAGGCATGTGTTATTTTGGTTGAGACTATGTTCATAATGGAATGCATGAGCAATTTGATGTATGTGGAATTGGAGTTGCATATATGTGCATGTTCTTGGATCATTGGGAAGTGACTGATTTGTATGTATTCATGAGTGATTTTTTTAGCACTAATAGCTTCAATGAGTGCAGGTCCACTTGGAATGATGGCTCGATGAAAAGGTATGCGAACCAATTGTAAATTGACATGTTCATGGTTGTTTGGATTTTATTGCAGCAAGAATGGCTTGTCGAGGACGACTTCGCAAATAAGAAGAGGGGAGTATGTTAGCTCAAAAAATGGTTGGTTTTTATGCACTAATGCGGTTCTATTTGGCCAGGTAAATAGGTTTGATTTCAGGTACTTGAAGAGTGGAAGTGACGATTGATGAGAAGTATTTGGAGGTAACACGACAACTTGTTGGTCGATGAGATGGGCTACCTCATGGGCAAAGAATGTCAAGAAAAATATCTTTCTCCTCTTCGTGGGTGACTCTTGGTTGATATGTTCAAATCAGAATGGTTGGGACAAAAACAGTTTTTTTCTTTTTGTTTTTTGGGAGTATGCAGGACAACAAAAGGGGCTAATTTCACAAATGCCGTCTTGGACCGTGTTGTATTTGATGTGTCAAACTTGCAAGGTGCTAATTTCAAGAATGCAGTTCTATCAGGATCAACATTCGATAATGCAAAGCTAGAGGATTCAAACTTCGAAGATGCTCTTATAGGTTATCTTGACCTTCAGAAGTTATGTAAGAACACTACTCTATCTTGACATGACCGAGGTTACTATGTCCCAGGCTTATGCGGTAGGTGCAAGCTTCAAAGGGGCTTCTTTTTTCGGATTTGAAAAAAACGAGTGTTGGGGAATGATTGGCTTATCTAAAAAAAAAAAAATGGAAGAGGGGCACCGATGGAGGGATAAGGGGGGGAGGGGGGGGGGGGTTGGCATTTTTGAGGTCTCTCTCTGTTTTTTCGTATGCAGGAACGAGGGGGGGGATTGCTGGCGAATGCTCAGGAGGAGAAGACAACCAGGGAAGGGCGCTGGTGGCGGGTTCTCTGGAGGTTCGTGAGCAAGGAGGAGGGCGTTGCTGCTCCGAAGGGGGACAGAGTGGGCATTCTCTTTTTCAGAGATAGATATATGCAGGAAGACGCAAGGTTTGGAGAGATTTGGAAGAAAAGAAACGTGATGGGGAGGGCTTCTTCACGTGGACATCTCTGCGGATCATAGGGGAATGTCATTACTGAGGGCAGAGGCAGACGTGGTAGCCTCCATGACTGGGAGAGGGGGAGAGGAAGGCTCATCGGTAGTTTCAACTTAGTGAACAATTCTACAACAAATATATCAAGAATGGCTTGTCAAGGACGGCTTCGCAAATAAGAAGAGGGGAGTATGTTAGCTCAGAAAATGGTTGGTTTTTATGCACTAATGCGGTTCTATTTGGCCAGGTAAATAGGTTTGATTTCAGGTACTTGAAGAGTGGAAGTGACGATTGATGAGAAGTATTTGGAGGTAACACGACAACTTGTTGGTCGACGAGATGGGCTACCTCATGGGCAAAGAATGTCAAGAAAAATATCTTTCTCCTCTTCGTGGGTGACTCTTGGTTGATATGTTCAAAGCAGAATGGTTGGGACAAAAACAATTTTTTTCTCTTTGTTTTTTGGGAGTATGCAGGACAACAAAAGGGGCTAATTTCACAAATGCCGTCTTGGACCGTGTTGTATTTGATGTGTCAAACTTGCAAGGTGCTAATTTCAAGAATGCAGTTCTATCAGGATCAACATTCGATAATGCAAAGCTAGAGGATTCAAACTTCGAAGATGCTCTTATAGGTTATGTTGACCTTCAGAAGTTATGTAAGAACACTACTCTACCTTGACATGACCGAGGTTACTATGTCCAAGGCTTATGTGGTAGGTGCAAGCTTCAAAGGGGCTTCTTTTTTCGGATTTGAAAAAAACGAGTGTTGGGGAATGATTGGCTTATCAAAAAAAAAATGGAAGAGGGGCACCGATGGAGGGATAGGGGGGGGGGTTGGCCTTTTTGAGGTCTCTCTCTGTTTTTTCGTATGCAGGATCGAGGGGGGGGATTGCTGGCAAATGCTCAGGAGGAGAAGACAACCAGGGAAGGGCGCTGGTGGCGGGTTCTCTGGAGGTTTGTGAGCAAGGAGGAGGGCGCTGCTGCTCCGAAGGGGGACAAAGTGGGCATTCTCTTTTTCAGAGATAGATATATGCAGGAAGACGCAAGGTTTGGAGAGATTTGGAAGAAAAGAAACGTGATGGGGAGGGCTTCTTCACGTGGACATCTCTGCGGATCATAGGGGAATGTCATTACTGAGGGCAGAGGCAGACGTGGTAGCCTCCGTGACTGGGAGAGAGGGAGAGGAAGGCTCCTCGGTAGTTTCAACTACCAGTTTCTTGGTTATGCATGTGTCGATGTATTCAGTTTCAGCTCATGAGATGTCGCCTGGACAGCTTTGTTATGAATCACTAATGCATAGCAGTTTAAGTTCCTCGGCATTCAGTGATCTTCCTTCTCTTCTTTGGAAAACTGGCAATGATAGCAAAAGAAAAGATTGGACATGAACAACAACGGGATTGTTGGGAGGAATCAAGAGGCAAAAAGGGGAGTCAAGCTTGATGGAAAAAGATGAGTTGGGTAGAGAACAGATGCTGAAAAAATGGAGCATTGAGTAACAGGCAATCATGTTCTTATACAATCAAGATTTTAAAAAATAGAACAAAGGTTATGATATAAAGGTATGTTACTATATTCCTCCGCTTAATTTTTGGTTCAGATCTGCTCTCTTTGATGTATGCCACTAGTAGGAGGGGATTCCTCGCTTATGAGGTCTGTAAGGAGTTTGGTTCTGTTAAAATTGAAGGTTGCAACGACTTATTCTCTTATCAGATGTTGTAAAAGTACTAATCCACAATAGGAGCTTGAAGAGGAGAGAATCGAGAGCCTCTATAATTGGGGCTACTGAATATGAAGTTAATCTATTCTTGCTGTTCTTATGAATGACTGAGATGTCTACGTTCTGACTCTGTTGTGTTTGAGTTCATCAATACTACTTCCTGTCAGGGAATATTTTCAGCGAGCAATAAAGATTTGCGTGGTTAACCTCTCGTTGAAACTCTTTCGACTCATATATAAGTGCGAAAGTTATGTTGCCATTGTGTGATCTGAAACTTTACTGACAACCATTCTGTACTGCCGAAGCTCATTTTTATTACATTTCAGATCGAAGAAAGTTGGAGATTCTATTATCTTAAGAAATCACATCATCATGAATTCACTTGGGTAACATGAATTTCCGTGTTTTCTCTTTTGTTCACACAGAAATCACATCGTCGTTGTTCTATTACGAGGATTCATGGCTTTGCGGTTTTTCTTTTGTGCTTTGAATGATTTTGTAAGTGAAAAGAAAACGATATACATACGTCTTATTCCGTTGCACAGCAAAATCATTTATTCTCAGATTTTGCGTTCAATTTCTTCCTAACATATTGTTGAAAAAGTTTTAACGCATGTTCTGTAGATATAATGTTTGAAAAAGTTTTAACGCATGTTCTGTAGATATACATGGATGAGTAAGAATCAATAACGATATGTAATGCACATCTTGAGATTTGCTTTTGAAAGATTATACATGAATAAGAATGTTTATCATTGAAAGATCAATGCCTTTGCTCTAATTATGTTTGTTCATATGTCGATTGAAAAAGTGGTGCATTGTGTGACTTATTGAGTATTGTGATTATCCTCCAAAAAAAAAAATATTGACAATGCAATGTTTTTTGGTATGACTTGACCTAAGTTATTTCTTGAAGTTATGCATTTATTACTTGAGTTTGCCAACAAGCACCCTGTGTGCACCCCTAAGCGCGCTTGAACCCGACCACAGCGTGTGAGAGGGTGTATAAGTGTTGGTGTGTGTATGTGTGTAAGAGGAGAACGGAAAGGAACAGAGTGAAAGGGGAAGTAAGAGTGCATGAGAGTGTGTGAAAGCATAGGTATGTGTGAGAGTGAGAGAAGAGAGTTTACTAAAAGGTAACCACTAGAGTCGAAGGCCCCTAAGTGCAGGTATTTGCCCATATTTTCCCGCGGTACATCAGAGTGTAATTGTGGATTTAGGGCGATCAAAACTAACCTAGCATCAGAAAGTTTAGCCAAATACCATTGTGTGTGTGCACTTTCCCCTTGACTAGGAGAGGAAACATTTTGGTGCATTTTCCGGGAATAGCTTGGCACGTCTCTATAAGAGAGTGCCATAGGTTCGCCTAGCGCCACATGTTGGCCGAGCTTGCGGACTCCAGATCTAGTACATGAGTGAGGGGAGCTCATCCTCAGGAGCAACACAAACTCAAAGAGAGGAACGCACTCAGAGAAGAGCCCTTGAAAGAGAAAGGAAGAGGTGGGAATTGCAAGTTGAGTTAACCTCGACTAGCTCGAAGAAAACTACCAAAAACGTGTACTCCCGTAGGAGAGTCGCAAATCAAGTGTGAAAGTTTGAAGGAGGGATCCTGAGGCCGCGTGTGCTAAATTTCTGGGATCGAAGTGATATTGACATCACACCTCTGTTTGAAATGGCTCAGCGGATTTCGGTTCACTTGGGGGATTTCACCAAGTTCTCAAGTGCTTGGGACGAGGACCCAGATAGTTTTATCCAATTGTTTGAGGTTACGTGTGCGGCCAATGAGGTAGTAGACCAGGCTCAAAGGTTGAGGATCTTTCCGGCTACTCTTCGTGATGAGGCAGCCAATTGGTATGGGAATTTGACACCTCAAGAGTGTGGAACTTATCATATGCTCAAGGAAGCCTTCTTGGCAAAGTTTCGACGACAAGGCTTCCAAGATAGATTGGCACAACAGATGGATTACTTGCGACAGGGAGTCAATGAGAGCATTGATAACTACATTCAGAGAATGGAAACGTTAGTAAGAAAGATAGGCGCAAATGCCCCGAACGATGAGACATTGAAGAGAAGATTCATTGCGGGATTGAGAGATCCTACGGCGCAGCAGCATATCAGCCTGACAAGACAGGCAACCTTAATAGATGCTAAGGAACAAGCAAGGCTTTGGGAGGAAGTACAATTATGCCAACAAAGGAAGATGGAGCTCTTATACGAGCCAATGGGAGGCCCAAGAAACATACCGATGAAAGATCCTGGCCAAGGAAGTCCTGCATTGACGACCCCAGCTTTTGTAGCTGCCACTAGCACGCTAGGCAAGGTAAAACCTGCGTTAACTGAAGAACGAATATTGGAGTTGGTCACACAAGCTATAAAAGCTCAAGAGCACGTTCCTACGATCGGAGCACATTCCTACGATCGGAGCACGTTCCAACGATCGGAGTAGTGTTCAAGACGCCGAACCCTCAAGAAGGTTCTAGCTCGTCAATACACTTTGTGGATGCTTACCAGGCCAAGAAACTGCATAAAGAGCCAACTGTGGCAGTAGTCACAAGGAATCAAGAGTATTCAAAGAAGCATTGAGAAGGCGAAAGCGAAGAAGCGAGATCAGAGAAGATAACTGAGCATGGAGAGGTAGAAAACCAAGTTGGAGGATTTACTGAGCAGCAAGAGTTTGAGGATGGGGAAGAGATAGAGATTCTTCCACTAGTGACCAAGGAGTTTGTGCCAGGCATAGCACCATTCCTTGAAAGTTTGAAGGCTCCTAAGATTAGGAAGGAAAGACAAAGTTTGGAGGAAGTGGAAATTGTAAAACTGCTTGCTGACACGGAAGTCACGCTAGACATTGGCACATTGCTGAAGTGTTCACCGGCTTATAGGAAACAATTCTACAACGAATATATTAAGAAGCCAAGGAAATCTCGAGATAAAAAGAGACAAGATAAAGACGTCCAAGGGATCATTCAAATATTACGACGCAAATTGATTCGAATGCTCCAGCTGTGACAGTCGAGATTAAAGGGTATGCAGTCCCTGGTGCTCAGTTAGATAGTGGAGCCGCAGTCAACTTAATGACTGAGTTCATGATGAAAGCTTTGGGCCTCAACCACATGGAAGAAACTCCGATGTCCTTGAGAATGGCAGATCAAACACAAGTGAAGCCTGCGGGTCTTTTAAAGAATGTAAGCACAGTTGTGGGCGGTCTAGAGTTTAAAGTTGATTATCTAATAGTAAGACCAAGGACCTCAGAGGCTACCTTCTCGATCTTACTTGGACGGCCATGGCTGGCGCAAGCCGAATGTGTGCACGATTGGGGCACATGATTTATCACAATTGGACCGAAGGCTAATCGAATACAACTTCAAGTGTCTCCAAACTTGACCGGCAAGAAATCGACAACAACTGAGGAAAGGGAGCAAAAAGCAAAGGAAAAGGTTAGACAAGAAATGGCGCGGGTAAGATTTGCCCTGCGCACGGAGACTTCTAAGGACCTTTCACAGGATGGATTTAATCTGCAATTGGCCAACCTCCAACATGCGAAAGTGGGCGAGTACAAAGATCTACTATGTTACAAGGATGACTCAGACCAGGAGTTGCTGGGATGGTTGACACATACAAGTGAATTTGAGTGCTACATGTTGAGTATAGACGCAAAGGGTAATAAAGCTACTCAATCCCTGGAGAAGGAAACTTCAAAAGAAGAGTTGAAACTGGAGTTAGCTCCGACAATGGAAGTGCAACAGTTGAGAGAAAGAGTCAGGACGTTAGAAGAAGAACTTCTAAGGAGGAGTCGAGAATTGGAAAAGGAAGCGAAGAGTAAGACTAAAGTGTCGGAAGCCATTGCAAAAGTTGAACTCAAGAAATTGGGTCCAATCGAAACAGAAAAAAACAATGATTTACTGGCCAACCATGCACGCGTGATTGGAGAGCACGTCCCAATCACAGTGTCATCGAGGAATAGGGAATATTCGCGAGAAGCTCGGGTGGAAAAATGGGAAGTTTTTCCAGAAAAGTTCTTGAGTGTGGGGTCAGAGCTACCAGATGGAGTACAAGATTGCATTAAATTAGCACTCAAAAATTTCAGCAAGGCCTTTGCATGGTCATACAGTGATCTGAGAGGAATTGATCCCCGAATCTGCCAACATTATATAGATTTGGAAGAAGGCACCCGACCAATATGTCAACGACTTAGGCGGACAAATCCAGTCTACTCGGAATTGATCAAGCTAGAATTGACTAAGTTATTGGAAGCAAGATTCATATATCCCATCGCATCCAGCGAGTGGGTATCACCAATTGTAGTGGTTCCGAAGAAAAATAAGAAAATCCGTATTTGCATAGATTATTGAAAGTTGAACGAGCGCACAAAAAAGGACCACTTCCCTTTGCCATTCACTGATCAAATCTTGGACAGAGTGACTGGCCATAATTGTACTCATTTTTGGATGGTTTCAGTGGGTACAACCAGATCCAAATCCATGAAGAGGATCAATCAAAAACTACTTTCACCACAGAATGGGGTACGTATGCATATTGTGTGATGCCATTTGGATTATGCAATGCACCGGCCACATTCCAAAGGGCAATGATAGCTGCATATCAAGACTATTTGCAGTATTGGATGGAGATATTCCTCGATGATTTTGCAATCAGGGGCAATGATGAAAACATGATGGACAGGATCGAACCTATTTTAAGAAGAAGCATTGAAAAAGGCATCGCATTAAATCCTGAAAAGTGTACATTTGGAGTACGAAGAGGATTGCTTTTGGGACATGTTATTTCTGAAAAAGGGATCGCGGTTGACGAGGACAAAGTAGACAAAATCGGACAACTTCCACCTCCTCAAAACTTGCGGCAACTCAGAGGGTTCTCGGGGCATGCTAATTATTATCGACGATTTATATTAAATTTTGCATCAATCGCAGCACCATTGACGAATCTTTTGAGGAAAGACCAACAATATAAATGGACTAGAGAGTGTCAAGTTGCATTCGACTTGATCAAAGAGAGATTGATAAATGCGCCAATTTTAGTAGCACCCGACTAGACGAAAGAATTTCATGTGCACACAGATGCTTCTCATACTGCGGTGGGAGCAGTGCTATGCCAAGCCGATGAAAAGAAATTGGACCACCCTATTTATTACGCAAGTCGCAACTTGAACAGCATGGAAAGAAACTACACAACTACAGAAAAGGAATGCCTCTCGATGATGTTTGCGGTGAACAAGTATCGGCATTACCTGATGGGAAAGCATTTCACGTTTTATGTGGATCATGAAGCCCTAAAGTACATCATCAATAAACCCGAGCTATCAGGGCGATTGATGAGGTGGATGCTACTCCTCCAAGAATTTCAGTTCACAGTGGTAACCAAACCAGGCAAAGCGCATATATTGGCTGACCATTTATCTCGAATTGTTAATGAGGAGCCAATCTCTGGTGTGCCCGACGATGCTCCTGATGGGCATCTATTCCAGGTTGATGCTAAAGTACCTTGGTATGCCGACTTGGTGAACTTCTTATGCACCACTAAGTATCTGCCAGGAGCAAGCAAGAGAGAGAAGCAAAAACTGTTAGCATTGGCGAAGCACCATAGCATCATTGGGGGGCAGCTCTATCGATATTTTGTACATGAAAGCGTTTATCGGAGGTGTCTCGAGGAAGAAGAAGCTACCCTAGTGTTGAGGGCATTGCATGATGAACCCTGCGGTGGGCATTTTGCTGGTGAACTGACGGCAAGAAAGATTTTATTGGCTGGGTATTGGTGGCCAACGCTGTTTAAAGACTCTCACACATACTGCAAGAAATGCGACAAATGCCAAAGAATGGGCAAACCAACGTTAGCACATGCTACTCCTCTTACGCCGATGCTGGCTCTTAACCGTTTGAGCTCTTAGTCTTCATCCTACCGAGTGAAGACTAAGATCACCCCGTTCTCCCTAGTATATGGCGAGGAAGCCATCTTTCCCATCGAAAAAGAAGTTCCGACATTAAGAGTGGCCATCGAGGCTAGGCTGGGAGAAGAAGAGTCATTGAAGGAAAGGTACATACAACTGGTCAAGCTAGAAGAAAAGAGACTCATTGCACAGCAAAGTCTGGAAGCTATTCAAAGAAGACGTAAAGAGAGGCATGACAAGAATCTCAGGACCTATGCGATTCAAGAAGGGGATTTGGTGCTAGTCTATGATAGTAAATATTATAAATTCCCAGGGAAGTTACAGACAAGATGGGCAAGACCGTTTAAGGTGGTGGAACTCAACTCCAATGGTTCCATGCAAATTCAAGATTTAGGAGAAGAATGTGCTCCCGTGAAGGTTAACGCGCTTCGAGTTAAACCATATTTCAAGTGACATTAGGACGGAAGAAGCCAGACAAGATCCAAGCAGAAGGACGTACTAGATTCCTTGTACATAGATGTATAGTTATATATATATATATATATATATATATATATATATATATATATATATATATATATATATATATATATATATATATATATATATATATATATATATATATATATATATATATATATATATATATATATATATATATGTGCATATGTAAGCTATGATTTGTGTGTCATAAATATTCTTCCTTGCTAGCTCAAGAATTTTGGACTTCTAATTATTTTTTGTGTGTTGCACAGAGACTGTTAGGAGCTAGGTAACAAAATGGCAGATCAAATAACTCAACTCTATTTGTACGAGCTAAGGATATATTTCTCGGACCAAACATTCGCTCACATGGACATAGATGTCGACGACTTTGAGACGGAATATGATGTGGAGGAAGCGCACTGGCTGGTATGCTTCATAAACCATGGTTTGGATGTTATGTTTTATATTGAGTGTTTTGAGGAATACCTGATCCGACATGTAGGATGGGCGGGGGATCGATATTACTATTTCGACCCTTCGAGGGAAATGCCTAACGAAGAGAACGATATCACTTGGGCTTGGGCAGATGTGTTAACAATAGGAAGTGATGACGGAGCTCCTGAAGTTGAGCCTGACTCGCCCTAGGAAAGTCGTCGGGATGCGAGTACGAGTTGAGGCTATATGAGACATCCCGGAGACTCCCATTCTAGAGCACCTAAGGATAGGTATACGAGGGACCAAGGCATAGCCGGCTGTAGTTACATAGTGAAAAGTCAAATCGATGAATACATATGTAGTGTCTGTAATTGAGAGAATGGAGTGAAGAGGTGGTTGATCTGTCAAAGGCTAGAGTGTATATGTTTGCATGCATGTGTGGGAAAAGCGGGGAAAATCCCTTTCTTCCTCTCCCTAATTCTCAGGACTTGGGTAAATTAATTAACTATGAAAAAAAAGAGAAAAAGAAAAGAAAAGAAGAAAAAAATTTTTGATTCTGTGATCGTACCCATGCGCTATGGTGGGCTAGTAGGTGGGTGGATTTATCCTAGCCGAGTGGTTAGGACCACGAGCCGCAGCTAGTTTTGCCATAGGCTTGGGATGTATATGTTTATGTCTTAGCTACACGCCATAACGGGTTGGTAGGTAGGTGGAGCCATCGTGGCTGCGTAGTCACGACCACGAGCCGCATCCAGCTTCGTTATGGGCTAGCTGATATCAGTTACTTGTCTCTCGTTATGTGTTTGTGTGTTGAGCACTGCATTGCATTGATAGATGGGTGGAATCAACCTGATCGGGTGGTCAGGTCCACGAATCGCATCCAATGACAACGTAGGCCAACGTGTGAATATAAATAAAATCTACCTATGAAGTTATTCCCCACTCTGAGGGGGAGAGAGAGAGAGGAGAGGGCGACGATCGCCTGGAAGGGAATGTTATTTGCTTGTGTGATTGGTATGTGATGGCTTGTGACAGATCAGCCCACCTTGAATCAACATTCTGGAAGGCACGGAGACTTTATATGTACTTATGGATGAGGCTTTAGTGAGGTAACGCAACGGGTTTGCTTTATAGCTTGTGTGATTTATCCAAGGGTTTTCCAGTGTGTGGGGCACTCTCGGGTTTTTATGTAGGTCTTGACTTGTACTCGAGTCTCGATGGCTTCTGTAGGACGACGATGGGGATTCTTCGGGAATGTCTAGTCATGGAATAATTGTACATAGCGAATGGTAGGTGCAATAATGGGGTATGCATTTTGGGTATGTTGAATCTCCTGTTGGATTCATTTCAGTTGTTGTTGTTCATTTCGGTATTTCCATTTCTGTTTTTTCGCAATGACAGTTGAATGTGTAAAACATGGAAAGCTAGGCATGTGTTATTTTGGTTGAGACTATGTTCATAATGGAATGCATGAGCAATTTGATGTATGTGGAATTGGAGTTGCATATATGTGCATGTTCTTGGATCATTGGGAAGTGACTGATTTGTATGTATTCATGAGTGATTTTTTTAGCACTAATAGCTTCAATGAGTGCAGGTCCACTTGGAATGATGGCTCGATGAAAAGGTATGCGAACCAATTGTAAATTGACATGTTCATGGTTGTTTGGATTTTATTGCAGCAAGAATGGCTTGTCGAGGACGACTTCACAAATAAGAAGAGGGGAGTATGTTAGCTCAGAAAATGGTTGGTTTTTATGCACTAATGCGGTTCTATTTGGCCAGGTAAATAGGTTTGATTTCAGGTACTTGAAGAGTGGAAGTGACGATTGATGAGAAGTATTTGGAGGTAACACGACAACTTGTTGGTCGACGAGATGGGCTACCTCATGGGCAAAGAATGTCAAGAAAAATATCTTTCTCCTCTTCGTGGGTGACTCTTGGTTGATATGTTCAAAGCAGAATGGTTGGGACAAAAACAATTTTTTTCTCTTTGTTTTTTGGGAGTATGCAGGACAACAAAAGGGGCTAATTTCACAAATGCCGTCTTGGACCGTGTTGTATTTGATGTGTCAAACTTGCAAGGTGCTAATTTCAAGAATGCAGTTCTATCAGGATCAACATTCGATAATGCAAAGCTAGAGGATTCAAACTTCGAAGATGCTCTTATAGGTTATGTTGACCTTCAGAAGTTATGTAAGAACACTACTCTATCTTGACATGACCGAGGTTACTATGTCCAAGGCTTATGCGGTAGGTGCAAGCTTCAAAGGGACTTCTTTTTTCGGCTTTGAAAAAAACGAGTGTTGGGGAATGATTGGCTTATCAAAAAAAAAAATGGAAGAGGGGCACCGATGGAGGGATAAGGGGGGGGGGGGGGGCTGGCATTTTTGAGGTCTCTCTCTGTTTTTTCGTATGCAGGAACGAGGGGGGGGATTGCTGGCGAATGCTCAGGAGGAGAAGACAACCAGGGAAGGGCGCTGGTGGTGGGTTCTCTAGAGGTTCGTGAGCAAGGAGGAGGGCGCTGCTGCTCCGAAGGGGGACAGAGTGGGCATTCTCTTTTTCAGAGATAGATATATGCAGGAAGACGCAAGGTTTGGAGAGATTTGGAAGAAAAGAAACGTGATGGGGAGGGCTTCTTCACGTGGACATCTCTGCGGATCATAGGGGAATGTCATTACTGAGGGCAGAGGCAGACGTGGCAGCCTCCGTGACTGGGAGAGAGGGAGAGGAAGGCTCCTCGGTAGTTTAAACTACCAGTTTCTTGGTTATGCATGTGTCGATGTATTCAGTTTCAGCTCATGAGATGTCGCCTGGACAGCTTTGTTATGAATCACTAATGCACAGTTTAAGTTCCTCGGCATTCAGTGATCTTCCTTCTCTTCTTTGGAAAAGTGGCAATGATAGCAAAAGAAAAGATTGGACATGAACAACAATGGGATTGTTGGGAGGAATCAAGAGGCAAAAAGGGGAGTCAAGCTTGATGGAAAAAGATGAGTTGGGCAGAGAACAGATGCTGAAAAAATGGAGCATTAAGTAACAGGCAATCATGTTCTTATACAATCGAGATTTTAAAAAATAGAACAAAGGTTATGATATAAAGGTATGTTACTATATTCCTCCGCTTAATTTTTGGTTGAGATCTGCTCTCTTTGATGTATGCCACTAGTAGGCAGGAGATTCCTTGCTTCTGAGGTCTGTAAGGAGTTTGGTTCTGTTAAAATTGAAGGTTGCAACGACTTATTCTCTTGTCAGATGTTGTAAAAGTACTAATCCACAATAGGAGCTTGAAGAGGAGAGAATCGAGAGCCTCTATAATTGGGGCTACTGAATATGAAGTTAATCTATTCTTGCTGTTCTTATGAATGACTGAGATGTCTACATTCTGACTCTGTTGTGTTTGAGTTCATCAATACTACTTCCTGTCAGGGAATATTTTCAGCGAGCAATAAAGATTTGCGTAGTTAACCTCTCGTTGAAACTCTTTCGACTCATATATAAGTGCAAAAGTTATGTTGCCATTGTGTGATCTGAAACTTTACTGACAACCATTTTGTACTGCCGAAGCTCATTTTTATTACATTTTAGATTGAAGAAAGTTGGAGATTCTATTATCTTAAGAAATCACATCATCATGAATTCACTTGGGTAACATGAATTTCCATGTTTTCTCTTTTGTTCACACAGAAATCACATCATCGTTGTTCTATTACGAGGACTCATGGCTTTCCGGTTTTTCTTTTGTGCTTTGAATGATTTTGTAAGTGAAAAGAAAACGATATATATACCTGTTATTCCGTTGCACAGCGAAATCATTTATTCTCAGATTTTGCGTTCAATTTCTTCCTAACATATTGTTGAAAAAGTTTTAACGCATGTTCTGTAGATATACATGGATGAGTAAGAATCAATAACGATATGTAATGCACATCTTGAGATTTGCTTTTGAAACATTATACATGAAAAAGAATGTTTATCATTGAAAGATCAGATGCCTTTGCTCTAATTATGTTTGTTCATATGTCGATTGAAAAAGTGGTGCATTGTGTGACTTATTGAGTATTTTGATTATCCTCCAAAAAAAAAAATCTTGACAATGCAATGTTTTTTGGTATGACTTGACCTAAGATATTTCTTGAAGTTATGCATTTATTACTTGAGTTTGCCAACAAGCACCCTGTGTGCACCCCTAAGCGCGCTTGAACCCGACCATAGCGTGTGAGAGGGTGTATAAGTGTTGGTGTGTGTATGTGTGTAAGAGGAGAACGGAAAGGAACAGAGGGAAAGGGGAAGTAAGAGTGCATAAGAGTGTGTGAAAGCATAGGTATGTGTGAGAGTGAGAGAAGAGAGTTTGCTAAAAGGTAACCACTAGAGTCGAAGGCCCCTTAGTGCAGGTATTTGCCCATATTTTCCCGCAGTACATGAGAGTGTAATTGTGGATTTAGGGCGATCAAAACTAACCTAGCATCAGAAAGTTTAGCCAAATACCATTGTGTGTGTGCACTTTCCCCTTGACTAGGAGAGGAAACAGGACACCTCTTGGTTTTAAGCTTATTTTTTACATACTGTAGCTCTTTGTGATGTCTGAAGGGGAGGGGGGGGTTCTTATATTTAGCAATTCTTTTGCCGAGAGGTAATAGGGACTTCTCGATTGACCACTCCTTGGAGGTATTGCCAAAGTTGTGAGTGCATCTTTCCTTCCAAATCTTCCAAAGGATCTCTCCCCTGATCGCATTCCACAATGCCATAGAGCAACTGATTGCTTCACCAATGAGGGCTTGCTTCCAAATAATTTGTTCTTGGAGTCCTAGAGAACGACCAAGGACCCTCCATAACCGAAGGGATTTAGGGCAAGCAAAGAACACGTGGCCAATATCCTCTTTGCTATGGCAACATCGCTTGCACTAGGGTGGAACACCACATATCTTGTTAGCTTTTGCATTGGTTCATATTCCATGGTGTAAAATTTGCCATAAGAGGACCAACTTTTTGTTCTCATTGAGAGGGCGCCAGATAGACATAAATTTCATATCCCAACGAAGTCGCGTTGAGTTGAGACACCATTTTTTATTGAGACTGATGTGAATGTCATTGCGAGCTTTGACAAATGGAAGCTTGGAGAGGTGATTACCATTATATCATTTAAGGACCATTAGGTCCGAAGCGTCCTCTCCCATAAGTAATCGGATTTTAGGGTGGTCCTAAGCATGGCATCTACTCAATAAATTATTCAATTCCTCATACCTGATCGCAGCACTAGGGTCAAGATCCTCAAAGTCCACCCATCTATTCGTGTCCTGTTTCTAGAGGTGCTTCCATTGTTTGAATCCCTTATTCTAGAGTCTCTTGGCACTTAAGTCATTCCAAGGCTCCACATTTCTCATGCCTTGGATCGGGAACCAAATAGAGTCTTTTTGTCTTATACCTCCAGCCCACTTCCAATCTTCACTGATTCTGATGTGAGGTTTGAATCTGTTCCAACTCAACCACAAGGACCTTACCAGGACCAATGCTTTGGGACCTCTTCAAATGGTCCCCCAAATTCGTGCCCGACAACTCTAAACCCCTTCGGTACCCTCTCTAGGTCCAGCTCCCCAATCTCCCTTACTTCCTTTATGGCTTTATGTGGGATATTGTCTCTCCAATTGGCAAGTCGCTGGCCTCGTAGGAAGATGTTGGGGGTTTCATATATGAGGGCACAAAACACATGTTTAATGCTCGTTGGCATCCTCAAATGTGTGCGGAAGCAGACCTCAGCAGGGAAAATTATTGTCGACTTGGGTGAAGGGGAATCTTGGGTTCAGGAGATCACTTTTAAAAATCTACCCATTGCTTGCTTTCAATGTGGTCAACAAGGCCATAGAATTAAATATTGCCCCGTGAAGCAGAAGAATAAGCAAGAAACAGCCAACAAAGCCCAAACACTCAAGGGAAAGTAGGTTGACCCAACCTTTGAAGAGAAATACAAGGATGACCAAATCCTAGAAACCGACTCGAAAGGGTTTATAGAGGTTAGAAGAAGAAGGAAAGGTAGCCCTAGGAGAAGCTCAAGCCCAAGGAGACTTTTTGAGAAGACGCGCACACCACAAAAGTCACTCAATAACTTATACTGCAACCTCAAGAAGGAGGTTAACGAGATGGATTATCCGGGAGGGATCGGAGACTTTGCGGGCACAAGTAACTTACCCTTGGAGTGGCCCCCCTCTAATAAGGTCAATCAAGAGGAAGACATAACTAGCAAAGAAGACAGATTCACCACAAATAATGAGGAAAATATGGATAGTGAAAGTTCCATCATTGGAACAACAATACCAGAAACGGCCTCTCCATCTCCCCCACGGGAGGCTTCCCGCAAGGGGAAAAAATTGGCAAGTATGCCTTGGAAAGCCCCCTTAAACCGAAGGCACATGGTTGGGACCATCCCCCCTTAAGAAAGAAAGAAGACTCTAAGAGGAAAAAAGAGAAGTTCCACCCTCGAAATGAGGGAAGTGCAAGAAAATGATCATCACTTCACTAAACACTAGGTGGCTAACTGACCCCACAAGAGCCACCATTAGTCAATGGCTCCGGATTTCATTTGTCTTTAGGAGATTAAAATTGAAAGAGAAGACCTTCAAAAAAGACTTAAGGGCATCTCTCAATCCCATGTGTGGTTTTGGACAACCCACCAGTGTGGTTCTGGTGGAACTGCCATTGGTATCAATCACTTCTGGGCTAATAAGCATGACTACAATAGTGAAGATAGAAGTCATAGGTGGATGGCGGTTACATTCAACACCCCCTTTCAATTCTCCCTAATCTCTATGTATGCTCCAAATGAGGATGCTGCGAGGATCTATACTTGGTCCTCCTTGGACTTGTTTTCTCATAATTTCATGATTTGCAGTGACTTCAATATGGTGGAAGACCCCTTTGATAGGTGGAACAACAAGGGATGCATCATTGATGGCCAAAGAAAGACACATGACCAAACCAAACTGTTTTTGGATTTGGTTGAAGTCAATGACTCAAATGGTTTTTCTTGGTCCAATCTTCAATTGGGTGAGGACTTGAGGAAAGCGAGACTTGAAAGAAGCTACATTTCACAAAATCTCATCCATCAAAGGGGTCCTCACACCCTAATGCAACGTGTCCACTTCACCATCTCAGACCATTACCCAATGGTGCTCACCTTCCCCCCTCTATCTAAAAGTCACAAGGCACCTTGGTTTCATGCCAGTCTGTTTTTCTTCTCATTCCCCTCTATCCATCAAGAAATCACTAACGCTTTGCTTGAGGCCTTTGTCGTGTGTACCTCTCTAGCCAAGTGTTGGAGAAACGTGTTGGAAAAGTCTTGTTAGATCTTGATTAGGACCACGAAGGTTCTTGTTTGCACTCTTAGTCCAAGGGAAAAGATGCCCACAAATGCTTATGGTGTGCTCAAATCACCTCAAACTAATTGACTTGCATTGCTTGAGCCCCTAATGTACCTTCAATTTCACTACCTAATACACACTTGTACATACGCACTATCACTCTCTCAAGTCCTCTTACTCTCACGCACTCACTCTTTCTCACACTCTTCCCTTTACCTCTTGCACACTCATGTACTCATACACCCCTAGCAACCCGACACCTCTCACATACACCTACATGCACTTCTTACTTACCCTCTCTTTCTCCCTTGTCTCCTCTTAGATCTTTCTCGCACACTCCCATCTCCTCATGCCCCCTATGCTTGCTCATTCACATCCACCCTCTTTGTCACCCATACTTTAACATATACACACACTCCCACTTGCGTTCATATACACACACATCCACTTCCTCACTTTAGTTCACCCTTTCCTTTTACTCACCCCCTTATACACATCACACATGCACTCCCACCCCTACACGTGCATACATGCGTACCATCACGCACATGCCTCTTTTATACCATCGCACGCACACATGCCCTTTCACACTTGTACCCACACACATTCATTCCTCCCTCTCATAC
The DNA here is from genome assembly GCA_020310875.1 of Ceratopteris richardii. Taxonomy (NCBI): domain Eukaryota; kingdom Viridiplantae; phylum Streptophyta; class Polypodiopsida; order Polypodiales; family Pteridaceae; genus Ceratopteris; species Ceratopteris richardii. Next base: position 114,529,428 of record CM035439.1, on the reverse strand, counting down.
ATGCACACACTCCCCCTCATATATTCACCTACAGATGCTCTCATGCATAACCAAGCACATGCACTTTTACACACACCTCATTTTACAACCTCCCTTCTTCTCAGTTACTCCCGCAAACCCTCACTCTCAATGCACTTTTTTTTTTCACGATCACTAAGCACTCCTTCCCAATTTTCCTTTCCCTCTATTCGTTCTGATAGTCAGCACACGTGTCCTCCCGTTTATTTTTACATTAATCTACCTGCATTAAAGGCATGGTTGAGAATGCCCTTCATTCCATAAGCTAGACTATTGCTTGCACTTGATCCTGAATTGGAAGAGTAGCGCGCATACAAGATGAGCAATGATGTTGACAATATTTGTGTACAATGAGCATATAAGACTTCGGTAGCAATAGGCAATGTGAGTAATCATAGAGAGATACAACACAAAAATAAAGACTCACAAGAAGGGTTCTATGTTCGCTTAGTGTGGGTTGGCCACCCCCATTTAAAATGACCCTTCAGCCTTCTACCCAGATGATGAAGATGAACTCTTGCACAACCCCCCCTCCAGCAATACATGCATATGAATTCCTATTGTTCCCACCATTTCCTTCTCTGTCACTGCCCTTGTCAAAATGCAATACTAATTAATGACACACATAAAGAGATAGCCCATCATTTTGGAAGGAAAAAAAAGTGTATTGTTTATCATCCATTCCATACAAAACGTGCGCAAACCACCTCTTGTGTTTTGTTTTTACCTTGATGCGCCTGCTGCTATTTTCATAATCAGGGTCTTAAGCAACTTGCACCCCAGATCAGAACCTGAAGTCTTATATTTCATACCATGAATCTCTTATTGTTTAAAACAACGTGAAGAGTATAGGTGGACTTTACCAGAAAGAAGGTGAACCAATCTGCCATGGGACATTGGGTGACATCGGATACAATTCATTTTCCTTTCCTGCACCTAAGTTTCTCGAGGTCCGTTCTATGCATGGATTGCTGCAGACTTTCACGTTTGCATATCCATGAAGTTCCCTGACATCATCCCTGTTTGCAGAAGAAAGCGTCCTGTGCAAGCCACCATCAACTCGATAGATGCAAGTCCTAGGATAGAATCCTACAGTTACTCACATCCATTTCAGTAGACTACAGTACCAAAACTCATGTTGTTTTGCTTTCTTCAGAGTGAACCATGAAAACATCCATGGAATCCTGTAAGATCACTATACAGATTGATTCTATACTCTTTCATATTTCCGGAGTCCACACTCGAAGCCATATTCCTTGCTTCCTATTACATGAACTTAGACCTGCTCCACTGTTCAGCCTTTCCACAGTATTGGCGTCGAACTCTTCCTATCTTCCCTATCCTTCTTGTCCAAGCATTTAGCCTACTCCATCGGTTGTCCCGTTTGATGCGGACTCCTCCTTTCAGCTGCTGTCGTGCCTCCAACGTGATGCCGACCTTCCACAGTCCTCTTGATCCCGCAAGAGCCACATGAAGAGGTGCCCCGATGCTTCCTTTTCTTTTCGAGAAGGAGCTCCCGTCTCAGACTCCCCTTGATCCTCCAATGCTCTCCAAAAACCTGAAGCTTATTCCTCCTCTTTTTTTCGTCTCAGACACCACAAGCAGCCGAAAAAACAAAGCAGCCCCCATACAGGAACGAAGCCCCCCTTTCTTATGGCAGAGAGAAAACAGTCGCTACCTCCCTTCGAGCCAGAGCGAGCCCCATAAAAAATAGCAATAGAAGACACGATACCCGAAAAAAACAACTCCCCCCCTTTTCCACGTGGTAGAAGAAGACAACTGCCCCCCAACTGAGCGAGAGAGTCCAAAAAGAAACCCCGCCTGCTGCCCCTGCAATTCTAGAAGAAGACAATAAAAAAAACCACCTTCTCACCTTTTCTGTTTCTTCCGTCAGAACAACGGAAAAAGAAACGGGCCTGCTTTTGAAATATTTTTTCTTCATTTGCACCAACTTTTTGAATGAAATGTTCAACATGCTTCAAATCGACCTTACCCCCATTGGTCAAGTAGCCACCCATCTTCCGAAATTCATTCTTGTAGATTGCCATTAGCAAATTTATCCCACCCTCACGTATCTCCAAGGTTGGCATGGGGGGGAAGAAAATCATTTCCAACAAAGAAGCACATGAACACAAAATCATCAATCAAGCGCTCAAAATCGATTTCGAATGGAGGGTTAGGTATCTTGAGGTCATACTCCAAGTATTCTCTTAGTATCCATACTTGAAGAAACTGAAAGGGCTTCTTGGCAACCCCCATGTCCTCTCCCTTTTCATCAAATTCTCCAGATTTCCTCTTAGCTTTACCTTCACATGAAGTTTCTAGATGGCCCATTTGTCCACATAGGAAACATTTATCTTGTTGCCCAGGCAAAAATACAACCTCACGTAAAATGGAAAACTGCAACTCATGTGTGGCAAGAGCAAGCATAATCAGATCAGCATCCAGCCCATATAAACAATGACGTGTATTCGGATCAAACCCAGGGAGATTTCTTTGACCACGAATGTAGGACATAATCTTGTGTTCTCCTTCACCAGGAGCATTCGAATCAGACAAGATTACTTTGATATTTTTCCATCTAGGGTCATTGTTCATTCGAAGATGAATAGAATACTGAAGTGCAGTAGCTAAGATCCCCATAAAAGGTGTTCCAGGTGTAATGACATTGGAATCACATGCTTCAGACTTCTCCTTTGGCAGAATAATATGACCTTCAGCCTCAAACTTACTATATCAAGCATACTTGCATAGAGTATCAAAAAACATCCCAGAGTATCTTTCTCCTGCCAAATAGCAACACATTAGTGCATAAAAACCAATCATTTCTTGAGCTAACATACTCCCCTCTTCTTATTTGCGAAGTCGTCCTCGACGAGCCACTCTCGCTGCAATATAATCAAAACAGCCATAAACATGTCAGTGTACAACTAGTTTGCATACTTTTCCATTGAGCCATTACTCCAACGGAACTTGCACTCATTGAAGCTATTAGTGCTCAAAAAATCACTCATGAATACATACAAATCGTTCACTTCAAACTGATCCAAGAACACGCATATATATGCAACTCCAATTCCAACATGCATCAAATTGCTCATGCATTCCATTATGAAAATAGTCTCAACCAAAATAACACATGCATACCTTTCCATGTTTTACACATGCAACTGTCATTGCGAAAAAACAGAAATGGAAATACCGAAATGAACAACAACAACTGAAATGAATTCAACAGGAGATGCAACATACCCAAAATTGCATACCCCTTTTATTGACCTACTATTCGCTATGTACACATATTCCATGACCAGACACTCCCTAAGAATCCCCATCGTCGTCCCACAAAAGCCATAGAGACCCGAGTACAAGTCAAGACCTACATAAAAACCCTGGAGTGTCCCACACTCTGGAAAACCCTCGGATAAAGCACACAAGTTATAAAGCAAAACCGTCGCATTACCTCGCTAAAGGTCTCATCTATAAGTACATATACAGTATCCGTGCCTTTGAGAATGTTGATTCAGAGTGAGCTGATCTGCCGCAAGCCACATATACCAATCACACAAGCAAATAACGTTCCCTTCCAGGCGATCATCGCCCTCTCCTCTCTCTCTCCCCCCCTCAGGAGTGGGGAATAACGTCATAGGTAAATTTTATTTATAATCACACGTTGGCCTGCATTGACATTGGATGTGATTCGTGGACCTGACCACCCGACCAGGTTGATTCCACCCATCTACCAATGCAATGCAGCGCACAACACACAACCACATAATGATAGACAAGTAACATATATCAGCTAGCCCATAACGAAGCTGGATGCGGCTCATGGTCGTGACTACCCAGCCACGATGGCTCCACCTACCTACCAACCCGTAATGGCGTGTAGCTAAGACACAAACACATACATCCCAAGCCTATGGCAAAGCTAGCTGGGACTCGTGGTCCTAACCACCTGGCTAGGATAAATCCACCCACCTACTAGCCCACCATAGCGCATTGGTACAATCACAACAACACAATGTTTCTTTTTTTCATAGTTAATTAATTTGCCTAGTCCTGAGAATTAGGGAGAGGAAGAAAGGGATTTTCCCACTTTTCCCACACATGCATGCAAACATATACACTCTAGCCTTTGACAGATCAAGCACCTCTTCACTCCATTCTCTCAATTACAGACACTACATATGCATTCATCGAGTTGACTTTTCACTTGGTAACTACAGCCGGCTATGCCTTAGTCCCTCGTATACCTATCCTTAGATGCTCTAGAATGTGAGTCTCCGGGATGTCTCATATAGCCTCAACTCGTACTCGCATCCCGACGACTTCCCTAGGGCGAGTCAGGCTCAACTTCAGGAGCTCCGTCATCACTTCCTATCGTTAACACTTCTGCCCAAGCCCACGTGATATTGTTTTCTTCGTTAGGCATTTCCCTCGAAGGGTCGAAATAGTAATATCGATCCCCCGCCCATCCTACATGTCGGGTCAGGTATTCCTCAAAACACTCAATATAAAATATAACATCCAAACCCTGGTTTATGAAGCATACCAGCCAGTGCGCTTCCTCCACATCATATTCCGTTTCAAAGGCATCGACCTCTATGTCCATGCGGGCAAATGTTTGGTCCGAGAAATATATCCTTAGCTCGTACAAATAGAGTTGAGTTATTTGATCTACCATTTTGTTACTTAGCTCGTAACAGTCTCTGCGCAACACAAAAAATAATTAGAAGTCCAAAATTCTTGAGCTAGCAAGGGATAATATTTATGACACAAAAATCATAGCTTACATATGCGCATATATATATATATAACTATACATCTATGTACAAGGAGTCTACTACATCCCTCCGCTTGGATCTCGTTTGGCTTCTCCCGTCCTAATGTTACTTGAAATATGGTTTAACTCGAAGCGCGTTAACCTTCACGAGAGCACATTCTTCTCCTAAACCTTGAATTTGCATGGAACCATTGGAGTTGAGTTCCACCACTTTAAATGGGCCTGCCCATCTTGTCTGTAACTTCCCCGGGAATTTATAATATTTGCTATCATAGACTAGCACCAAATCCCCTTCTTGAATCGCATAGGTCTTGAGATTCTTGTCGTGCCTCTCCTTACGTCTTCTCTGAATAGCTTCCAGACTTTGCTGTGCAATGAGTCTCTTTTCTTCTAACTTGACCAGTTGTATGTACCTTTCCTTCAATGACTCTTCCTCTCCCAGCCTAGCCTCGATGGCCACTCTTAATGTCGGCACTTCTTTTTCGATGGGAAAGATGGCTTCCTTGCCATATACTAGGGAGAACGGAGTGCTCTTAGTCGTCACTCGGTAGGATGTTCGATACGCCCACAAAGCTTCCAAAAGTCTCTCATCCTAGTCTCGCCTATGTACACCTACTGTCTTTGTCAGAATCTGTTCAAGAACCTTGTTGGTAACCTCCACTTGTCCATTCGCCCTCGGGTAATATGGAGTGCTTTTCCTATGTTTGATCTTATATAATTCCATTAATTCCTCGATCAATTCATTGACAAAATGTGTTCCTCTATCACTCACTATCTCCAACGGGCATCCGAATCGGGTGATAATTTGTTCGTACAAAAATTTAGCTACATCAACAGCTTGGTCAGTCTTCAGAGCTTTGGCTTCTACCCACTTGGTAACATAGTCAGTGCAGACCAAGATATACCTATTGGATCTACGTCTTGAGGGGGGATCAATGGGCCCCACAAAATCAATTCCCCATTTTTCAAAAGGCTTAAGAGCCAGCACTGGCGTAAGAGGAGCAGCATGTGCTAATGTTGGTTTGCCCATTCTTTGGCATTTGTCGCATTTCTTACAGTATGTGTGAGAGTCTTTGAACAGTGTTGGCCACCAATACCCGGCCAATAAAATCTTTCTTGTCGTCAGCTCACCAGCAAAATGCCCACCGCAGGGTTCATCATGTAATGCTCTCAACACTAGGGTTGCTTCTTCTTCCTTGAGACACCTCCGATAAACGCTCTCATGGACAAAATATCAATAGAGCTACCCCCCAATGATGCTATGGTGCTTCGCCAATGCTAACAGTTTTTGCTTCTCTCTCTTGCTTGCTCCCAGCGGGTATTTAGTGGTGCACAAGAAATTCACCAAGTCGGCATACCAAGGTATCTTTGCATCAACCTGAAATAGATGTCCATCAGGAGCATCGTCGGGCACACCAGAGATTGGCTCCTCATTAATAATTCGAGATAAATGGTCAGCCAATATGTGCGCTTTGCCTGGTCTGGTTACCACTGGGAACTGAAATTCTTGGAGGAGTAGCATCCACCTCATCAATCGCCCTGATAGCTCGGGTTTATTGATGATATACTTTAGGGCTTCGTGATCCACATAAAACGTGAAATGCTTTCCCATCAGGTAATGCCGATACTTGTTTACCGCAAAGATCATCGAGAGGCATTCCTTTTTTGTAGTTGTGTAGTTTCTTTCCGTGTTATTCAAGTTTCGACTTGCGTAATAAATAGGGTGGTCCAATTTCCTTTCATCGGCTTGACATAGCACTGCTCCAACCGCAGTATGAGAAGCATCTGTGTGCACATGAAATTCTTTCGTCCAGTCGGGTGCTACCAAAATCGATGCATTTATCAATCCCTCTTTGATCAAGTCGAATGCAACTTGATGCTCTCCAGTCCATTGATATTGTTTGTCTTTCCTCAAAAGATTCGTCAGTGGTGCTGCTATTGATGCAAAATTTAATATAAATCGTCGATAATAATTAGCATGCCCTAAGAATCCTCTGAGTTGCCGCAAGTTTTGAGGAGGTGGAAGTTGTCCAATTTTTTCTACTTTATCCTCGTCAACCACGATCCCTTTGTCGGAAATAACATGTCCCAAGAGCAATCCTCTCCGTACTCCAAATGTACACTTTTCAAGATTTAATGCGATGCCTTTTTCAATGCTTCTTCTTAAAATAGCTTTGATCCTCTCCATCATGTTTTCATCGTTGCCTCTGATCGCAAAGTCATCGAGGAATATCTCCATCCAATCCTGCAAATAGTCTTGATATGCAGCTATCATTTCCCTCTGGAATGTGGCCGGTGCATTGCATAATCCAAATGGCATCACATGATATGCGTATGGTCCCCATTCCGTGGTGAAAGTAGTTTTTGATTGATCCTCTTCATGGATTTGAATCTGGTTGTACCCACTAAAACCATCCAAAAATGAGTACAATTTATGGCCACCCACTCTGTCCAAGATTTGATCAGTAAACGACAAAGGGAATTGATCCTTTTTTGTGCGCTCGTTCAACTTCCGATAATCTATGCAAATGCGGATTTTCTTTTTTTTTTCGGAACAACTACAATTGGTGATACCCATTCGCTGGATGCGATGGATTATATGAATCCTGCTTCCAATAACTTCGTCAATTCGAGCTTGATTAATTTCGAGTAGACTGGATTTGTCCGCCTAAGTCGTTGACATATTGGTCGGGTGCCTTCTTCCAAATCTATATAATGTTGGCAGATTCAGGGATCAATTCCTCTCATATCACTGTATGACCATGCAAAGGCCTTGCTGAAAATTTTTAGTGCCAATTTAATGCAATCTCGTACTCCATCTGGTAGCTCTAACCCCATGCTCAAGAACTTTTCCGGAAAAACTTCCCATTTTTCCACCTGAGCTTCTCGCGAATATTCCTTATTCCTTGATGACGCTGTAATTGGAAAGTGCTCCCCGATCACGCGTGCATGGTTGGCCAGTAAATCATTGTTTTGTTCTGTTTCGATCGGACCCAATTTCTTTAGTTCAGCTTTTGCAATGGCTTCCGACACTTTAGTCTTACTCTTCGCTTCCTTTTCCGATTCTTGACTTCTCCTTAGAAGTTTTGCTTCTAGCACTCTGACCCTTTCTCTCAACTATTGTACCTCCATTGTCGGAGCTAACTCCAGCTTCAACTCTTCTTTTGAAGTTCCCTTCTCCAGGGATTGGGTAGCTTTGCTTCCCTTTGCGTCTATAGTCAACGTATAGCACTCAAATTCACTTGTATGTGTCAACCATCCCAGCAATTCCTGGTCTAAGTCATCCTTGTAACATAGTGGATCTTTGTACTCGCCCACTTTCGCATGTTGGAGGTTGGACAATTGCAGATTAAATCCATCCTGTGAAAGGTCCTTGGAAGTCTCGGTGCGCAAGGCAAATCTTACCCGCGCCATTTCTTGTCTAACCTTTTCCTTTGCTTTCTGCTCCCTTTCCTCAGCTGTTGTCAATTTCTTGCTGGTCAAGTTTGGAGACACTTGAAGTTGTATTCGATCAACCTTTGGTCCAATTGTGATAAATCCTGTGCGCCAATCGTGCACACATTCGGCTTGCACCAGCCATGGCCGTCCAAGTAGGATCGAGAAGGTGGCCTCTGAGGTCCTTGGTCTTACTATCAGATAATCAACTTTAAATTCTAGACCGCCCACAACTGTGCTTACATTCTTTAAAAGGCCTGCAGGCTTCACTTGTGTTTGATCTACCATTCTCAAGGACATCGGCGTTTCTTCCATGTGGTTGAGGCCCAAAGCTTTCATCATGTATTCAGTCATAAGGTTGACTGCGGCTCCACTATCTAACTGAGCACCAGGGACTGCATACCCTTTAATCTCGACTGTCACAGTTGGAGCATTCGAATCAATTTGCGTCATAATACTTTGAATGATCCCTTGGACATCTTTATCTTGTCTCTTTTTATCTCGAGCTTTCCTCGGCTTCTTAATATATTCGTTGTAGAATTGTTTCCTATATGCAAGTGAACATTTCAGCAATGTGTCAATGTCCAGCGTGACTTCTGTGTCAGCGAGCAACTTTACGATGTCCACTTCCTCCAAACTTTGTCTTTCCTTCCTACACTTTGGGGCCCTTAATCTTTCAGGGAATGGTGCTATGCCTGGCACAAACTCCTTGGTCACTGGTGGAAGAATCTTTATCTCTTCCCCATCCTCAAACTCTTGCTGCTCATCAAATCCTCCAACTTGGTTTTCTCCCTCTCCATGTTTGGGTGTCTTCTCTTGACTAGCTTTTTCGCTTTCACTTTCTGGATGTTTCTTTAAATACTCTTGAGTCCTTGTGACTACTGCCACAGTTGGCTCTGTGTATGCGGTTTCTTGGCTTGGTAAGCATCCACAAAGTGCATTGACAAGCTAGAGCCTTCTTGAGGGTTTGGTTTGTTTCTTGAACACTACTCCGATTGTAGGAACATGCTCTTGAGCTCTCGTTGTGGAATGCATCTGAGTATCAACATAATTTGAGGACCCTACTGGTCTCTTATCCTTGCCAGTGGAAGCTCTTCGTTTTGGACAATCTTCATCAAAGTGGCCCTCTCCACTAGAGTACCTACATAGTGGGGCATAATCAATTGGTTTCTTTTCGTTTGGACATCTAGATTGAGTATGGCCAAAGCCATGGCACCTCCAACACTGGATTGGACCGTCTCTTATTTGATCACGTGCGGCTCCTCTTGGATAGTCTCCTCCCTGGCCTTGAGCACCATATCCATAAGTCGGTCTGTTTTCCCAACGAGATGTAGGTGGGACACTTTGAGCGGGCAATCCGGTGTAGGGTCTTTCTCTTGTATCTCCCGATTTCATGGTCCTCTCTTCATAGGCTCTCTTGTTGTAACATCGGTCCTCCGTGTGATTTGTTCTTCCACAAAAAGTACAATGCATTCTAGGTGGTGATCTATCTGTGAATACCCTCGAGACTGTAGGGCATTCTGAAGCCAAATGGCCGTAACCATGGCACTTTCCACACCATGTATTTGATTGAAACACTTGATTGGGGTTTTTAGTTACCTCTGGTTTTACTGCGTATGTTTCCAGGGTCATTGTGGCAGCTTTTATAGCTTGTGTGACCAACTCCAATATTCGTTCTTCAGTTAGCGTAGGCTTTACCTCGTCTGGCGTGCTAGTGGCAGCTACAAAAGCTGGGGTCATCAATGCGGGACTTCCTTGACCAGAATCTTTCATTGGTATGTTACCTGGGCCTCCCATTGGCTCGCATAAGAGCTCCATCTTCCTCTGTTGGCATAATTGTACTTCCTCCCAAAGCCTTGCTTGTTCCTTAGCATCTATTAAGGTTGTCGGTCTTGTCAGGCTGATATGCTGCTGCGCCATAGGATCTCTCAATCCCGCAATGAATCTTCTTTTCAATGTCTCATCGTTCGGGGCATTCGCGCCCATCTTTCTTACCAACGCTTCCATTCTCTGAATGTAGTTATCGATGCTCTCATTGACTCCCTATCGCAAGTAATCCATCTGTTGGGCCAATCTATCTTGGAAGCCTTGTCGTCGAAACTTTGCCAAGAAGGCTTCCTTGAGCATCTGATAAGTTCCACGCTCTTGTGGTGTCAAATTCCCATACCAATTGGCTGCCTCATCATGAAGAATAGCCAGAAAAATCCTCAACCTTTGACCCTGGTCAACTACCTCATTGGCCTCACAAGTAACCTCAAACAGCTGGATAAAACTATCAGGATCCTCGTCCCAAGCACCTGAGAACTTGGTAAAGTCCCCCAAATGAACTGAAATCTGCTGAGCCATTTTGAACAGAGGTGTGATGTCAATATCACTTTGATCCCAGAAATTTAGTGCACGTGGCCTCAGGATCCCTCCTTCAAACTTCCACACTTGATTCGCGACTCTCCTACGGGAGTACACGTTTTTAGCAGATTTCTTCGAGCTAGTCGAGGTTGACTCGCCTTGCAATTCCCACCTCTTCCGTTCTCTTTCAAAGACTCTTCTCTGAGCGCGTTCCTCTCTTTGCGTTTGTGTTGCTCGTGAGGATGAGCTCCCCTCGCTCATGTACTAGATCTTGGGTCCACAAGCTCGGCCAACATGTGGTGCTAGGCGAACCTATGGCACTCTCTTATAGAGACGTGCCAAGCTTTTCCCGGCAGACGCACCAAAATGTTTGCACTCTGAGTTCAAGGGAAAAGATGCCCACAAATGCTTATGGTGTGCTCAAATCACCTCAAACTAATTGACTTACATTGCATGAGCCCCTAATGTACCTTCAATTTCACTACCTAATACACACTTGTATGTACGCACTATCACTCTCTCAAGTCCTCTTACTCTCACGCACTCACTCTTTCTCACACTCTTCCCTTTACCTCTTGCACACTCATGTACTCATACACCCCTAGCAACCTGACACCTCTCACATACACCTACATGCACTTCTTACTTACCCTCTCTTTCTCCCTTGTCTCCTCTTAGATCTTTCTCGCACACTCCCATCTCCTCATGCCCCCTATGCTTGCTCATTCACATCCACCCTCTTTGTCACCCATACTTTAACATATACACACACTCCCACTTGCGTTCATATACACACACATCCACTTCCTCACTTTAGTTCACCCTTTCCTTTTACTCACCCCCTTATACACATCACACATGCACTCCCACCCCTACACGTGCATACATGCGTACCATCACGCACATCCCTCTTTTATACCATTGCACACACACATGCCCTTTCACACCTGTACCCACACACATTCATTCCTCCCTCTCATACATGCACACACTCCCCCTCATATATTCACCTATAGATGCTCTCATGCATAACCAAGCACATGCACTTTTACACACACCTCATTTTACAACCTCCCTTCTTCTCACTTACTCCCGCAAACCCTCACCCTCAATGCACTTTTTTTTTCACGATCACTCAGCACTCCTTCCCAATTTTCCTTTCCCTCTATTCGTTCTGATAGTCAGCACACGTGTCCTCACGTTTATTTTTACATTAATCTACCTGCATTAAAGGCATGGTTGAGAATGCCCTTGATTCCATAAGCTAGACTATTGCTTGCACTTGATCCTAAATTGGAAGAGTAGTGAGCATACAAGATGAGCGATGATGTTGAGAATATTTGTGTGCAATGAGCATATAAGACTTCGGTAGCAATAGGCAATGTGAGTAATCATAGAGAGATACAACACAAAAATAAAGACTCACAAGAAGGGTTCTATGTTCGCTTAGTGTGGGTTGGCCACCCCCATTTAAAATGACCCTTCAGCCTTCTACCCAGATGATGAAGATGAACTCTTGCACAACCCCCCCTCCAGCAATACATGCATATGAATTCCTATTGTTCCCACCATTTCCTTCTCTGTCACTGCCCTTGTCAAAATGCAATACTAATTAATGACACACATAAAGAGATAGCCCATCATTTTGGAAGGAAGAAAAAGTGTATTGTTTATCATCCATTCCATACAAAACATGCGCAAACCACTTGTTGTGTTTTGTTTTTACCTTGATGCGCCTGCTGCTATTTTCATAATCAGGGTCTTAAGCAACTTGCACCCCAGATCAGAACCTGAAGTCTTATATTTCATACCATGAATCTCTTATTGTTTAAAACAACGTGAAGAGTATAGGTGGACTTTACCAGAAAGAAGGTGAACCAATCTGCCATGGGACATTGGGTGACATCGGATACAATTCATTTTCGTTTCCTGCACCTAAGTTTCTCGAGGTCCGTTCTATGCATAGATTGTTGTATACTTTCACGTTTGCATATCCATGAAGTTCCCCGACATCATCCCTGTTTGCAAAAGAAAGCGTCGTGTGCAAGCCACCATCAACTCGATAGATGCAGGTCCTGGGATAGAATCCTACAGTTACTCACATCCATTTCAGCAGACTACAGTACCAAAACTCATGTTGTTTTGCTTTCTTCAGAGTGAACCATGAAAACATCCATGGAATCCTGTAAGATCACTATACAGATTGATTCTATACTCTTTCATATTTCCGGAGTCCACACAGGATGAGTCGAAGCCATATTCCCTGCTTCCTATTACATGAACTTAGACCTGCTCCACTGTTCAGCCTTTCCACAGTATTGGCGTCGAAATCTTCCTATCTTCCCTATCCTTCTTGTCCAAGCATTCAGCCTACTCCATCGGTTGTCCCATTTGATGCGGACTCCTCCTTTCAGCTGTTGTCGTGCCTCCAAGGTGATGCTGACCTTCCACAGTCCTCTTGATCCTGCAAGAGCCACATGAAGAGGTGCCCCGATGCTTCCTTTTCTTTTCGAGAAGGAGCTCCTGTCTCAGACTCCCCTTGATCCTCCAATGCTCTCCAAAAACCTGAAGCTTATTCCTCCTCTTTTTGTCGTCTCAGACACCACAAGCAGCCGAAAAAATGAAGCAGCCCCCATACAGGAACGAAGCCCCCCTTTCTTATGGCAGAGAGTAAACAATCGCTACCTCCCTTCGAGCCAGAGCGAGCCCTAGAAAAAACAGCAATAGAAGACACGATATCCGAAAAAACAACTCCCCCCCTTTTCCTCGTGGCAGAAGAAGACAACTGCCCCCCAACTGAGCGAGAGAGTCAAAAAAGAAACCCCGCCTGCTGCCCCTGCAATTCTAGAAGAAGACAATAAAAAAAACCACCTTCTCACCTTTTCTGTTTCTTCCGTCAGAACAACGGAAAAAGAAACGGGCCTGCTTTTGAAATATTTTTTCTTCATTTGCACCAACTTTTTGAATGAAATGTTCAACATGCTTCAAATCGACCTTACCCCCATTGGTCAAGTAGCCACCCATCTTCCGAAATTCATTCTTGTAGATTGCCATTAGCAAATTTATCCCACCCTCACGTATCTCCAAGGTTGGCATGGGGGGGAAGAAAATCATTTCCAACAAATTTCCAACAAAGAAGCACATGAACACAAAATCATCGATCAAGCGCTCAAAATCGATTTCGAATGGAGGGTTAGGTATCTTGAGGTCATACTCCAAGTATTCTCTTAGTATCCATACTTGAAGAAACTGAAAGGGCTTCTTGGCAACCCCCATGTCCTCTCCCTTTTCATCAAATTCTCCAGATTTCCTCTTAGCTTTACCTTCACATGAAGTTGCTAGATGGCCCATTTGTCCACATAGGAAACATTTATCTTGTTGCCCAGGCAAAAATACAACCTCACGTAAAATGGAAAACTGCAACTCATGTGTGGCAAGAGCAAGCATAATCAGATCAGCATCCAGCCCGTATAAACAATGACGTGTATTCGGATCAAACCCAGGGAGATTTCTTTGACCACGAATGTAGGACATAATCTTGTGTTCTCCTTCACGAGGAGCATTCGAATCAGACAAGATTACTTTGATATTTTTCCATCCAGGGTCATTGTTCATTCGAAGATGAATATAATACTGAAGTGCAGTAGCTAAGATCCCCATAAAAGGTGTTCCAGGTGTAATGACATTGGAATCACATGCTTCAGACTTCTACTTTGGCGGAATAATATGACCTTCAGCCTCAAACTTACTATATCGAGCATACTTGCATAGACTATCAAAAAACATCCCAGAGTATCTTTCTCCTGTCAAATAGCAACACATTAGTGCATAAAAACCAATCATTTCTTGAGCTAACAGTTCTCAAAACCATCTGTCGAAGACATAGAGAAAACCTATACGCCGGCTCTGGAGACTTGAAGAAGGAGTTAATAAAGGGAATATTCAATCTTAGAAGGGACTCCAAAACATCAGAGGAAGATTAAGATACAAGGAGGAGATCAAAAGGAAAAATCTTCAAATTTATTTTAAGGATTGGTGGGCTGGTAAGGCAGATAGACCTTCCAAAGCATCAAATTTATGCTACAAGTTGATGCTTGGCATCGACTTTATGCGGCAAGTCAATGCGAGGCATTGACTTGTATCACAAAGTCGATGCCACACATCAGCTTGCACCTTAAAGTTGATGCCTGGCATCGACCCATACCTAATCGATGACATTCACAAAGAGAGAACCTAACATTTCTACACATTTTAGGGACAATGAGGGAAGAGTGGAAAAGACTGTCAAGAAGCTTAGGGTGACTGTGAGCATAGGAGAACAACCTCATGATAGGAGCATGGGTCACCCCATGAAAGGAAAGAAAAGCATGGCTTCATTATCATCTGAGAGGACAAGCAACCCAATTCTCGATCCAATGATGAAGGAACGATCGAAGGAAATTGAGGTTAATAGGAAATATCCACCACTACGGGACATGACAGCTCATGAGTGGTGTTTTCAGTACATTGAAGATAAAAACGCTACTCTTTTGGTGTTTGGAGGAGCCTATGGGAGGGGAAAGCTCATGAAAACATAGGCTTTTTAGTATGGCTTGGTGTTCAAAGTAGATTATGAGGATGAGGATTTAGACAACCTTCTGTTCCTAGTGGATACATCTGAAGGCTTAAGGAATGCAATCTACAAAATGGAGCTATTGTGCCCAGAGTGTTGTGTGCCAGAAAAGCTTGCAGATATTTGTAGGGACTCTAAGAATCTTATCAGGGATTTAATGCCTTGGATCCAAGGGAACATAATACCAACATAGCAAAAGAAGAAAACCCCAATAAAGGAAAAGGGTAAGTAGTGTGTAGAGAAGAAACCACTCAGAAAGTTGAAGACAACCGTAGATGAAGCATCCACTGAGTCAATTTCTGACTCAAAGGATATTATCGTTGGACCTGGTGGAGAACTTGCATCAGGGATCTTGGGTACTGAACAGAATAGGATGAGGGAAGACATTGCTAAGAGAAAAATTTTTAGAAAAGGGAAGTTGTCCCACTTTCCCATTAATATTATTCAAAAACCACCAATTGATCTAGTCAGAGGGAGGAGGCCCCTTGAGATAAGGGAGCCACATAATCTGCATGTGCAAAACCTAAAGAAAAAGATGAAGATCAATCCTCATGCAATTGTAGTTCCTTTTCTAGTTATGGTGGACCCAAATGAATGCAATCTTGTGGAAGATTTCAATGAGGCTTTTCTTTAGGATTACACGTACTATGTGATTAGTGGATTACACTCTACAAATGCCCATAGACAACTATTGCACACCCCACAACATTCTTTGTTAGGTATACAAAGTGCAAGATATATGTAGGACTTGTTAGTGAAGAGGCCAAGCTCTTGGCTTGGGACCATAATAATGACAATGACTACATGCAGAAAATGTCATCCATTGAGCAGATTCGCGTCTTCCACCATGAGTATGAAGATCCTCTAAAGAAAGATGCTGGGAGAATACATCCTAATATGAGGAAGCAATGTCTTATTGAGGTGGGGATTGTTGTCGATGAGAATCTAAATTCAGATGCCTTGCAAAAATTCGACCCTTGGTTTCAACTCGCATTCAAAATAGGTGAAATATGGGATCTCCAGGACAAGATTTTTACAATGTGGGAAAATAAGGAGATTAAGGGCCAAAAATAGAGGGAATCAAGGCCAGATCTTCACGTGGATGTAAAGGGAAAAGGAAAGAAACTTGACCTTTCCATTGAAGAGGCTATTGAGGATATGAAGCTAACACCATGGAGAGCCCTACAAGGGATCAAGGATGATACCTTGATAATATCAACTTTATCAAGAGTAATTTCCAAGTATTTAAGTCTTGAAGAGATGATCACTAAGCTCAATAAGTAAGTAAGAGTTTATAAAACCTTCTTTGCTTTGTGTTTCTCATTAATGAACTCACTAGCTTTTATCCAGACATTGGGAGTGCAATCACAAAGTATAAATGAATATTCAAGAGGTAATGATGAAGAGTATCCAACCACCTCATCATACAAAGCATTGTCAGAATACGTTATACTATTTCGTGACTGGGTAGGTGCTACAATTTGTATTCCACTTTGTGTTGGGATTCGATGCCTGGGATCGACTTTTGGCAAGAAGTCGATGCCTAGCATCAATTCTCTACTGAAAGTTGATGCCTGGCATCGACTTCATGCAAGTGTTGATGCCTAGCATCGACCTCTCTTGAGATTCGATGCCTGGCATCGAGCTTTGGCAAGAAGTCAATGCCAAGCATCAAATTTCAGCAAAGATCCAATGCCTAGCATCAACTTGGGAATAGGAAGTTGATGTCAGGCATCGGCTTTCAGTAGAGAATCAATGTGAGGCATCCAATTCTTGGAAGAACTTGATGCTAGGCATTGACTATAAGTAGAGCATCGATGCTTGGCATTGACCTCTTGCCATAGGTTGATGCCACACATCAAATTAAGGCCATCGTATGTGTGCCAATAACCATTCTTCTTCTCTTGTTTTTGTAGATGCAAAAAAAGTCGAAGCCTACTGATGTAAATGACGATTGTCCACCTCCATTCCTGGCTCACATTCAAAGGGCAAGGCACGAGAAGTCTAGGCTGAAAGCTAAGGAAATTGATTTTGATGATAAGTCAGATTTGAAGTGTGTTTTGAACCCTCTAGACCCCCTTAGACTTGTATATTACAATGTATATTGTAATGATGTAAATAATATATGTACTATTGTACCTACAAAACACTACTCCCTTGTTATAGCAGATATATCCTATGGGTTTAGAATGATGGGCTCTGTTAATGATGATGAGCCATTCAACCACCCATGGATTCACAAGATGGTTACAGATTTTGCAGACTTGACTATGTCACCTTTATGGAGTATAGTGGTTTTCCATAGCAAGGACCAATCCTTTTCTATATCAACTGCTTTGAAGTCAAGATGTCATGTTGTGGAGTATCTTACATGGTAATCTATCTTCTTTGGGTCTCTAATTTATGAATGATGAACTCTATTTTACTTATGGTTTTCTTTGGAAGGGTAAAGACAAATGTGAATCATACTCCTTTGCATAGGTTTGTGAGTTTAACTGAATGCATTACAGTCAGGTATTATGATGAAGTAAGCAAATGAAGAGTTAGGGAACATTGCAATGAGAACGGAATCTCCAAGACTCATGTTCCCTACAGTTACAAAGAAACTTCGTCATGTGGCTAGGGACAAGACATTGGTTAATCCATATAAGAAGCCACACAAACTAATTATGGGATTAATTTAGTTGTTTTCCAATGATGATGACTCGGCCCTCAACCTTTTCTCTCGAACAGGTAATTGTAGTTCTAATGGTTCTCATTGACAATGTTTCTTGATGTGCCTCTAATTGTTTTGCTTCCTTTTCAGGAAGGACTCTTGCTAGTTTGTTAAAGATGTTCAAGCATCGCATAGCTGTAGAGAAAGATGAAGCTCAAGTGAGCTTCATAAGAATGAGGATTAATGGGTTGAATGAATGCCCAGATGAGGACCAAGCGGTAGGAAGGAAGCACATAGCAGATACCGAAAGATTCCAACTTGGTTCAAGGGAGCCTGTTCGACGAATGTCAGATGAACCTGGAGACATGGCTGACCTTGAAGAGCCAATCTTGGAGCAAGAAAAATAGGCTATGAGTTCTAAGGCTCCCGAAGATGATATTGAAGATGAGGAAACATATGATCAGCTTCTATTGTAGAAGCTTTTTATTTTTGTAAACAATATCTTAACTTGAGGAAGAAATTTAATAGAAATACAATTCTAAGTGTTTGTTTCACATTGTGCTTATCTTTACATATGCTGAGCTTTCTTGTCTTATCAACGTGTGGATATTGTTTAACATTTATGGTTGTTTAAGTTCATCTTTTTGAAATGTTAGTTAGAAAATGCTTTGTGGTATTCAATGTGGTATGCAGAAAGCCTACTCTCAATGTCTCTAGTAGACAATGACATGATTATTATCTGAATTGCCCTATGAAAAACATTAACATTTTGTTCCATATCATGAAATGTAAATTTTAAATAGCATTTAGACTCTTATCATCTGTGTTTCTAGAGATTTAAAAAGTGAATGAATATGTTTCACTTATTATTATTTGTCATGAGTTTCATTTTTCTAGATTCGAAGATTATGATGTGGGGCACTTGATCGTGAAGTTGCTTTTCTTGACCCCAAGCAAATTATTCTATCTACTTCATACTTTTTATGTTATAAAGTCAAGCTTCTTTATATTTTTTATGAGCAAGAGACAAGCAATTTTCAGTAAAGGTCATGAAATGGACCATTTTTTGCATGATTTCATGATGTTAGGTCCCCAGTTTTACATTATCTTCCCAGGGGTCTTCTTAAGGGGAAGGATATGGGGAAACAACACGGAGATATGACCATGTATTTCTATACATGGGGATTTATTGGGAGTACTGTTCCATTGATTATCTCTTTCTATTAGACCTTCCAGTACCATTTTTGAGGATAAACAATTACAGACATTAAGTGACTCTCTACAAGAGTGTATAGATTTGGAAGAGGACTTAGCAAATCACCCAAAAATCCCACAAAACCCTACAAAATTGAAGGATAGAATGAGTAATGCCACCTTTAACACTAGCAATGTAGAAAAAATTGCAGGCTTTGTGGCCAAAAATCTAGGTGTTCAAGGAAAGAAAAACTTCAAAAACCCTCCAATGAGAGTACCTATGTTAAGGAAGTGCATGCATTGTGGTGGGGACCATCCATCTCATACTTGTGTGAGAAGAATGGTAGTACCCCCCAACCCTATCAATGTAATCGGCAACAAGCCTAGGTGCCCAATTTGTATTGTCACATTGAATAGAAATGCACCAATGAGAGCACCAAAAAATTCTCTTATTATCGTTATTTGATAGCTTCTATCTTTAACTAGATATCTTCAATAAGAATATCTTGTTTCACTTGTCCTAACATATTCAGGAACCTCTACTTATTTTGGGAAAATTTCATGTTATCAATTGAGATCCATTACTTGTAAATCCTTGCATTCCCAAAAGATAAGTTCAGCTTGAAGATGGTAGGAGAATGGCTTGATTCATGAAATAGAAAACTTTACTATTTGATATAAGTTATTTTCTTCAAGAGCTATCTCGTTCCCTGAAGATAACTTGTTTCTCATCTTGAGATGAAATTTCAAAGAAACTCTCTAACTCCTCTAAGAAGAGATATTTCAAAGTCTCCATGTTTCCTTGATAGATGTTATGTAGAACCCATTCAATTTTCAAAGATACTAAGTCTAAGGGGACTTATCCTTTTGAGTTTGCTTCAAGTTAAGTAGAACAAATCCAATGAATTTCATAGAGTTGAGAACACTCCTAAAAAGATAAGTTTTTTTTGTATAATTATGGAGCTATTTGCATGGGTTCTAAGGTTTAAGTCCTTGGGATTTCATAGAGAAACCCATGGGAAAACTTTGGAGAACCCTTTAAGTTTTGTTAAAGAACCCTTCGATATTTTATTTTAACTAAATGATTTGAACCTTGGGTTTTTATTCTTAAGTGAGGAGCATTAACCTTTGAAGAAATATTCAAGTCAATACCCCTTGAGTGTACGTGCAAGTCTAGAGCTCAATCTTTTGTTGATTATCTATATAGAAATCTAGGTTTTCAATCGATGGCGATTGTATCTAAAATACTATAGCCACACCACTTTCTATGCTAAAGTTTTGCTATGCAAATTATGGAGTCGACTAAAACCTAAACATCCATTTATTATGAAAGTGACTTTAAGAGTGTAGCAAAAGTTGTGGAATCGAGTGGAAGCGAGAGAAATTTTAACACAAAATGTACTAGATAGTTGTTTACCAATATTTAATTGGATAACACATCATTTGGTGATCTTACTATGGAAGGTTAGGCATATCTCAAAGGGAATGCCCTTGGGCTTACCTAGTGCTCCTTAGTGGAGCACAACCTTCACAACCTAGACAAAATGGCTCAAATAATTGTGGTGCCTTTTAGTGACTTTCCACTATTTTTAGGCTCTCTTAATGAAGATTCTAAAGAATTGTGCTTCCTTTTAGTGACTTTCCACTATTTCTAGGCCCTCATTCAATTATTTGAGGAAATTTGTGGTGTGCATGAGATAATGGATAAGGGTAGAAAATTGCATACCTTTCCAATGATGTTTAGAGGTGATGCAAGTGAATGGTATGCTAAGTTGGAGATGCAAGAAAGGGCAAACTATAGTGGCTTAAAGGCCCACTTCTTGAGAAATTTGAGAAGTCAAGGTTTTGAAAAAAGAAACTAACCGATGAATTGTACCACTTACAAGAAAGCACAAATGAGAGTATCAATAGATATATTGATCAGATGGACACCATTGTGATGAAGTTAGGAAATATTTCACCTAACAGAGAGATCTTAAAAAGACGGCTCTTATTGGGCCTACATGATGAAAAAGTCAAACAATATATTAGGTTGAACAGATCAACTAGTCTAGAAGAGGCAAAGCGTGAGGCAAGGATTTACAAAGAGGTTCAATGTGTGCTTAAAACTCATAGAGAGAGACTTCTTTTACATTCAAGAATCTTTGAAGAAAACCAAGAGAGCCCTAAAGTAGTTAATATCGTTGAGAAGAAGTTCATGGAGCTCTAAGACAAACTAAAAGCTCATATATTTGCAAGAATCAAACCCACTTGCTCATCTATGTATGTGAGAGTACTCGAATGCCCTCAAGATTTGAGGACACTACAACAAAATGATGAGTGGTGAAGGGAGAGGACGTCTAGTGAAACTCCTTGATAGGAGAGTGTGGAAGAGATTGGGTAGCTCAAGATAATGAAGTTTGATTCAGCTTATCAGTAGAGAATCAGCCTATTATCACTTAGAAGATTTGATTCACCATATTCACTTATACGTAGTGCAATAAAACATTATATGTATCTTGGATCATCATAAAGAAATTGTTGATGCAAAATAGACTATCAAATTGAAGCATGACTATGAACTACCTTGCATTTTTGGAGGAGAAGGTCAATTTCAAATGCTTAATGCTCTCAATGTGGTTGCAATTATTCTAATCTCTTTTAT
Source organism: Ceratopteris richardii (assembly GCA_020310875.1). NCBI lineage: Eukaryota > Viridiplantae > Streptophyta > Polypodiopsida > Polypodiales > Pteridaceae > Ceratopteris > Ceratopteris richardii. The sequence goes on along the minus strand of CM035439.1, from coordinate 114,507,737 downwards.
ATGAAAATTTATACTAGTGTGAAGACTCTATTATGCAGAAGAATTGGAATTATAAACAAGATATGCTCTGATTAGAAGCTTAACACTATCAGGGGGTCACCATGACTTTTCAATACATAGCAGACACAAACCCCGAGATATAAATTCTGCTTTATCACTCAGTGGGAGAAGAAAAATGATATGAAAATTTGTATATGAAAATGATATGAAAATTTGAATCATATACGTATAACTAATAACTTCCCAATGAGCCATTATTCATGAACTTTGGACATCTAATCCGTAAGAAACAGTTTCTACAATCCTGCTGATTTGAAGACAGAGACACAAAGGAATAGGCAGCAAGCAAGATGATGATAACAAGTGATTGTATATTCTTCTATTATCAAATAGAAATACATGGAGGGGTTATATAAACTTATTGGAGTTGTCCTCTAACAACCATTTTTCAATTTAAAGTATAAGCAAGATATGTTTGTTGATTCGTTTGCTTTTACTTTAATCTAGGAGATAGTGGATTCAAATTCATACTCAACTTTTCATCTTATGGCTTTTAGCTCTTAATATTCACCTTTTAATCAAGAATAAATACCTAGGATCCATTAGTGACTATGGTTTCTTTCAAAGATTAAAGATAACATAGATCATCATAACCCTAAGGTTCTCGTGGTTTACAAGAAGCACTTAACGTAATAGGTCCATGAGTTCAAGCCCTAGATGCAATTGTCTGATGAATAGCTCCTTCTTTTTTCTATTCCCCTCAATTGGAGCTTCAAGCTGCACCACCAATGGATTCAGGTTGATTCTCTACACACTCATGACAAGAATACTTCACGCACGATATTGGAGAAGAAGAAATCATTGAAGATGATGAAGCCAATAGGAAGAAAGAGAGAGCATGCTTCAAATGGCTTTGATACCAATGCAAGAATGTTACCATAGAAATAGCTCACGAATTAATGACTCTCCTCCCAACCATATGCCTTTATGTATAGCTCTCTCCAAGGGACTGCCTTCTTGGCCAAGTGGATTCTAACCATCCATGTGTTGGCCATGTAACTGCATGTGTGCCAAGTGTCCCAGTTAATTGGACTTAACTCAAATGGATACTTCTAGAAGCTTCTAGAGCTCTTTGGACAAAATACTTTCCCCATGTACTTCAGATCTATCTAAACCAGTTGGACATGTAGATCATAGACTTACTTTATAACATTTAGAATCGTAAACCCAATGATTATCATGGAGATAAGTTTATAATCATGATTATGGAGACACGTTTGATGTTGGTTTCTATTAACAAGCTATTGGATGCTTGATTTATGCATGCGTTACATCACCTAAAATTCATATTTTTTGTCTCTCATATGAATAGGTATACATGTATTCCCTTGATTCAAGCATTGGCAGGTTCTTAAGCATAACTTTCAGTAGTTCTCTACTACCCAATAGTTTGGGTTGTTTTATCTCAAGCGAGATCATTATTGCCAAATGTATAAGATGTTTTTTACTATAATTGGGTTAGCTACTATGGTGAGAAGTGGTTTTTACTTCATGCTTCATATAGAATGTGTATGCCTATTTTTCCCACTTCTAGTTGTTAGATTGAGTGCAAGGAAGCTTTCACAAATATGGTTGAGTGTAAGGATTAGATGTTGTTGCTCTAGCACAATGGTAGGAACCATGTTAAGAAGCTCCACCTCCTTAATGTCAATCCATGGAAGAGATAGGAGTGATATGAAGATCGTGAGCATGAGATGTAGTGAGAGTGAAGGTGAGAAGCATAGAGATGCACACACACATACACACACACAAGGAAGAGACAAGCAAGACACAATGGAAGGTTTGAAAGTAGATTCTATTACTCAAGAACACTCTTACAAGCTCAAGCTCTCACAAGTCTACACTAGCTCATACCATCTAACACTATCCAACCTCAAAAATGAGCTCTCTAGCTCTATTTATAGTTTTTTGACTAGCTTTGACCGGTTTCACATCTAGTGTCTGACATAGTTAAAAAAATAGGTTCTAGGCACTATTTGAAGATCTAAACGAGATCTAAAAATAGCCAAAATTGATATGCTTGTTCTACCTAAGTTCCTCAAGCTTGAGGACTCTTAGGCTTGCACAAATTGGAGCTATTAATTACAAAAATGATTGTTCTATGATACATATGGTACAAGAGTGATGAAAATCACTATCGAGGGTTTTGAAAAAGTATTATCCAATATATTTCTTGGAGAAAAAATGACTGCTTGGCTCCCCACTACTTCATCATAATCTACCTTCACATGCTTCCTCATCATCCGTGCCTTTGGCTACTGCCAACACCCCCCTCCCTCTCAAGTCTGTCATTCTCAATAGAACCTTGTTGTGGGGTCTGTCGGATATAGTTTCATAGGAGGTCATGAGCGAGGGTGTGCTGCATGATGCAAATACCTTGTGCAAGATCAGCTTTGATTTTTTCCCAATCTATGGGCTGAGGTTCATTTGGTGGCGGAAGTCGGCAGTGTGTGGAGTACACTAGTTGTTCACATGCAAATAATTGAAGTAGGTGTGTGGGCCTGCTGATGAAAACCTCGGAATAGTACTCCCAAAATCCGATAGTGAACATCTCTTCAAATGTCATTTTATAGCATGCCGATAAATACTTAATGCGATAGTGCCAGGCATAGCACACCTAGAGTGATGGTGTCGAGTTCATATCGTATGCTAAGTCTTGATTACCATGCTCAAATCCTGGGGTGTTAACATGCAGTGCCTTGATGTGACATATGATTTTAAATACAGTCTGCATCATATCGAATATTCTGACAGTCATATGGGTGGCAACATCATCCATGCGGTGTAAACAAGGGAGCCAGTGGTGAATCGTGGACATCATGTATTTGACTGTGGGTGGTCCGTGGGGTGGAGTGAAATAAGGATAATTAAGCCAGTCCTGGCACTACTTATTATTCTAAACTTTTATTGCGAACGGCTTCCAAGATCGACGTCTTGGCATAGGTCCCCAACATGGGTTATACGTCAAATGGATTGGTGCCTTGGCCCATGTGCTCATCATTTCTGGATACTTTTGTAACAAGTCCTGGCACCAAGTTGGTTGAAAGATTTCACCACTTTGTGCCTTTGGTGGTAAGTCGTCAGGCTCGAACTGAGTTGCATGTGATGGTTTCTTGCCTGTCTACTTTTCAATCTCTAATTGATACTCTGCCATTAGCATGAAATACAGTTTATATTGAAGCTCATGGCTAGAGATATACCTTCGAAGGTCCAAGTGACTGAACTAAGGTGATTGTAAAATGCATTCCTCTATCATAGCCATGGCGTGTAATTGTGCCTCCAGCCATGCTGAGTGGGTTTGTCTAAGTTCTTCTACTTACTTCATCCATGTGGGTGTAGGGAGTTCAAAAGTGTCCTCCACTGGGATAGACACACTTTCTTCATCATTTGGGAGTTCACGTGGGGAATCAAGCCTAGGGGGCTAGATGAAAACAACAATCTGTGCTTGAAGAGTAAGCACCTAAGCACATAAAGCATTGAGTTCCTCTATGATCTCTCGAGGTGTGGCCTCAGGATCTAGTGGTGGTTGTTGCACAGGTGTTCACAACAGTAGCATTTTATGGTCGTCCTGGAGTTTCTGATATTCTTCATTCATATTGTCATAATCTTCTAAGAGTCATGCATGATCATCCAATAATATCTGTATGGACTCCCATGGTACTGCTTTAAAGTGGCTGGGACTCAGAGGTTCGTCTGTTTGATCTAGAGCTACTTCCACTCTGTTCTATTCTTGCAATCGCTGATTCTCTTCCTTGGCCGTGGGGAGGTGGAATCTTAGCAGTCCCATGTTTCGAGTGAGTGTCGCATTTCTAATCATTTGAGCCCATAACAAGTTTTTGATATCGTTAATTGCCTCCTTCATCTTTTCTTCGCGTTGTAGTTGGAGGGAGTGATAGGCTTCGTGTAGCTCTTGATATCGTGCATTAAGTGAGGCGTTCATGATGGTTAACGAGCTTAACTTCACCTCTAAATCTGTAGTGGTTTGCTATAGTGTCTGGTAGCTGGTCTTGAGAGATGCGAATTCATCTCGGACTTGTGCCATGCAAGAAAACATTTGGCGGAAGGCGGTGTCGATTGTGGGTGATAATATTAATGGTGGAGTGAGTGAAGATGCTATGGGTGTGGTTGTTGATGCAAGGGGAAGGGGAACGAGGGATGGGAAAGTGGATGCAGTGGTGACCGTGGAGCCTAAATGGGGTGGTGAAATAGATGAGGTGAGTGATGGTGCGATGGGTGGTGAAACATGTCACTGGACGTGGTGTCGAGTGCAGTGACTATGAAGAGTGGTGTGAGAGTGGGTGGGTGTAAATACCAAATTCACAAAGGTTGAAGAATAAATTACATATGTGGTTTCCTGGATGGCTTGGTGGAGAGGGGAGGAGAGAGGGAATACAGTGGGGCGGGGAGGTGAAACGGGTGGGAAGGTCATTGGATGGGGAAATGGGAATGTAGGTCCTGAAGGGATGGAAAAAGAAGGAAAGGATGGAGTGATAAATGGTGGTTGGAATGGTGGGAGCTAGGGGAGGAAGGATAGGTTGGAGGGTTATGGGAAGGGTTTGTGGGGTTGAGGCAACAAAGGCTTCTGCTGCAGCACTTGCTATGTACGTAGATGATGTAGGAGAGGTAGGGTGTACAAGAGAAGCTAGAAGGGGGGGGAGGTGAAAGAGGGGTGTGGGTACTTTGATGATGGTAGTGGTAGTTACAGTAGAGGGATGAGGCGGGGAGTCGATCACTATGGTTGTTTCTTCAAGAGGGTCTTTCGGAATAAGTTGTGCTTCCCTCATATGGTGTGACGATTGGGAATCTGTTGGTACACAAATATACAGACCCGGTTTGGATAGCAAACGGATTTCTCGTGTGTCAAACTTTGGTAGTGGTTTCCTCTGCAAATAGCAAAGTGCCTCATTGGTTCCGACTAATTTAACCAATTCTTTGAAGCCTTGAATGTAAGCTTCTTCTAACCCTCCTGTAGTGAGTTCCTGTTCTAGAATTGCTTGACTTTCTTCTTCTGAGAGTTGTCTGCATGCCCAAACTGCCTGCATGGTGCGATATAGTTTCTTGATTGCCAAAGTGTAGGCGGCAGCTTCAAAGGTGTCATCTTCATGTGTACTTGTATCACCTTGAGCTTCAATTTGTTGTTCTTGTTCGTCATGTTGCACATCCCCTCGAGAGTCATGGCTACCTTGATTGGCTTCATCATCACCGTCCTCATTGTTGGTTTTAGTTCTCTCCTCTTTTGAGCTTGAGACTACTTGCTTTTGTGGTTGATTAGGGGGTGTGGTAGGCTAATTGGCTCGTTCATACTCTTGTGAGAAAAATTGCCCCTCTGAAAATTGGAATTCATTGCATAGGACATCATGCATTTAAAATCAAAGGTGGTGTTAATTGGTTCTGCCTCCAAGTTGGGTATAGGGAAAGTGAATGTTTCTGCATTGATGGTGGTGGGAAGGTCACTGGCTGTAGTGGTAGGTTCTTGAACTATGGTTGCTTGAGAGGTAACAGTGCTGGTAGTGCCTTCTGTAATAACTGGTCATGAAAGGCATATACGGATAGGTTGTACAAGTGTAGGGGGTTTCATTGGAGACTATTGTGGGGATGGCTGAGGTGATGGGGACTCTGACATATGATGAATTTTACTATCAAGAACATATTATATGTTGTTGTAAGTTTTGCTATGGCACGTATCGAAAACAATGATTGGAATGTATTGAACATGCAGCAGAGTATGGTACTTTTGAGCATACACCACCACCTGTCAATGTGATAATGCTTGGGTATGTATTCTTTTTATAAATTAATGTCATTATTTTATTTTAAAACCATATACAAAATCAAATTATTGTTGATATAAAGGAATATTTTCTCGATGATGATGATGACCATAATTCTCATACTCATAATGTTAATATACCTCGTACATGTCATGGACTTGTTGTTCATCAATTACAAGTAGAGGTTTCTAGAAATCCTCTACCTGCTGGTTTAGAGACTAAAACGGCTAGAGATTATCCATTGCTAGGTCATGATTGTTCTCTAGTACAATCATATGATAGAAGAAGATATGGAGGATGGAATAGAAGACCACTTCCTTTAGATGGAGAGGTTTTTAACTTTTGGGGTAATCGCTATATGATTGCTCCATCCACTATTACTAGTGGTGGTCATGGTCTCTTTGTTGTAGAGGATTTGTATGTGCCTCCGGACTCTGAAGTCACTCTTATGTCATTTTGTGGTCCTATATATGGAAGGGGATATTGGCATCGACTTGCACGTTATGTTCAAAGCATGAGTACTTATGGAATATGCTTAAATGCAACATCCCTTACTAGTAGAGGCATTTCACATGCAAAAAATGAAAGATTATATATTGATGGAAGCTCTTACACACATGGAATTATAGCAAGTGTAATAAATAGTAGTCGAGGGTTACATAATAGTTCAAGAACTAATTGCACATTTGTGGAGCGTGAAAATAGTCATGAATCACCATACATGAGTAGAGATGTAGCAAGATACATAGTTGTCAATGCTATTACATCATTACATGTTGGTGATGAATTGTTAGTGAATTATGGATGGCATAGACCTCCAAGAGCACCTTTTAACTAGAGAGAAAATGAAAACTTTCTATCCACCTATCTTGTCTCGCATTGAAAAAATCTAATTTCAATCTATTCTCAAAATAACTTACATATCTAATTTTATGTTTAAAGTTTACTTTTCATTCATTTATGTAATACTAATGATTTTTATTCATGTGTGTAGATTCCAACATATGATGTTGATGATATTACACCACACCATTTAAATTTGCGAGTAAGACCTCATTTATCAGAAGCTTCTATGAGGAGGCTATGCAAAAGTGATCATGTGGAATATGCAAGGTTGAAATACCTATATTTCAAAAGGACAAATATTTTTCTCTTTTTCTTCACAAATATTTGCTTTTGTAGGACAAAATCTTGTCTTATAGTGTCGATTGAGTAAAATTTGAAAAAGTCCATTCTTTGAGCTAAATATTTATCGAATCTATATCTAGAGGTTCCATGATCTGATGAACGTGATTCCACAGTCATTGTAGAGCTTTGACATGTTAGGAGCACATTTATATGCACTCAAAATGTCCAAATTCCTTATAAATTTCGAGATAAAAGGTTATGATAAAAACCAAGCTCAACAAGACTCTACCTCAAAAATATGCACCATCATAGTGCATTGATATGGATTGATCTTGTGATCCAAAGGAAATACATGCTATAACTACTCCAAGATCTAGAAGTGTGGAAAAGAATTACTTTTGGAAAATCACCATGAAGCAGAGCCATTGAGATGTATGGAAAATGACCTCGATGAACACAAGTAGAAAGACCGTTAGAAAAATCATCATGAGAAAGAAAAGGAAGGAAGAGGATGAACATTAATAATGAGATCATCACAAAGAAGAGGAGGGGAGAAATTTTTTCCATATCGTTAGTGGTCCAAACAAGATTTCAACTTCTTTCACACCACCTACATATCTTTGAAACTACTTCTTTATAGCTTCCACTATACACTACAACACAAAAGAAGAACTTCGAGCACATCACACTACATATCTTCAAGGCTATTACATCTTCAAGGCTACTACACCTTCAAGAAACTACTACTGCACATCTTCATACCACTTCAATACACCAGACCAAAGAAGAAATTTAAGCACACCACTCAACACCATAGTGTGCAACTTCAGTGCTAGCAACATTGCATATCTTCATGGCCTCCACACAACAGAAAAACTTTGAACACATTGTACAAAACATATTTACTGCCACTGCAGCATCTTCAAACTCTCAAACGAGATAAATTTTCCCACCATAAAGAAGAGAAAATATCAAAAAGAGAATTTTGACAACATATTCTATTGAGTTAGTCAAAGGTCAAATTGGTCAATAGAGGAGCTAGTCAAAGGTCAAAGTGGTGACTGTGCAAGTGATGCATAGGTGGTGCAAAAGTGCAAAGTGGTGCACAAGTGGCCAAGAACAAGGGTGCACAGGTAGTGCACAAAGAACTTGCTTACAATGGTTTTGTAGGAAAAGTTGGATGTGTGAAGAGATGGATAGGTATGTGCTTGAAGTTGAAGAGGTGTTGCAAAATCCTTGATCTACACCAGCCAAATGAACTCCAAGAGTATATGGTGGGCCCTTTTAGCTTGCCAATGGATGTATTAGACACCCTATGTACCTTGGAAGATCACTCTCAAAAAGATAGATCAAAACAGATAAGTTGGAGTTAGCTCAGAGGTGAAAACTTGCTATTCTTGGTTCATACACCTGTCCAGTGTTTTACATAATTCTCTGAGCACAGCAGCAATTAGCTTAATTCCTCTTGGGGAAGTCTAGGTAGTTTACATATCTAACTTTCAAGAGTAATCTCATCAAAAATAATAAACCACACACTGAGAATGAGTTTTAACAAGTGATGACATCATCCCGATTTTCACGGGCTGCTATAGTTTGAGACCAGTGAGCAGAAACATCAACATAACTCAAAATTTAGAAATCCGATGATTATGAAAATTTGTATGGTTATACTAGACTGTAAGTGGAATCTAACAAGCTTTAAATCACTGAATCTGGATAAGTAACCACGGAGAAATGGCTCTGACAAGATGAGTGAAAAAGTCGGGTACCTGACAGAGAAGTGAAGATGAACAGACCCTGTTGACTTCAAATGACCATAACTGAAGATTGCAACATTCAAATGACATGAAAATTTGTGAGCATATAGTAGACTTATAGATCTAACTTTACCAAGTTAAATCACTGAAAATGATGCACCAAGCTCAGAGAAAACATCTCTGCAAGCTGACTGAGAAAACTGAGAGTAATGGCAGTGAGTAGTACACTTCACAAGAACATGGAAAGATGAACTCAAATAATCATGAAATTGAAATTATATTGCTTGTACAATACAATGACTTACTGATACATATGTGTGCCTTGTAATCACACCTTGATATGGCATAAAGCTCAGCCCTTGGAGGTCTTCACATAGGTCTCTCTAACCACGACTAAAACTGCCATCTATTTATAGTTGAGTTTGGGAGGCTAACTTCCCTCAATCACTCTCCAATCAATCAATGATTGATTTGATTCTCTACCTACCACAAATCACGAATTCGTGGCTCCTCTTTCCATTCTTGATCAAGTGGACTCAACCACTTAAGATTCTCTTACTTTTACATTAAGTAAACTCTTCAAAAGTTACAAGAGGTAGTTCACAAGTGAACTTTACATAGTCTTCATTTTAAGGCTTTTTCTATGACTTTGTGGGACTCAAGCCAATACTTAGGCTTGTCATAGACTTGCTGCAACAGCTCCCCCTCAAGCCAAGTATGCTTGAGGTCTTCAATCTTCCAAGATTACCTGTAAACCAATCATAGCCTTGAATTTGCAAAGCTTTGTACCATCCAATGCTTTGGTTAGAACATCTGCACATTGTTGATGAGTGGACACATATGATATTTGAATCTCTTTGCTTAGAACCTTTTCTCGTACATAGTGATAATGAACTTCAATATGTTTAGTCCTTGCATGAAATATAGGATTAGCAGCTAAGTGAATAGAACTCATATTGTCACCAAAAATAGTTGGAGTTCCAAACTCCAATCCAAGATCTTTGAATAATGTCTTCATCCACATAGCTTCTTGTGTAGCTATGGCAAGACCTCTATATCCAGCTTCAGTAGAAGAGAGAGCAACTGTGGGTTGCTTCTTGGATGACCATGAAATTAGCTTTGAACCTGCAAAGGTAAGATAACCTGAAGTGCTCCTTCTATCTTCCTTGGAGCCAGCCCAATCTGCATCATAAAATAGCTTCAAACCTAAATCAGATACATAAGGATAATAAAGTCCTTCATTTATGGTTCCTGTGAGATACTTGAGAATCCTTTTGGCAGCATCCATATGTGGTTTCCTTGGTGTGTGCATAAATTGACTTAGCACACTCACACTGTAACATATATCTACTCTTGTCAATGCGGCATAGTTGAGACTACCCACTAGACTTTGATATGATGTGATGTCCTCTAGGAGTTCACCTTCATGTGAGCTCAATTTGTGATTGACCTCCATTGGAGTACCTGCAATCTTACAATCTTGCATCTTGAATTTTACCAACATGTCCTTAATGTACTTCCTTTGAGTGAGAAACAAACCATGATCTTTGTAGACAACTTCCAAACCTAGGAAGTAGGTAAGTGAACCCAAATCACTTATCTTGACCTCTTCTCTCATCTGATCTTTGATCTTCTTCATACCATCTGCATCATTTCCTGTCAATATAATATCATCTACATATACACATAGGTAGATGACCTCAGAGTTACTCTTTTTAATAAAGAGTGAAGGATATGCCTTGCTTGGTTGAAAGCCTTTGTCCTGCAAGAATGAAACAAGCCTGAAATTCCAAGCTCTTGGAGCTTGCTTGAGACCATACAATGCTTTGTTAAGTTTACACACATAACCAGGATAAACTTGATTCTCAAAACCAGGTGGTTGTGCCATATATACATCTTCTGTTATCCAACCATTCAAAAATGCATTTTTTACATCTAGTTGAAGTATCTTCCAATTCTTGGAAGAGGCAATACTAAGCAAAACCCTAATAGTAGGCATCTTTGCCACAAGAGAGAAGGTCTCCTCATAATCAATTCCCTGAGTTTGTGCAAAGCCTTTTGCTACAAGCCTTGCCTTATACCTGTTAATTGAACCATCAGAATTCTTCTTGAGTTTATAGACCCATCTTGAGCCTATTACCTTCATGGATGAAGTCTTGGGCACCAAATCCCAAGTGTTGTTTTCCTCAAGTGCTTCAATCTCTTCCTTCATTGCATGCTTCCATTCTGTTTTTGCTTTGGCCTCTTCGAATGATGATGACTCCTCTTGGTTTATGTCCTGTGCTATGTAGATAGAATGTTTAGTTACTAATGAGGTGTCAAACCCATACCTTTCTGGTTTTTTCTTTTCCCTCATAGATCTTCTTAGGCCATGATGTGATGATTTTGCCTCATGTCCAAGTTCCTGCAATTTTGATTTACCTTTAGACTTCCATGCTTTGATCTTTTCCATGTGAGATTCTTCATCATCCTCTGAGGTGTCTTGTTCTTCAATCTTTGATTGTTCTCTACCAAGCTTTGGAAAATCTTCTTCAAGATTATATGGTAAATTGACCTTCCTACATGAATCTTCATACCATGAATTGTTCTCATCAAAAACTACATCTCTGCTTACCAAGAATCCTTTGTTGGTAGGGTTGTATAACCTGTAGCCCTTTTGATTGTTGTCATATCCAATAAATACACACCTTTCTGCCTTTGGATCCATCTTGCCTCTAACCTATGAAGGAACATGAGCAAAAGCAATACATCCAAAAATTTTACAATGATCTAAGCTTGGTCTTCTTCCATTCCAAGCCTAGGCAACCTGTTAATCAAGTAAGTGGCTGTAGATACAGCCTCAGCCCATAAGTAATTAGGTAAATGCTTTTCATTTAACATAGACCTTGCAGCTTCAACAATTGTCCTATTCCTCCTTTCTACCACTCCATTTTGCTCAGGAGTGTACCTTGTAGTTACCTCTCTTTTGATTCCTCTTTCTTGTAGAAAAGAATCAAACTCATGGGAGAAGTATTCTCCCCCTCCATCTGACCTTAGCCTTTTTAGTGATTTACCTATTTGATTCTCCACAAGAGCCAAATATCTTTTGAAACATGAAAAAACTTCATCTTTGTGTTTCATAAAGAATAGGATAGTCCATCTGCTGCAATCATCAATAAAGGAAACATAATACCTTGATCCATATATTGAAGCTTCCTTGCTAGGTCCCTATACATCTGTATGAACCAACTCCAAGAGATCTCCATGCGTATAACCTTTCTTCATAAATGGTAACCTGTAAGACTTTCCAAATTGACATGCACTACACTTATAAATCATATGTTGTTTTGACAAATTAGGAAGTCCAAGTACACTTTGGTCCCTGCAGATTTGCTTTAATGACCTTTCACCAATATGTGCTAACCTTTTGTGCCATACTTCCAATTCTGTGAGTGTCTGACTACCATAATTAAAGAGAGCAATGTTTCTAGTGTCCTGTAATTCAAATGTGAACAATCTACCTGTCTTTTCACCTTTTGCAATTCTTCTGAATCCTTGACTTGGATCTTCAACGAATGCTCCTACTTTTGTGAACCTGACTTGCAACCCTTTCTCTACTATCTGCCCAACACTTATCAAATTCTTTGTAATGGTAGGGACATAGAGTACCTTACTGAGTAGGTTGATGTTTCCATCAGGTGCTTTGACATTGCCTATTTTCTCCACAGGATGTTTTGTATCATCTCCTGTTTGTACCTCATGCTTATTCCTTGGATCTTCTAAATCTGATAGGAGTGCCACATTTCCTACCACATGATTTGAACAACCTGAGTCTATGTAGAAAACATGCTCATCAGATTTACCTTGTGGCATAGCCATGTTCATGATCAATAATGAATCCTCTTTGTTTGAGTCTTCTGTGTAGTTATTGTAGTCTCTCCTTCCTTTGTAGCCTCCTTGATAGTTTGAATGATTGTAGTTGTTGTAGTTGCCATGATAGTTGTTGAACCTTCCTCTTGAATAGCCATAACTTCCTCTATTGTATGTTCTTCCTCTTTGATTCCTGGAATTCCTAAAGCAAATTTCAGTTGTATGATTAGTTAGTCCACAAATAGAACATGAGTTGGAGTCTTGGGATCTCCCCCTGCCTTGTCTACCTCCTCTTCCTCTACCTCTGCCATGTCTTCCTCTACCTGCATAGTTAGCTTGATATGTACCTGCTTCATCATCCACTTTCTTTGCCTTTCCTTTGTTATCTTTAGACTTGCTTTTATCCGTGTATAAAGCTGAAGATTGATTACCTTTAGAGCTTTCTCCATTTTTGATAAGATTTGCCTCTTGAGTAAGTAGTTGTCCAATGAGTGTATTGAAATCAGGTACATGCATGTCCATGTACAAATCCATAGTTGTGGTGAATGCTTCCCACTTGTCATCTGCCTTCAAGCCATTGATGACCTGCCTTACAATTTGCTCTTCATCTATTACCTCTCCAATGCTTCCCAACTGATCCGCTATGTCCTTGAGCTTTGTGACAAAATCAGTCACATGTTGTTTGGGAGCCTTCTTGAGAGTTGTGAAATCCAGCCATAGTTAATGCTTCCTAGCTTTAGTACTTGAAGAAAAGAAAGCTTCAAGTGCATCCCACACTTCCTGAGATGTCTTACAACTTCTAATGTGAGGCAATAAAAAATCTGAGATAGATTTGAGGAGATAAGACCTTGCAAGTGCATCCTTGGAGCACCATGTGCTCAATCTTTCTTGCTCTTCTTGTGTTGGTTGACTTTTGTTCCTTAAACTTGGCATAACTTCATTTCCAGTCACATAACCATATAAACTTCTACCTTGGAGATAGGCTTCCATTCTTAATGACCAAGCTGGGTAGTTACCTCTGCCTAATTTGTCAATTGATGAAGGAAATCCATCTGCCATGTTGTCCAACCTTGCTCTGATACCACTGTGAAGAGATGGATAGGTATGTGCTTGAAGATGAACTCCAAGAGTATATGGTGGGCCCTTTTAGCTTGCCAATGGATGTATTAAACACCCTATGTACCTTGGAAGATCACTCTCAAAAAGATAGATCGAAACAGATAAGTTGGAGTTAGCTTAGAGGTGAAAACTTGTTATTCTTGGTTCATACACCTGTCAAGTGTTTTACATAATTCTCTGAGCACAGCAGAAATTAGCTTAATTCCTCTTGGGGAAGTCTAGGTAGCTTAAAGAGATAACTTTCAAGAGTAATCTCATCAAAAATAATAAACCACACACTGAGAATGAGTTTTAACAAGTGATGACATCATCCCGATTTTCACGGGCTGCTACAGTTTGAGATCAGTGAGCAGAAAAATCAACATAACTCAAAATCTAGGAATACAATGATTATGAAAATTTTTATAGTTATACTAGACTGTAAGAAAAATCCAACAAGCTTTAAATCACTGAATTTGGATAAGTAACCACGGAGAAATGACTCTGACAAGATGAGTAAAAAAGTCGGGTACCTGACAGAGAAGTGAAGATGAACAGACCTTGTTGACTTCAAATAAACATAACTGAAGATTGCAACATCAAAATGACATGAACATTTGTGAGCATATAGTAGACTTATAGATCTAACTTTACCAAGTTAAATCACTGAAAATGATGCACCAAGCTCAGAGAAAACATCTCTGCAAGCTGACTGAGAAAACTGAGAGTAATGGCAGTGAGTAGTACACTTCACAAGAACATGGAAAGATGAACTCAAATAATCATGAAATTGAAAGTATATTGCTTGTACAATACAATGACTTACTGATACATATGTGTGCCTTGTAATCACACCTTGATATGGCATAAATCTCAGCTCTTGGAGGTCTTCACATAGGTCTCTCTAACCACGACTAAAACTGCCATCTATTTATAGTTGAGTTTGGGAGGCTAACTTCCCTCAATCACTCTCCAATCAATCAATGATTGATTTGATTCTCTACCTACCACAAATCACGAATTCGTGGCTCCTCTTTCCATTCTTGATCAAGTGGACTCAACCACTTAAGATTCTCTTACTTTTACATTAAGTAAACTCTTCAAAAGTTACAAGAGGTAGTTCACAAGTGAACTTTACATAGTCTTCATTTTTAGGCTTTTTCTATGACTTTGTGGGACTCAAGCCAATACTTAGGCTTGTCATAGACTTGCTCCAATAGGATGCATGTTGCAGAATGGTCTTTTTGAAAGGTTTTTAAGTGTTTTGGAAGGTTTAGGTGAACGCTCCCTTATGCACACATTTTCAAGAATTGAAGGTCAAAAGTGGAATCCATATGAAGAGGAAGCAATACGTAAAAGTGTATGTCTGGCCCTCGATTTGAATATTTTTCTCCTAAAGTCACTACAGGGGAAAATATGGAGTCGTTGGCTTTACACATTAAGTGATTCTTAGGATATCAAAGTGAACACCAAGATACACTAGCAGTTGAAGTGACATATTTATGGGAATCGACACTCACAAAAAAACATTAGAATTCTTGGAGTTAAGACTAAGCAATAGAGAGCATAGTCTACACTAGAGAGCAAGAGAAGAGCAAGAGAAGAGCAAGAGACACATTGAACCAGTGCAATGCAAAGACGTAGTGAGAGAAAAGTTTGCAAGGAAGGTGACCAAGTGTGCAGAGACAGAGTGTGCAGAGATCCATTAAGGAAGGCAACCAAGGTGGAACAAGGTACCAGTGACGAGGTGTTGCACATTGACAGAAGGTGGCCCTTCCTCCAATCCTATTTGAAGCTTGAGTGCAAGGTGTGCACAAGAGCAAGCTAATGGAGAGGGTGGAGCTTCGGTATAGAGAAGGTTGACTACACAAGGAATTTTGCTATCTTGCATACGTGTGTGTGTGTGTGCTTTTTGGTTTAAGCACTATGCGTAGAGAACATTTGTCTTATTCTAGACACATCCATTGTAATTTTCATTGTAATCAACATACAGAATCTTTTAGTGTAAGTGTTTTACTTCTTCTGCTTCATCCATCTCCTACAAACACTCAAGCACCTTTCAACTAAAGAATTCGCCAACAAAATTTGGCATGCCCAGTGGGATAAGGTGGCTTGAGCATAGGAGAACCAATATTTGTAAGTGAAGAAGAAGTGCAAAATTGTCGACAACATTGAAGAGGTAATCTTCCTTTTCCTTGGAATCATCTTAGCCTATGGAATAGGGTGCACAACTCATGACCACAACCTAGTCAAAAACTTTAAGAGTACTTAGCAAAAGAACTAGAAGGAAAGTCATTCATAGGTCAGCCAACCCTCTATCATTAACATCCTCAGTAAGAAACATGGCAGCTCAAGTAGACCTAGAAACTCTACTTTCAAGGTTAAATATCAAATTTCCCTCTTTTAGAGAATTAGCACATGAAGACCCTCACGAACATGTTCGAAGATTTTTAGCCCTATGCAAACCGAGGGGGCTAATGGTAAGGGAAGGTGCATTTTTAACTCAATTTGCCGAAAACCATTTTACTACTTGGGAATTAATGAAGGATGCCTTCAAGACACAGTTCCAACAAGGGAATACAACAAAAAATATTATTGAAGAGTTAGAGAACTTAAGACTAGGTACTAGGGAGACATTTCTAGAATTTTTCACTAGAGTGAAAGAACTCATGGATAAAAATTACCAAACCCCCCTCATGACTTCTTTGTCAAGAAGTGTCTTTCTAAACCACATCCAATATCAACACAATGCATTACCGAGTTAGTGCTCCCTACAACAACCATTGAGGAATTTATTTCTACATCAACAATGATAGAGAAAATCAGATACCAACATGGAAATGGTTTTTCTAGTCTACCATACCCTATGGAACCTAAGGACCTTGTGACACAGTTGAAGAGAGAAATTGAGAGTCTAAAAAGTAACAAGCCCCAAAAAGAAGAAGAAAATTTAATAACTCAACAAAGGTATGATATTGAAGCTTTAAAGTTATAAAAAACAAGAAGAGGCCCAAGTAGAGGAGTTAGCACAACTTTGACAAGAACTATAGGAACTTTGTGGAGGGGGCATAAAAAATGGACTGCGGTACACCATGTGTAGCAAACAAGGCCATGTGGTAAGTGACTGCCCTCTTTTAAGTGTGACTTGCAAGTTATGCAAGAAAGCTGGTCATGAAGCCCATGAATGTCATTCAAGAGGGATGTCTACACATGCACAAGCATATTGGGGACAAGGGAGGATCCAACAACCAACAACTATAATGGCGGTTGGTCCCAATCAAGGGAACCATGTTGGGCCGGACCATTCAGTCCGATGTTATTAAATAGTCCAAGAGTCGGACAAAGGGACACACGAGGATAGAGTCACTACATGTGAAGTTCCACAACAAAAAGGAGAGCTTGCAAGTACTAGTGATGTCATTGGGCATGCATTCAGCAGGGCTCAAGAGGAGTTTGAATAGTCACATAGAGCCCATGCTCTTAAGGAATCTGAGGCTTCAAGATTATTCAAAGCTATTAAAAAGGAGGTTAGTATTTTTTATCTAATAAATATGGATGTGAAATTCATATTAGAGATCTTGTAGATCATTGATGAGGCCTCCACAACCACTTTAGTGGCAAACACTACTGCTACGAGTAAGGATAAAATTGTAGGGGAAGCCTCCCTCACATATTATAAGAGCTCACATCTAACAATAACTATTAGAGGGCATCAATTACAAGGATTTATAGTGGATGGTGGTTCCGGCATTGACTTGATACTCAAACACATTATGGAGAAGCTTGGACTTCAACCATCTAGACCTGCCAACTTCACTATAATATTGGTAGATCAAATTAGAGTAAGGCCAATGGGAGTGGTCCCATGGGTTCCAATGGAAGTACATTGAGATTACTTTATGTAGATTACTTGAGTACATTCCAATGGGTAACATATTTACTTTAAACTTTATTGTATTGAGATTACCATATGTAGATGGAGGTTTTCCTCTCTTGATCAGAAGACCTTGGCTAAGGCATGTAAGTGTTGTCCATGATTGGGGCAAGGACACTATGTGGGTACAATAGGGCGGACATGATCGTAAACAAATATATATGGAAGAGGGACTTGATCATCAAGGAAAATCTCTTATGATGCAATCAATTGGCATATGCATGGAACAAGACATGGTGGACCAACTGGAGTTAGAGTCATATGAGGAAGAAGACATTTTGGTTTGGCTGCAAGTAGGAAATTCTTTCTCTTGTTATGAAATTTTCCTGAATGATTCATGTACATAAGAAGCTTATGAAGGGAAGGAGGAGAACATTCAAGTTGTTGAATTGGGTGAGCCAGTAATAGACCATACAAGGGGGAAGAAGACACCTCATAAATGCAACTTGGATAAAGTTGTTACAATTGCTAGGAAAGAAATTATAGAGACTAAAGCTAAGGTAACACAAACTTGTGAAGATATTATTCATGAAATCCTTGCAGGATAGATGCAAGAAAAAGAAGACAAAATTGTGATCCAGAGTACACCTGGTCATGACACTCAATCTATGTGGAGAAAGTATTAGAACATCATAAAGATGGAGAGGAATCTATAAACACATTGATGGGTAGGAACCTAGTCAAGGAAATTCAGCTACGCACCCAAGAAACCCCCATCCTATATTAGTGGCTACTTGGTTGTGGAGTTACCCAAAGCTACTTTCAAAGGTAACATCTTTTATGAAACTTTATGCCGATGTATTTGCATGGCATACAAAGATTTAAGAGTGCCTGCAAGCTTTGGGGAACATAGGTTGATTGAGGAGCCAAACCAGTAAGGGGGAAAAGTTATAGATTAAATCCAAACTATGTTGAGGCAACCTACCTAGAGATCCAGAAAATGGAGGATGATATGATCATCATTACAATGGAACATTCAGAGTGGCTATCTCCCATGGTTATAGTGCCCGAGAGGAATACAAAAAAAATCCACATTTGTGTAGATTTTAGAGCATTGAACAAGGTAACAATTCCATATGGATTTCGTATGCCTTTTGTAGAGCAAGTTATAGAGGAAGTGGCTGGACATACATTGTACATATATGGATTCAATGGATATAATCAAATATCAATCCACCCAGAAGATAGGGAGAAGACAACTTTCATTACTCCTTGGGGCACATATGTATATGTCAAGATGCCCTTTGGACTCCAAAATGCCATAGCCACCTTCAATAGGACTATGAACCTTATCTTTGGACCCTTACTTTTTGAGGCCTTTCAAATATTCATGGATGATTTTTCATCCTTCTTAGGTACTCGTACCAACTCCTATTAGAAATTTTATAAGGAGTTACCAAATAATTTTCTTGAGCAATTGTCATGTCTAGAGAAGGATTGGTGGGCTACTTAGAAGAAGTGGTGGTCCAATGGCATAGACCATTGACAATGTCAATCTACAACTATCAAGAGTGGACCAAAGGTTGGCCCATGGGGTGAACGAAGGGTGGCATTGGAACTTCGAGTGATCATCCACCTACGTGTGAGGGGAGCTTCCCCAGCTTGAGTAAGTCTCACAAAGATTGAACTTGAGTATAAGTCACCTAGGAGGTGCTCATGTGCGTGAAGATGAGGAGTTTTGGGTAAAAATGAGGAGATATCCATGTAGGTGAAGATGAGGAGGTTGTCATTATGTAGGTGAAGTTGAGGTGGTTTCCCATGTGTAGCTAAAGATGCAGAGGTCATCCATGTGTAGGTGAAAATGAGAAGTTTGGTTTTTTGTAGGTGAAGATGAGGTGATCTATTATGATAGGTGAAGTTTAGGAGGTTTCCTATGTGTAGGTGAAGTTTAGATGGTTGCCCATTGTTGCTCTAGTACAATGGTGAGAACCACGTTAAGAAGCTTCACCTCCTTAATGTCAATCCGAGGGAGAGGTAGGAGTGATATGAAGATCGTGAACGTGAGATGATGTGAGAGTGAAGGTGAGAAGCACCAAAGATGCACACACACATACACACACACAATGAAGAGACAAGCAAGACACAATGGAAGGTGGGAAATTAACTCTATTACTCGAGAAGGCTCTTACAAGCTCAAACTAGCTCTATGCTCACACTAACCAAAATGAACCCACCCCAAAAATGAGCTCTCTAGCTCTTTTTATAGTTTCTAGACTAGTTTTGACCGGTTTCACATCTAGTGACCGGCCTAGTTAAAAAATAGGTCCTAGATGCTATTTGGAAGGGTAAACGATGTCTAAAAATAACGAAAATTGGTACGCGCATTCTACCTAAGCTCCTCAAGCTCGAGGACTCCTCGGCTTGCACAAAATGGAGCTATGGATTACAAAATGTGGTTTTCTATGATACATATGTTACAATTAGTGATAATAATCACTGTTTAAATGTTTGGAGAATTAATAAGAAATATATTTGTTTGAAAAATTGATCCGCCTGGTTGATCCGCTTGGCTCCCTACTCCTTCTTTACATGCTTCCGTGGCGTCTGTGCCTCTGGCTACTTCCAACACCCCCCTCCCTCTCGCTTCTGTCGTCCCTGACAGAACCTTGTTGTGATGTCTGCCGGATGTAATTCTGTAGGAGGTCTTGGGCGAGGGTGTGCTCTGATACACGAATACCTCGGGCTAGATCAGCCTCGAGTTTCTCCCAGTCGATAGGTTGCGGCTCGTCTGGAGGTGGGAGCTGATAATGTGTGGAGTACACCATTCGTTCACAGGCGAATAATTGCAATAAGTGTGTGGGCCTGCTTATGAATACTTCGGAATGGTACTCCCAAAAACCGGTGGTGAACATTTCTTCGAATGTTTGCTTGTAACATGCCGGTAGATATTTGATCTTGCAGTGCCAGGCGTAACACACCCGTAGCGATGGCATTGTGCTCATATCATAGACTAAATCAAAGTTGCCATGCTCAAAGCCCGGGGTGTTAACATGGGGAGCCTTGATGCGCCAGAAGACTTTAAAGACCATCTGCATCATGTCAAAGATTTTGACAGTCATGTGCGCGGCAATATCATCCATGTGTTTTAATCGAGGGAGCCAGTGGCGGATCGTCGCCATCATGTAGCCTACTGTGGGTAACGCGACTGGTGGCTTGAGGTAGGGATAGTTCAACCAGTCTTGGCACTGCTTATTGTTCTGTAGCTTTATAGCGAAGGCAGTCCAAGAGCGGCGTCGTGGTACTGGTCCCCAGCACGGATTAAATTTTAAGTGAAGCGGCGCTTTTACCCACGTGCTCATCATCTCTGGATAATTTTGCAGTAAATCTTTGCGCCAGTCTGGTTGAAGGATTTCACCTCTTTGCGCCCTTGGTGGCAAGTCCTCTGGCTCGAATTGAGTGGCATGCGTTGGTTTCATGCCGGTTTCTTTCTCTATGGTTAACTGATATTCTGCCATTAACATGAAGTATGGTTTATACTGAAGCTCATGCCCGGATATGTATCGTCGCGGGGCCATTTGAGCAAAGAATGGTGATTGTAAAATTTTCTCTTCAATTATGGCCATGGCATGTAGCTGTGCCTCTACTCTGGCCGAGTGTGTCGTTCCGAGTTCTTCTACTGTCTTCATCCACGCGGGGGTAGGTAATTCGTAGGTCATCTGGCCTTCGGCCGTGACACGTCCGCCTGGGATGGGTATCGGTTCATAAGCCTCTTCGAAGGTCTCCTCCACCGGGATAGTGACGGTTTCTTCCTCAGCTGGTAGCTCAGGTGGGGAGTCTGGCCTTGGTGGTGCTTCATAGATGGCAATCCTAGATTCAAGATTTGTTACCTGGGCCCGGAGTGCGTTGAGTTCCTCTAAAACTTCAGGGGCACGGTCCACAGGCGCTGGTAATTCCGCTGCTACTGGTACCTGTTGTGTTGCTGGTTCTCTGAGTTGTAGCAGTTTGTGATCTTCCTTTAACTTTTGATGTTCTTCGTTCATACGATCATAGTCCTCGAGCAATCTGACATGGTCGTCTAGCAGCATCCGCATCGACTCGGATGGGATTGCCTTGAATCTGCTCGGACTTAGTGGCTGTTCTGGATGATCTAAAGCCGCTTCCAAGTTCTCTCTGTTCTGCTCTTGGAGTCGCTGGTTCTCCTCTTTTGCTGCGGCTAAGTGTCTTCTTAGTAAGCCCATATTTCTAGTGAGCGTTGCATTGCGGACAGTCTGGGCTCTAAGTAGGTTATCTAAATCCGCGGTGGCCTCTTTGCTTTTTTCCTCACTTTCTATTTCTAACTTGTGATAAGCCTCTCGTAACTCTTGGTATCGGCTGTTCAGTGAGGCGTTCTCAATTGATAACAAATTAAGCTGCGTTTGTAAGTCGTTCGTCGTTTTCTGCAGCTGTTGATAGTTGGTGCCGAGTGATGCAAACTCATCGCGGACTTGCGTCATGCATGCGAACATGTGTTGAAATGCGGTGTCTATGGTGGGCGATAGTAGTAGTGAAGTGCTAAATGAGGATGCAGTGGTAGTAGATGCAGTGGGAATGGGGAGCGGGGTTGGGACTGTGGATGCAGTGGTGATTGTGGAAAATTGTGAAGTGCCTAAATATGAGGGTGCTGTGAGTGGAGTGGGTGGTGGTGAGGTGGGTGGTGATATGTCCATGCCATTGGACGTGTTTAGTGTTGTGACTGTGAAAAGTGGTGTGATTGTGGGTGGTTGTGTAGGTGTGAATACGGGATTTACAAACGTAGAGTAGTTTACAGGGGGGATGGTTGGAACAGCTTGGTGAAACGGGGAAATAGGCGTTATGGTAGGTTGGGGAGGTGAGACTGGTGAGAAGGTTAGTGGGGTTAGGAAGGGGAATGGGGGTCTTAGAGGTGGGGGAAACGCTGGGAAGGATGAAGGGGTGAAGGGGTTAACATAGGGATGCAGAGGGTTGGGTGTGGGCCTGGTGGTATGAATGGGTAAGGAAGAGGTTGGGGCTATATTGCTTTGTACAGGTGTGGATGTGGGGAAAGCAGGTGGGTGTGCGGGTGATACAGGATGGGTTGGTGAAAGATGAGGTGAAAGAGGAGTCGAAGGGGTGGAGGTTATTTCGAGGATTGTAGTGGTATGTACAATGGTGGTACGGGGTGGCGAATCTACAAGAATGGTTTCTGCGGTTACTGAACGTTCGGGGGCGAGGCGTGCCTCCCTGGCTTGTGCTGAAGATTGGGCTCCTGTTGGTACACGAATATACTCCCCAGGTTTTGAGAGTAGTCGCACTCGGCGGGGATCAAACTGTGGTAGTTGCTTTCTTTGTAAAAACCTAAGTGCTTCATGGGAGCCTACTGATTTGACTAACTCTCTGAACCCTCTGATATAGGCGTCTTCGAATCCTCCGGAGATGAGTTCCTGTTCAATTAATGCCTGGCTCTCCTCTTCAGTTAACTTCTTTCGTGCCCAGACCTTCTCCATGGTACGATATAATTTCTTTATAGCCAGTGTGTACGCTGCGGCTTCGAATGTCTCATCTTCATATGTGCTGGTGTCGCCGTGTGTGTCGGTTTGTTGGCCTTGGCCCTCTGTCTGTTCGTCATGTGAACCCTGGCTGGCTTCATCGTCGCCTTGATCGTCGTCTGTTTCGGTTCTTTCTTCTTCAGAGCCCGACACAGCTTGTCCCTGTGGCAAGTCTCGCGGCGTAGTCGGGTAGCTGGGACGTTCATATTCCTGGGAGAACAGTTGTGCTTCTGAATACTGAAATTCGTTTGAGAATGCATCAGGCATCTCAAAATCGAATGTCGTGTTTATGGGGTCGGCCTCCATATGTGGTATCGGGAAAGAAAACGCTTCCGCACCAATGGTGGTGGGAGCTTCTGCTGTTGTGGTGGCGGGTTCTGAGGTGGTAGCTGCCTGAGGTGCAGCGGTACTAGTGGTGGCCTCTGTAATCACTGGTCTGGACAACCGTATGCGAATAGGTTGTACAGTGGGCGCAGCTTCTGTCTGTGGTCGCTCGGGAGAGGGTTGTGGTGACGGCGACTCTGGCACTTGGAGGCAAGGGATGGTGCCTCGCATGCGCTTACCTGCCCGTGTCCTACTGGGCTTCCTGGCTTTCTTCGTTGTGCCCTTGAATGCCTTCAATTCCTCTCCTGTTAATGCACGCTCGATGGGCAAGTCATAAGCCAAACACATATACACAATTCTTGTGAGTGCACAACATCCGTTAAGCACTTTTTTACGCTCCCATCTGTGCTGTGCCAGGTACATTTGGTCTATGATCCAGCTTGCCAGATCAACTGTTTGAGGTCCCGTACATGCCAAATATAATCCGAACCATATTCTTTTGTGTGGCATGGTAAACCTGTCCTGAGCTGGGAATGCGAAATGTTGCATGCATATTCTTAGTGGCTTTGACAGCTCAGGTGTAATGGCCGAAATCTCTTCCCACTTCGTGACATCCCCACGTTTCATCGGTTCTGGAATTAATCTCTCTCGGTCTGTGGGAGTGTGGGTTCCATGAATCTTGATGGCTGCTCTGATTAGGTCCTTAGAGAGATAAAATCTCTTGTAAGGTGGATCATCCACTAGGGTAGGCAAGATGAAGGTTCCTGGGATGTCCTTATTCTCTGATGCCAGTAAGGTAGTGATCAAGTAATAGCACCTATAAAAATCCGGTTTGGGTAGAGGATCACTGAAATATTCTGTGAAGCCGGCTCTGGCCCAAACATGAGTTAAATCCTGGGTGCTTTGTAGGGCTTCGAATTCTCTGGAGAAAAACTGGTACTTTCCCCACGTGCGGTCATCAAAAGTCAGAGAGGATTCAAATATAAAGTCTGCGTCCGCGAGGGGTCCTGCCAGGCCCTGAAACCAATGAGAGTTCCTGTGTATCTTTTCGGTGTAGCCCATAGGGGGGTTATCGATAGGCATGGGCCCTGGAAATCCCTGAAATTCCGGCGGTGGAGCAGTAGGGTGGGACTCTGCTCGTAGCACGTTGAGTGGTACTGCTGCTACACTGGGGCCTGCTCCTGATGTTCCTTCGTCAGTTTGCATGGTGGCTGGTGCGCTAGTGAGAAAGATCTGCTACAAAAGATTAACACATTAGCATGGAAATTAATCATGATCCCATTAAAGTGAGACCGCAATCCCTTTCCATAACTGATGCGTAACCCGTGTAGCCAAGTGCTGTGATGTGATGGATGCAATGTTTCTTGCAGCACTAGTGCAGGTCTCTAGACACCTATACGTTTCAGATCATGCATACATTTCTTGATGAGATGAGATGACGAGTGATGTGTGATGATGGTGTGTGAATTTATACAAGGTTTAAAGGTTAGTAATTGAGTACAAGGTTGTATGTTAGTCAGGGGGTAGTTAGACAATGGGTTAGGGGAAGACGGTTGGACACGTTTCGGTATCCATTTCCTAAGGATCTTGGAGTGGGTGGTGGGTTTCTGCTGAGGGGTAAAAGGTGGTGTCGGGTTTGGTGGTTTCGAGGGATGAGATGAGTTATGGGGGTTATATATTACATGGCTTATGGGTTGAGCTATGATACATGGTTTGGGTACCCAAATCTGCGTGGGCGTGGGTCTATGGGTAAGGTACTTCTTGGCGATCCACATTTGTCGGATGCTCGGACCTGTAGAAGAAGGTCGAGGGGATGGTGGATATCGATTCTGTTTCTGTTCGGCCTTTTGCTTGTTGATCCCTGCTTGGTTGGAGTCCTTCGGTGCTTTTTGTCCTTTCGGCACCCATATTTGTCTGGTGCCGCTTCCTTTGGGAGGCCTAAACTGCCTTCCTGGTCGTGTCTTCTGATACTGTCGTCGATCTGGGTTCCTTTGTCGTGGTTGACTCTGTTGTGGCTGGGGTTGAGAGGTCGGATGGACACTCTGCTTTGGAAAAGAAGGGAGTTCCAACACTTGCGTGACCTGCCCATTAGGAAGTGATGCCTTTTGTAACTTTAATCTAGGCCAGTCCGCAACAAGCTTGGAAGGATGAGCACCGTAGGGTGTCGTGCTCATTTGGCCGCTGATGCAACCCACCTGACCTCTGATTGTGCCCTTCTGTCCTTGCGTTTGGGTAACTGTCGCTTCTAGTTTGCAGGAAGTCCCAGGGAAGATCTCCTGTCGTCCTTCTGATTGACATTCGTCCATCGCCAAGCCCGAGTGGGTTGGTGTGGACGTAGCGTGATTGAGCTGATCAAAGATCTTCCTGTCTTCCGTCGCATGCGTTGCCTTGGGTCTAGGGTCACAACCGTCAAGCGGAATGCCGTTAGGGAAGTCAAGCGGTATCACTCGCTTCTGCTCTAAGGTTCCAATCTGTAAGGAGCCTTGTCTAAGATTTAGGTCCACTGAGTGATCGTATAGCCAATCTTGGCCAAGGATTAGGGGTTCTATCAGGTCGTCATCATGGCACACTAGTAGCTTTGCTGTCATGGTCACATCCTTAATGAGGATAGGAAGGTCCACCTCGCCCATGCAAGGGGTTTCCATGCCTCCTAGGCCTATGAGGTATGCCTCAATTGGCCGCATTTCTATTCCTGAATCCTTATAGTGGGACCATCTAATCGCACTAGTCGCAGCACCCGAGTCAATTAAAGCCCTGAGTTCTTGGCTATGGTTACCGTGCTCTAGCCTAACTGTAACGAATGGTCTCCTGTCCACTATGCTAGGATGAGTGGTTGACTTTACTTGACACATGGCCATGGGATATCTGGGTGATGTTTCCAGATGGTTATAATGTTCTCTCCCTAGTCCTTGTCTTCTTAGCTTCATGCGCTTAATGCGTTCTATGGCTTCTGCCTGAGCTTCCGCTCGTATTCTATTTTCTTCCTCCTTACGCTTCTTTGCCAACGTGAGTCGTCTAAGCATATCCTCAGTAAGAGGTTCTTGATATAACCTGACTCTACAGCCACTAATGTAATTAGGCATTATATCTCCTTCTAAGGTGGCTAACTGCATTGCTCCGCTCGTCGAGAGTCTGTTAATGATCATAGGTCCATAACCTCGCTTTTCTAACTTCCGTGCGTGCTGTTTCAGCGTATATACTAGAACTAAATCTCCTTCTTTTAGGCCTTTATCTTTCACATGTGCATCAAAATATGCTTTCTGTCGCTTCTTCGCTGCGTATATTCTTGCTGCTGCCTTTAGCCTGGTTTCTCCTAATCGTTCCAAGTCCATTATTCTCGCTGATAATTCATGGCCGGTCCACTCATGTTCTTGTGCAACCTTAAGGGTCGGTATCAAGAAGTCCAAGGGAAGCACTGCATTCTGACCAAAAACCATCTGAAAGGGAGTTGCATTGAGTACGGTCTTGTAGGCCACTCGATATGCCCAAACAGCGTGGTGTAGCTGTTTGTCCCAATCTGAACGTTTATTGTTCACGAGTTTCGTCAGTACGGTACAAAGTATCTTGTTAGTGCTTTCAGCCTGACCATTGGCCTGAGGATGATATGGTGCAGATTTCTTGTGAATCACCATAAAATCCTGTAACAAATATTCAATGACTTGGTTTAGAAAGTGAGTGCCTCGATCGCTCACTAACTCTATAGGCAATCCATATCTTGTAAAGACATTTTCAAATAAGAATTTTGCAGTAGTGTGAGCATCATTCTTTTTTGTGGCCTTTGCCTCTACCCATTTTGTAAGATAATCTGTGGCAACAATAATGTATTCTGCATGTGTACCTTTTGCAGGGGGGTTAATGGGTCCTACAAAGTCTATACCCCACTTAGAAAATGCACGTCCGCCCATCATGGGTTTCAATGGCATTTCATCTCTGC
This sequence comes from Ceratopteris richardii, assembly GCA_020310875.1. Lineage (NCBI taxonomy): Eukaryota > Viridiplantae > Streptophyta > Polypodiopsida > Polypodiales > Pteridaceae > Ceratopteris > Ceratopteris richardii. The sequence goes on along the minus strand of CM035439.1, from coordinate 114,480,399 downwards.
GAGTAGGAAACTGAGTTCTTTGGCACACGTCACATCTCTTTACATAGGTATGTGCATCCCTGTGAAGAGTGGGCCACCATAATCCTGCAAAGAGAATGGCTTTGATTATCCTATCTGGTCCAAAATGACCTCCTGCTACACCTTGGTGTGCAGTCTCTAGTATTCTCAGATAATCACTCTCATGAACACATTGTCTTAGATATCCATCTCGTCCTCTTTTGTATAGATTATCGCCAATAAGTGTATAGTCTTGAGCTTCCTGCTCTAGACTGCGTTGTCGAGCTAAGGTCATGCCTTGAGGGAATGTGTTCGTCCTCAAGTAGGTCACTAAAGGTTCACTCCAGTTTGGTGTGAGGGACACATGATATAATGTCGCATGCTCTACTGGTGGTCTTTCACAACACACCTGACATTCTTTACACAACTTGTAGACATCTGCTTCCATAGAAGGCCAATATACTCCTAATCTATGCAGAGTCTGTAGTGTTCTATGTTTTGAATGATGTTGCTTTAGTGCACCTAAGTGTGCTAATTGCAACCATTTCGCATGTTCTAATTCATCTACACAACAAGCAAGAATCTTTTGATTATCCTGTTTATATATGCTTCCTGCCATTATTTGATATCTCCGAGACTTGGTAATCTCTCCTTCTTTGATCTTTATCCTAGGATTCTTGGGTCCATAGGTGAGAATAGGGACTATAGGCTTAGCCCATTCCGGTGCTATCTCGAGGTTAAACAAGTATGCATCTGGTAGATCATCCGCTACTCCTTGAGGAGCTTCTCCTGAGGTTAATCTTGAGAGGTGGTCAGCTCTAAGATGCGTCTTTCCCTTCCTAACTACCACTTCAAAATCATACTCCATGAGTAATAGAAACCAACGTATCAGTCGTCCTGTGTTACAAGGTTTGTTGACTAAATATAATAGGGCTTGATGATCTGTAAAGAACTTGAATTTGTTGGCCAACAAGTAGTGCCTAAACTTCTTTACAGCGTAGATCATCCCTAATCCCTCTCGTTCCGTCGTGGTGTAATTTCTTTCTGCTGCGTTCAGTTGTCTGCTAGCGTAAGCTATGGGGAGATCTATGTTACCTTCATTCGTGGGTTGTGCTAACACACATCCTATGGCGTAATTGGATGCATCCACATGTACATGGAATGGCTTACTCCAATCTGGGGTGGTCAATATAGGTGCTGAGCACAAACGTCGTTTAAGTTCATTGAATGAATTTTCACACTCATCTGTCCACTCAAAATTGGTTAAAAGAGAGTACAAAGGCTTGGCTATGATTGCATACATGTGTATGAATCTCCTATAATAACCGCAATGGCCCATAAATGCCTGTACCTCTTTCACATTAGTTGTTCTGGGTAATTCTGCAATTACCTTCACCTTTTCCTCGTCCGTAGAGATTCCATTTTTTGACACGATGTGTCCTAGAATTTTGCCTTGTCTGACCATGAAAACGCATTTTTCTGGGTTCAAACAAACCTGATATTCTCGACATTTGTCAAATATTTGTCTTAACTCTGGAATATGTGTCTGTCTTACATTTGAATGCGCACATAGGTCATCGACATAAACTTCCAAGCTCTTGCGTAAAAATTCCTTAAAAACATGACACATGAGTCGCTGGAAAGTAGCGGGTGCATTTGTCAAGCCAAATGGCATTACACGAAATGCAAATATGCCCCATTCTGTGGCAAAAGCCGTCTTGTGTTGGTCTTCTGGAGCAATGGCTACTTGGTTATAGCCTGAGAATCCATCAAGAAAGCTGTAAACTTCCTTGCCCGCAACTCTTTCCAATAGGTGTTCTGTGATAGGAAGAGGATAACTATCTCTAATCGTGGCGGCATTAACTTTTTTAAGGTTAATACACACACGCAATTTTCCATTCTTCTTGGGCACAACCACAATGGGGGATACCCATTCGGTGTGCTCAATTTCGTAAATGAATCCTGCTTCTATCAATCGATCTATCTCCTCTTTAATCTTCGCAGCGTAGTTATCATTGTACGTGTACGGTTTCTGTTTTGTCGGTTTCGCATCTGGAGTCATAGGGATTCTATGAGAACATATATCTGGGTCTACTCCTTTCAAATCTTTGTAACTCCAAGCAAAAACGTCTCTATATTCGTGCAATAGGGCAACTAACTCTTCTTCTTCTTCAATCGTCAGATCATGCCCTATGTAGGTGCATTTTTCTTCTTCTCCTTCTATGGCAACTATTATTTTCTTGGTTTTCTCTCGGTTATCATATACTTGTCCGTCATTCGCCTTTCTATTGGGCATTCGTACCATGATTCTTCTATCGTCGATTTCATATTTCTTGAAATTCTCGGGTACTTCAAATAAAGATTCTTCTTTTTCCGACATGGTTTCTTTCTTCTTTCTTTTCTTGCCTTCACTCTTGTTAGTAACTTCCGTGGCTAACCTTACCTCGTTCGTAATTTCCTCATGTCTCTGGGTGTGAGTCTCTACTTCGTAGAAATATTCTTCCTCTGATGCAAAGGGTGAGTCCATGATAATTGATTCTAAATCAAAATCGCTCGCATCCTCAAATGCATCAGTGTTCGGTTCACACTCCTCTAAGATTGCATCGCCCATGATTGGCTCTATCGTGAAGACTGAAATGTCATAGCCATCCTCGTCACAGTGGGGTGTCCATTGTTCTTCATTGATGGCTACATCCATGGTTGCTAGTATTTCTGCCCAACCATGGGGTTCAAACTCCTCGTCTGGGAATACTACAGGTGCGTAGGCTGGATCTTGAAGGGTTCGTGGATGTTGTTCCGCACCTAAGGTCCTGGTTTCTAATCGTTCTTCCTCTTGTTTGGCTACTTTACACATCCATAAATGGGTGTCCTCATGCAACCAAGAAGGATCTGATTCTAATGAGTGCACGGATTCCGTCTCTGCTGGTGTCTTATGGATGGTATTCCATTGTATTGGGGGTACATCTCTATGTGAATAGTCTTTAAGGTTGACTTTGGTAGTCACTCCTAAATGTTGCAAGTACAAAGAATTAGTTCCCCAATCTTGTACAATTTGTAACTGACGCATGAATGGTCGTCCCAATATCATCTCATATGCATGATTTTTCGCAAAGTCGCAAATGGCAAAGGTATGCTCAAATTCTACACCACAAGTGGTGAGAGATATGCCTTCTAGTAAGCCTAACGGTTTTTCTATGTGTCCATCGGCCATTTGTAGCTTCATCCTGGTGGGTCTGAGTGCTGGCTTACCCCAACGTTTCCATAAGGCGGTAGTAGCGATAGCTACTCCGGCTCCTGAATCTAAGATGGCTTTCGTGGTGTAGCCCTGATGGGTTATTGGAAGATATGTGTTACCTTCCTCTCCTTCGCTTACGTCTCCAATCTTTTCCACGGGTATCTCTGGTACCTTCTTCTGTGATCCTATCTGAGAGGGTGTGGTAGCTAGCTCAGGGAATTGATTTGCTACGTGCTTCCACAATTCTGGTTTTACCTTTAACAGTTCCTCCAGGGTGAGATTACACTGTACTTTAGTGTTCTTGATCACTTCCGTGTTCCTAGGGATCACTGATTCTTCATTCCTCACTATTATCGTGGGTGCTCTCATACTAATAGACTTAGCTTCCCAAGGTCCTGTGAACTGAGGTAATTCTTGTAAAGAATTAGATTCAAATCCTGTGGGTGCACTCAGTTGTTCCACCTCTACCTCATTGTAAATAGAGGGGATGTCTTGGGGAAATTGTTCCTGCAAATCGTCTATTTCTTGAATAGGAGGATGAGTTCCTTGTTCTTTTCTCCATTTCTCTTCTTGGATTTCTCTTAAAAATTCATGTGAGTACCTCTGTATGGAAGATAGGTTATCTTGACTTTCTGTATTGGGTACTTGAGACAGGGATGGTGCATTCCTTTCCTGTGTCTCTGGGACAGTAGGGTTCCTAGACTGATCCTTTTTCTCTTTGCTTTCAATCAAGTGTTCTAGCCTCTCCATTAGTCCTTGAAAGTGTAGTTCCGGTTTTGCCATGTTATTCCAATTAAGATATCTAGAGGCTTCGAACAACGCTTGGGCTAGTTCTACCATCTTCATGCAAAGTTTAGTTCTCTCAATTTCTAGATCAGCTCGAGGGTAGTTTTTACTCATTTCCGTGACTTGAGGTCCCTCTTTTATTCTAGCCTGATATGCACGAAACATCATGTCTAGATCTTCCGGTATGGGTTCCGCTAAGACTGATCCTGATTTCTGAGCTGGGATTTCTTGGTTTGATTCTTGTGAAGCCAATTCTTGTATTTTGGCTCTAGATTCTCTTAGACTTCCTTCCAACTCACTTATCTTTTTACTCCATTTTCTCTTTATCCTTTCTCTAGAATCTTTCCAAGATTTCGTCTTTTTACTACTCGATTCTGCAACTTCACTAGTTCCGGCTACTTTCTCTTGATTAAGCTGTTGGTTTTGTAAGAGCGCTTGGGCTCTGGTTATAGCTTGGATAGGCACGTATGTAGGGTTGGATCCATCTGCGTTGTTTACAATACCTATCACGTTGATCGATGTCACATTTGATGTGTTAACTGGGTTCTTAGGACAATCTTTGATTATGTGTTCTTTGCCACAATCGGCACAAAAGCCTTGGATGCTATAGTACTGCGATTGCCTTGCTATTGGGGGATGTGGACAATCTTTTATGAAGTGATCTCCTTGGCACCTAAAGCATGGTCCTCTAGGGCCCTGTGGTCTCTGTTGTCTCAGTTGGGGCCGTGGGTTTGGGTTTGCGTACATCACATTAGCATAATCTGGCTCCCAACTCGGTTCCATTGGTGGACTATCATAATGATATGTCTCCACATGTTCTGGTGACTCCGTGTAATAAGCGGGTGGACTAGTTACATGAGTAGAGTCAAAACTGTTTGAGTTCGGGTCACTTTCTGTGATCAAGGGTGAAGAAGGCACTAAGGCCCTACTTAGGTTCTCTTCTGCAGCAGCGTATTTGACTGAGATGACATTCGCTGGTGGGGGTGGCTGCTGAGCTAAGACGGGTTGAGGTCTCTGTTGAGCCTGGTATGGGTAGTTCTGAGGAGGCCTATAGTAATAAGGCTGAGCATTGTATTGGCCTTGATACCTACCTGGCTGCTGGTATGTTTGCGGGTAGTTCTGTCTCACGGTTTGTTTGTTGTATGGGCAGTCCTGAGCCGTATGATTCGTGTACCTTCTCTCAATTGTACAATATTGGCCACTAGGGTTGACATGAGGTTGAGGTGCATTGGGGCACACGTTTGCCAAATGATTTCCACCACAAGTGTAACAACGTACGTTAGTTGGTAGCTTGGGCATCTGTTTGCTAGAAACTCCTAGTTTTTGGGCCACTTTTTCTGCTAGATCCTCTATTGAATTCGACAATTTCGTGGATGCTAGAGAAGAACAATCTGAGTCCTTATAGACCTTTGAGAGCTCTAATTCATCTCCTAGGTTGTCCTCAATGTCTATACATATCCTTATACACTCTTCTAGCGTTCTGGGTTCTTTCAGGTACACGTAAGAGCGTAGTTTAGCGCTCAACAAGCCATCTAAAAACAAAGACACTTGCTTAGCTTGTGAGGGTAGCTCTTGCATTGGACATCGTTCAACATATTGTCTGAACCTACGTCCTGCCAATCTAACTGTCTCCTGAGGGGTTTGTTTAAAGCTATGAATCAATGAAGACGTGTCATGTCTAACTCCACTTTTAGAGAATTCAGTGATGAATGACTCTAAAAAGTGATGGATGTCCCTAAACTGCCTTTGTTGCAGTGGTTGGAACCAAGTTAAAGCGGTATTCTTTAACGTTAGTCCAAATGCATTGTACTGCGTGAACATGTCCTCGACTTGTTCTGCTCTTAGTACTTGCTTGAATTCTGCGACATGGTCATAGGGATCTCCTGTCCCATCAAAATAATTTTTCATTGATTTTACTAATTGAGTGGGTCTCAATATTCTTGCGTGTTCGCGTGGTCTAGGTAGAGGAAAATCATCTCTACCACCTGGTATTCCATGATCTCTTTGTCTATCCATTCTATTAGTGTTCGAGGTTGTTCTATCTCTCCCTATGGGGTGAGTGAAGCTTACTTCCGGTCTCTCGTAATTTCCTTCTCTTTGATTTCCATGGGCTGAGGAAGTTCCTGCCCCTTGTTGATTTGCATTCATGTTTGTTCTGGCTGGAGGGAATATCAATTCACCTCTCCAAGTGTAGGTGTTTTTAGCGCGCTCAGGCACCACAAAGACTCTTTCTGAAGCCTCATCCAAGTATACAACCTTTCCAGGTGTATCTGGGTCCTTGAATTCATAAATTGTAATGATGCCTACCTCACTGGGGTTTTCCTTTCTGTACCTCCAAAAGGCTTCGTCTGTTTCTTTATTTACAAACAACTCGGTGCTCCTGTTATCTTGAGGGATCCACTCTGGGATGAGTACTCTCGTTAATACAGATTTCCCTCTTGGTGTTCTAGGTTCTTCCAACGGCTCTTTTCCTTGAAATTTCGCTTCCGTCTCTAATTGAATTGTGCCAAACTCATTAGTATCGTTTGGTTGCGTACTTAGGACATACATGGTTCCTTCTTTGTCTATGTAAGCGTCTCTCTCAAATTTCACCACTGGCCTTTCCAATCCAATGGGTTGATCAGGGTTGTGCAGTTGCACCACTTGCCTTTGCAAACCATCCTCATAGATACGAGCACCTAATCGGTTGGTTCGGAGAAACTCTAGTTGCGTTCGATAGGGTCCTTCAGGTTTTTCTAGATATGCTACATTCGACCCTCCGTCTGGTCTGTCTGTGCTAAATGCCATTTCTGATTCGCTAGTCTCTGAGCTCTCGTAGGGGTAATTACTATTCAATTGCTGAGCCCAAGATCGTGCAGTGGTTCTTACACTAGCCTCTGATGATCTAAGGCTTCGTCGGTCCGACTTACCTATATGTTTGCCCGATCTAAGGTTCATTAATTTCCTTCCTTGCTCACTCAATTACACACTTAGATCGTCAATGGCTCTTTGTGATTAATTCTTGATTCTTTTTAATTCTTCTTTGGATTCTTGTCTTAATATATGCGTCAGGAATTTGACTTTCCGTTATAGTTTTGGGTTCTCGTTCCGTCAGACTTAGGTTCTTTTCTTTAGGTTTTCGTCACACACACCTTTACTTGTAGTCTTAAACTTGAAAGAATTAAGTATCTTGAACTTGAGGCGTTCCTATCGTCGTTAATCCACAACTACCGTTTAGCCTAAGCTAAGAATTGACTGAGGGGGTTGAGTAATCTTCCAACCTCGAGTCGGCTTTTCTGATTGCTCTGATGTCCTGTTGCCCAAGAAGCCGTGCTTCCCAAGCTCTACTGTCCTCACAGCCTTGCTTGCTTGCCTTTGATTGCCCTTGCTAGACCTGGAAATTTCCAATGTTAGACCAATTCACAAGATGATTAAACACTTGAGTATATACACCTTTTAAGTCCCTTCCCTTTTTGCCCAAATTTCCAATGTGTGCCCCCTGGCTTTCTAGTCCCAAACTAGGTGAACCTCAAAATAGCTTATCCAAAAATAGATGTATCCTTTATGAAAAAAAACAGTTGAGGTCACGTAGTACTCGTCACAAGCTTTCTAACGAGCTATTAAGCTCAAAAAACGGACTTCGGATGAAAAAGTTATGAGCATTCAGGCCCTGGGGGGTAAAAACTGACAATCCAGTTTTCCTTTAAATATGAGCTAAGGGGTCTCCTATGAGTCTAATGGTCCAAAATTTTTTTCAAAAATACCCTCAAATTTGGTCAAAAATTGAAGTCCAAAATTTGCGATGGGGGTGGGCAATCGCGATGGTCTGGGACCGTCGCGATGGTCCGAGCGAACCGTCGCGATGGCGTGGAATTTGGACAATTGCGATGGGGTGAGGTCGAACCGTCGCGATGGCCCGAAATGAACGATCGCGATGGCGTGGAAATGGACCGTCGCGATGGTCCAAAAAATGAACCGTCGTGATGGCGTGATCAGGCGGACAATCGCGATGGCGCGGTCAACGGTCAACGGTGGACAGTCGCGATGGTTCGAAGTGAACCGTCGCGATGGTCCGCGATGCGATGGCTTGAGCCAATCGCGATGGTCCGATTTTGGGCTGTCGCGATGGTCCGAAAAACGAACCGTCGCGATGGTTTAACGTGACACGTGGCACTATCGTGGCGATGGCATAGGCCAATCGCGATGGTCCGGGGTCAGCTGAACCGTCGCGATGGTCCGAATGGACCGTCGCGATGGCTCAAGTGAACCGTCGCGATGGTCCGAAAAAGCGAACCGTCGCGATGGTCCGGCCGAGCCGTCGCGATGGCGTGAGCCTATCGCGATGGTGCGACACAATCGCGATGGGCTGAGCCAATCGCGATGGTCCACCAAACAACGAATTTTTGAAATGCGATTGTGGTCCCGTGAATGCGCAAGTATCGCCTATCTAGTGGTGTGGTCGCCTACCTAAAAAACCGAAATTTGCAGACCATCGCGATGGTCCGCCACACTCGGAAATCTCTGACAGAAAGCACATTTTTTACCTTTTGGAAGCTTTCCTGATGCTCTGAAGCTCTGTACCTGCAAGAAAACTCAAGAAAACACAAGTGCATACAAGCGCAAAAACTCTCTCTCGTTCTCTCGCACGCACAAATGAGGGAAAATGAGGTGAATGGGTGGATATGGTGAATTTTCTGATTTTTTTGGAGATGGAGATGATGATGCGATGATGAAGATGGAGTATGGGGAAGGTGAAAAACACTAAAAACTAAGTAAAAACAACAACAAAAACTGAAATTTTTACCTTCCAACGCCACTTCTTGCTATACTCTTACCATCACACATTCGTCCTAGACTCGATCCCCGGCAACGGCGCCAAATTTGGTGTTGCTCTAGTACAATGGTGAGAACCACGTTAAGAAGCTTCACCTCCTTAATGTCAATCCGAGGGAGAGGTAGGAGTGATATGAAGATCGTGAACGTGAGATGATGTGAGAGTGAAGGTGAGAAGCACCAAAGATGCACACACACATACACACACACAATGAAGAGACAAGCAAGACACAATGGAAGGTGGGAAATTAACTCTATTACTCGAGAAGGCTCTTACAAGCTCAAACTAGCTCTATGCTCACACTAACCAAAATGAACCCACCCCAAAAATGAGCTCTCTAGCTCTTTTTATAGTTTCTAGACTAGTTTTGACCGGTTTCACATCTAGTGACCGGCCTAGTTAAAAAATAGGTCCTAGATGCTATTTGGAAGGGTAAACGATGTCTAAAAATAACGAAAATTGGTACGCGCATTCTACCTAAGCTCCTCAAGCTCGAGGACTCCTCGGCTTGCACAAAATGGAGCTATGGATTACAAAATGTGGTTTTCTATGATACATATGTTACAATTAGTGATAATAATCACTGTTTAAATGTTTGGAGAATTAATAAGAAATATATTTGTTTGAAAAATTGATCCGCCTGGTTGATCCGCCTGGCTCCCTACTCCTTCTTTACATGCTTCCGTGGCGTCTGTGCCTCTGGCTACTTCCAACACCCATGTATGGGTGGTCACATAAGAATGGGTGTTGTGTACCCGAGCTCACAATGTCTTGGGGGTTTGCAACGAAAGAAACTAAATCTCAATCATCAAGCAAATGCATATAGTGGTGGCATTGATACATGCATCAATTTATCAATCCAAGATCCTAACCCAATCAAGTGCATGGAAACATGTGCATAAATGATGGTTAATGTATGAAGGAACAAGCAATGCCTGCAAATAGGGAACATCCACCTCACATGACACCTCTTACAAAATGTGTGTATCGCGATACTTGGTGCAGTAGCACATACAAAATCAAGCAATATCTCACAGCTCTGATAGCCGAATATAGTCAATAGTAGGTTTTGAAGCTCTTGACGAGTGCATCCAAGGGTGGTATTTTTAGCTCAATCAGACCTCTGTGCTTCAAGTTATGGCCAAAAGACAGAGTGGTGGGAAACACCAACTCTCACTTCTAAGCTTCCTATGCTTCACACATGCACATTAACAACAAAAAGAGATGCGAAAGAAGTAGAAAACACCTCTAGATAAGCATTACATGCCTCAAACACACACACAAGCTCATGAAAAAGAAGGTACACAAGCAAAAAGACGTAAATTTGAAAATTTTGCAAGTTGGCTCTTCAAAATGGCAAAATGTCTTTATAAAAGATTCACAAGTGACTTATATACATGTGCCCTAATTTTTTCCCTTTCACATCCAAGACCAGCACTTCTTCTATAAATCACTAAGTTCCTACTATTGTACAAAGGTAATGTTACAATCTTTAGGAATTATGCATTTAGAGGACTCCTCTAGAGCATTTACAATGCTCCTCGATGTTTATTCCTTTGCAATTACGGGTTCACCTAGCACATAATTGGAGGGCATCGATTTCTTTTCACTACATGCTACCAATGATAGAGGAAGCCTTCAAGACTCAGAGACTATTTGTCACCTTATCCAAGCTTAAGTTGGATGCTTCTAGTTTGCCCTTGGTATTCCTTATATTCATACACTAGGGTTGTTGCATTATCATTGTCTGTTTTTGTTTTGTCCTTTGTCTTGTTTTATCCTCATGCATGCCCATGTAGGGCTTTGGGCAGAGTTTATTTAATCTGGCATTTAAGATGGTTGACATTTTTAAGATCTCTGGGTCCATTTCGAAAAGTCTTGTAAAAAATGCCTCTTCAAACTTCTAGAGGCAAAGACTTGGAAAAAGCATTAGTTTGGAATAATAGGTCATGATAGTTTAGCAACTTGGCATGACTGAAAGATAAAAAATGAGAGCTTTTGTTCCCTCGTTAACACTAATGAATTTCAAAAAGGTGTACTCAACATGTTTAAAAACTTTTAATACCGTATCATACTGAGTATCTTGTTAGTCAACTTGATGGTCAAGTCGGCTACAAGTCTGGATAGCAAAGATTCAATTTCTCTAATCATATAATCTTTGGTGGGTAAAGAATTATGAGGCGGGCTTGGTAATAGTGGAAAATTGAGCCACTACTTATTTATTGTACCCTTTTGCTATTCTTCCCACAATTGAGGCCATGGTCGATGCCTTGGCATTGGGCAAAATGATGGGTTTAGTTGTACTTAGTATGGTGTCTCCTATTAGTGCACCTGCAAAATGTATGATTCTTCTCCAAAAATCATTGCCTCCAGACAAGATCGGCTCCATCAATTTCTTCTTGAATATAGTTGAAAGTAGTTGCCTTGAAGTTCAAATCCTTGTCTAGATCCTACTGGGTAATTTTCTTAATGTACCTGCGTGTTTGTTCTTTCATAATACCATAAGGTACATTGAATGGCTTCATGATTTTATCAAGATCTTTCCTTTTTATTGTAGCTTCCTTCATCACACGTACTGTCGCTTCTTCAAATTTTCGTGTCATGTGAGACACTAGTAATGCTCTTTCTTTTTGGTCTACTTATGTAATATACGGCATGGGAATTTCATCAAATGCTTGCTCATGTTTATCGTGCATTGGAGATTGAACAACGGGGGAGAAAGAGGGTGTACCTCAGTCCTGGTAGTAACCAAATTGTGGTCTTGCACTACAGGTGTCCCCATGTTCATCTGTTGTGACACCTTGTCATTCTGAAGCTTTGCTAACTACTCTTGCAACGTGGCTATAGTCTAGTGTTTATTGGTACTTTGTTGTTGTACTTTCTTTAGCTGTACTTTGATCTTGATTTTGCTTTCATATAATTCTTTAAGTTGGTCAGCATTTTGTTGGCATAGCTCAATATATTTTTTTATGTCATCATGCTAGTTTTTCTTCAATTCCATCGTATCTCGTGCATACTTTTCTTCCAATTGTGCATGAAGTGTTTGTTCTATTTTTAACTGATCAGCATATGTTTCTAATTGCATTTCGAGGATTTGGATTTCATTGTTTAGTGATGTTGATGCCTCTATTGGTTGATTCAATAATACAAAAGTCATTAATTCTTTATTTTTGCTCCTTAATGAGTCAGCATCTTCCATATATCGCTTTATTTCTGTTTCTAAGATTTTGCTTCAATTCGATAGGTGTACATTTTCACTTTGTCTTTTTCACTTTGTGAATATTTCCTTTCAAGATCTGTATTTCCTTCTTCACTCTCATATTCTTGCTTTAATTTGCTTTTGTTGTCTTTGAGCTTCAATGAGTCTTTTGGGTAGCCATACTTGAATTTTCCATGAGTTGACTTGCTATGCTTTGTCTTTGTTGATTGATTTTCTTTGTATATGGTTGATTAGTTATGATTGATGCAAATTTTATTTGTACTCTACAAGCTAATCTTTGTGAACCCATTTTTGTTTGATTTTCTTGTTTGAGTGCTCACGAGTCTTTATTGATGCCTAGTTTGTAGATTGCTCTTTATTCTCCTTTAGAGAACTAATGACCTCAATGTGGCTCTCTACAATGATCTCTTTAGAAGGAAGGATGGGCTAATTACATGTAGTAGAACAATATTTTTTGTTGTCACTTAAGGTAGTTTGAAGAATGGAATCCCTCGATAAAGAGTTTGGTTGGGGTTGTAAGTCATGCATACTTTGATTTGACACATTAGGGTTTTCAAATTCAACTATCTTTACAGGATTTTCATCTACAAGGCTAAAGACTTATCTATGTCCTACCTTGGTTCAAATATATCCTTGGGCCAGATGTATCATAACCTCATATTTGTAAATCCAATCTTGTCCTAGAACTAGTTCTTCTAGTAGATTAGAGTCGTTACGAACTAAGAGTATTTGTTGCATCATATTGTTCCCTAAGTGTAAGGACCCTTTAATAACTAGTCACTTTGACTCATTAGAACAAGTTGATGCATTTATGAAATCCTTTTAGGAGAAACCAATGGCTTTAGATAAAATTTATCCAATTTGTACTATTATGGTGATTCTTCAAACTCAATTTTTTTAGCTAGTATTGGCAATTTTTCAAACTGGTCAAGATTAGCCAATTTCAAATGTTTGCTATAACCATATCAACTCCCAATTTCCCCTATCTCTGGTACACTAATCGGGATCCTCAACACACAGGGATAGATGTGGTATGGAGAAACTTAGCCTTACCTTTTGGCTGATCCTTCCGCTAGCATCTTGCATTCATGAAACTGTTCAACTACCACTTCCGGCATAAAGTGGAGATATGCCAAGGTTACTTCTCCTAGGCATTCAATGATATTATCTCCAATGCCAATCATATAAGCCTTTGTAGGAGTGAGTGACATCTTTAATTTTTCCACTAAAGAGGCATGTACACTACTTAGGCTTGCTCTTGTTTCAATTAAGGAATGTACCAAGTGGTATTCCTCCTTTCCAATCCCTAGGTTTAAATATGATTGTCTTGCTTGGCTTCCCAAGTTTTTGATATTCTTGTTTGAAGTATTTCTCTATTGATGCATGAGGGTGGACTCTCCTTCTCGAGAGCTCTGCAATGATACCCTTGTTGTAGAAACCCAAAGCCCGGTGCCACACATAGTAGTTCGCACTCAAGGTGTAGAATACACAAGAAAAACACACAGTATACAGACCACGAGCGCAAATTTCTTCAGTCATACAAATGCGGTCCAACATAAAGTTTGTGGCTCACTAGGCCACTATATGTTTTAGTAAAGAACATATATAAAAGTTTCCAGTGGCCATTTTGGCCTTTCACATGGACACTAATGGTAACAATCGCCCACTAAAGGCCAATATGGAAAAACTGACTATGGGAGAAAAATAAATAATGATAAAGAATGCCTGAGTGTAAGTATACAAACTATACCTCCCACCTGATGGGCATGTTACACAGTATACAAGTAACTGTGTAAGATCATTAATTAGGTAACCCCCCTCGAGTGAAAAAAGTGTTGAAAGCTATCCTGTGCTAAAGCTTTAGCCAAAGCATATGTAGCATTATCATGAGTATGAACCAACACTTACCTACAACATCTACTTTGACTATGAAGATTGAAGAAATTAATGCTACTCTTATGATGTTGATGTGTTGACACTTGATAGTACTATGCAACTGAGGCTCTTATACCTGATTCTCTTTCCCACATGTGGCTGCTAGATTCTGGTGCTTCTTTCCATGTGATACCACACAAAGAATGGTTCTCTAATTATGTTGCAAAGTCTCTTGGTACCGTGAGACTTGGTGACTCTTATCAGTGTGATGTTGTGGGGATTGGGGATGTGGTTGTGCAGTTCATTGATGGTTCAAAATTTACTATGCATAATGTATGTCATGTACCTCAGTTATCATGCAGTTTGATGTCAGTTGGTGAACTTGAGAATGGTTCTCTAATCGTGCAGCAAAGTCTCTTGGTACCGTGAGACTTGGTGACTCTTACCAGTGTGATGTTGCGGGGATTGGGGATGTGGTTGTGCAGTTCATTGATGGTTCAAAATTTACTATGCATAATGTACGTCATGTACCTCACTTATCCTGCAGTTTGATGTCAATTGGTCAACTTGACGACCTTGGTTACAAAGTGATCTTCTATGCTTAGTCCTTTCGCATATCAAAGGGCAATATGGTTATTGCAAAAGGAAGCAAAGTTGGCTCACTTTATCCTTTATTTGTATCACAGAAAGAACACTTGTTAGTTGTTACTGAACAACCTATGGATTGTATTTAGCATGGTTGTTTGGGCCATATATCTCGTAATGGAATGGAAAATCTTATCATTCTAGCTACTTACCTATGTTATCTTTCTGCAATTTTTCATTTTGTGAGCATTGTCAATATGGAAAGCAAACTAGAAATGTGCATAGAACGCACGTTGACTCTTCAATTCAGCCTTTCGATCTCGTTCATATAGAGGTGTGTGGTCATATGCCCATTAGGTCCTTAGGTGGTTCTCTTTACTTTGTCACTTTCACAGATGATGCTACTAGAAAAGTTTGGGTATATCCTATCAAATTGAAGGATGAGGTACTCCCTACTTTCAAAAAATGCGTTGCCTCAATTGAGACTAAAAAAGGAACTAAGCTTAAGGCTTTATGTTCAGTTAACGAGGGTGAGTATACCTCACATGAATTGAGCATTTTCTATCAGTCTAGAGGGATTTGTAGAGAGTTTATAGATCCTTATACCCCAGTACAAAATGGTTTAGCTGAGAGGATGAATAGAACTATTCAAGATACAATAGTCTCTATGTTGCATCATGCAAACCTCTCACAAGGCTTTTGGGTAGAAGTAGTATTGACTTCAGTTCATGTGATTAACCTTTCACCTAGTACTGCCAAAGGTCTGAAAGTGGCACAAGAGTTGTGGACAGGGACCACCATATTATGATCATCTTCGAGTTTTTGGGTGTGAAGCATATGTTCATGTACCCAAGAATCTTAGACAAAAGTTGGACCATAAGTCAAAGAAATGCATTTTTCTTGGATATGGTTGAGAAGGACAATTCAGATATCACTCATGGGATCTTGAAACACATTCAGTGATCAGAAGTAGTGATGTGATTTTCAATGAGTCTAAGATGCATAAACAACCCATTAAGGAGGTTGTAGCTCAGTGATGAGTAGCACCTCCTTTAATGTCAATCCGGGAAGACGTGAGGATGGTATGAAGACCACGAGCAAGTGGAGGCACAAGTGCGTGAGTGAGAAGCACACAAGCATGCACACACATACACACACACGTGCACACACGGCAAGACAAAGAGCGAGAAGCAATGGAGTTCTTAGATTACTTTCAAAAAGCTCTTACAAGTTCATTTCAATTACAAGCCAACCTCCAAAATGAGCTCTCTAGCTCTTTTTATAGTTTTTGACTAGGTTTTGGCCCTGTCCAGACCTAGTGTCCGGCCTAGTTAAAAATTAGGTTCCAGGGCCAATTTGAGGGCTTAAACGGAGTCTAAAAAATGCGAAAATTGATATGTAGGTACTTCTAAGGCTCCTCAAGCTCAAGGACTCCTTGGCTTGCACAAAATGCAGCTACAAAAATATGAAATGGTATTTACAATGATTGTTAGTGATAAGAATCACTGTTATAAAGATGTTGATTTGGAAAAATTTGAAGGGCCTATCTGCCAGATTTGTGTCGACTACTTTGTCTACTTACTCCTTCACCTCGCTCTGACTCTCTCTGCTGGCTTCCTTGTCTAGTCACTCCTTGGGTGCCCATACTGCTCTCAACAGAGGTTGAAGTGAGAAGAGTGGTGTTTGAGGATACTAGTCCTCCGGTTAGCATGCATAAAAATGCTACACATAAGGATATTCAAGAAAATGTCCATTTAGATCAGTCTGCACATGTTTTTGTTCAGTAATTATTGAGAGATTCTGCATGTGTCTCACATGCACCTGATATATATGTTCCAAGTTTAGATTTTTTATGCTAACAGATGCCGATGAGCCTTCTTGCTAGAAAGAGGCTATGCAGAGAGAGGATCATGTCAAGTGGGAGCGTGCCATGAAGAGTGAGTTGGATTCTATTCACAAGAATGGTACTTAGGATTTAGTACCTTTGCCAAAGGGAAGGAAAGCTTTACCATGTAAATGGGTATATAAGATGAAATTCACATCCGATAGTGCTTCTCCAAAGTATAAAGCATGACTCGTTGCAAAGGGTTTTAAGCAACAACATGGTGTTGATTTTGAGGAAATCTTCTCTCTAGTGGCCAAGATGACTACCCTATGCATGTTGCTTGGATTCGTTGCAATGGAGGACTTAGAGCTAGTCAAAATGGATGTGAAAACTGCTTTGTTGCATGCAGATCTCATAGATGAGATCTATATGGAACAACCAAAGGGTTATGTAGTTCCAAGCAAGGAAAGTCTAGTTGGTAAGCTTAAGAAGAGCTTGTATGGACTTAGACAGTCCCCTAGAAAATGGTACCAAAAGTTTCATGCTTTTATGAAGTCTCAAGGCTATTCTCGAAGCAATGAGGATCATTGTCTCTACACAAACAGATGCTTAGATGGCAACTTGATGTGCTTGAAACTTTATGTCTATGATATGTGGATTGTTGGGAAGTCCTCTTATGATTTGTCAATTCTCAAAAAGAAGTTGAGGCAAAAATTTGATATGAAGGATTTGGGGGATGCGAAACATATTCTTGGCATGCACATCACTTATGATAGGAGTAAAAGATGCATATACTTGTCTCAAAGTGATTACATATCCAAAGTACTTCATCGGTTCAATATGCAGAGTGGAAAGGCATTGAGTACACCTTTACCCACATATGTGAAATTGAGCAAGGATGATTGCCCCAAATCAGATGAGGAAAAGGAATTCATGACCAAAATTCCCTATCAGTCTGTTGTTGGTAGTCTCGTGTATGCTATGGTAGCTACGAGACCAGACATTGCATTTGCAGTGAGAGTTGTGAGCAGATATATGTCTAATCCTGGCAAGAAACATTGGGAAGCGGTCAAGATGATTTTAAGATATCTATGTGGCACTAAGGTCAAGTGTCTATGCTTAGGTAGAGGGAAAGCATCCATTATTGGTTACATAGATTCTAACTATGCTGGTTGTGTAAACAATCATAAGTCTACATCAGGGTACATTTTTCATTTTGTTGGGGGTGCTATCTCTTGGAGATCTCGTCTTCAAGGATGTACAGTTGTTTCCACCACAGAAGTAGAGTATGTTGTAGCAAGTGAGGCATGTAAGGAAGCATTGTGGCTTTCTCATCTTGCTTGTGATATGGGTTTACCTCAGCATGTACCTCCTTTGCTCAGTTATAGTCAAAGTGCCATTGCTTTGGCTAAGAATCTAGTCTATAATGCAAAGACCAATCACATAGAGGTGAGGTATCACTTCATTAGAGATTGCTTAGCCACTAAGTGCATTATTATTGAGAAGGTTCACACTCTAGATAATGTTGCAGATCCTTTGACTAAAGCTCTACCACAGGATAGCTTTTGACATTGTTGTCACTTGATGGGGGTTACTTGATTCATGATCTTACACAATCACTTGTATACTCTGTAACATGCCCATCAGGTGGGAGGTATAGTTTGTATACTTACACTCAGGTATTCTTTATCATTCTTTATCATTCTCTCATAATTACTTTGGCCATATTGGCCTTTAGTGGGAGATTGTTACTGTTAGTGTTCATGTGAAAGGCCAAATGGCCATCGGACACTTCTTTGTATATGTTCTTTAATAAAACATATAGTGGCCTAGTAAGTCACAGACTGTAAGTTCAACCGCATTTTGTAAGACCTTCGAAGTCTGTCTTCATGCTCCCTGTACTATGTTTGTTTGTGATTCTGCAACCTTTGTGTGAAGTATTGTGTGCGGCCTTAAGAGCTCGGTTTTCTACTCCGAGGATATCATCGTTGAGCTCTCAAGAAGAAGAGCGCATAGTGGGGCATCGCCATCAAAATACTTTAGCCTTTCTTCATGTGTCCTTTCTTATGACAATAATGGCATTCAATATCCCTCTTCCTTGATTTACTTATACTTTTATTCCATTGACCATTATTTTCCTTGTTCTTGCTCCTACCATGTTGCTAATTCTATATAAAGAACATTGACCACTATACATGTCAGAGAAATGAAAAAGTAATACGTGTCATCCTAGATCATCACATGTTGGTGTTGATATCTCAACACTCCCCCTCAAGCTCAACGTCATGTCCTCGAATACAAGCATCTTTCGAAACTTCTTCAGCTTCTTTGCTCCAAGTGCTTTAGTGAAAATATCAGCAACCTGCTCATCTGTTCTCACATAAACAAGATCAATATCACCTACTAATACCTTACCTCTCATGAAGTGATAATGTACCTTGATATGCTTTGTTCTAGCATGAAAAATAGGATTCTGTGCTAATTGTATGCTACTAAGATTATCACAATAAATAGTGATAGGCTTTTGCACTTCCACACCTAAATTTTCAAGTAACATATCTAGCCATGATGCCTCACATGCTGCCATTACAGCACCTATATACTCAGCCTTTGTACTCAACAAAGCAATAGTGGGTTGCTTCTTACTGCTCCATGTAATAGCTACACCTCCAAGTGAGAATAGAAAGCCACTAGTAGATCTTCTATCTGGAATACTACCAACCCAATCTGCATTGGTGTATCCATGAACCTACAAATCTACATCAGCTCCATAAAACAATGCATAATCCAAAGTAGCACTCACATAACATAGAGTGTGCCTCAGAGCATCTAAACGTGGCTTCTTGGGAACCTGCATATATTGACTTTAAAGTCCAAGAGTGTAGCTAAGATCAGGCCTTGTAATTGTGAGATATATCAAACTTCCCACAATTTTCTTGTACATAGTAGCATTTTCCAATGCTTCACCTATTGTAGTATCCAACTTCAAATTTTGATCTAATGGCATAGAAATTGGCTTGCAATCAGCCATACCATACTTTTGCACCATACTCAAGGCATGTTGCCTTTGCAACATCCATATACTTGTTTTTGTATGTATAAACTCAATACCCAAAAATTAGCGTAGCACACCAAGATCTTTCATGTCAAATTCTTGCATTAAAAGTTGCTTTACCTCTTTAACACTTTCTTCATTATCACTAGCTATAATCAATTCATCAACAGAAATAGCCACAATCATGATGCCATCATCGTCCTTCCTTCCATATCATGAATGATCTGCATCACACATAGAAAATCCAATGGGGGTCAAATAATCAGCAATCCTTCCATGCCAAGCACGAGGGGCTTGCTTAAGCCCATACAAAGCCTTTTACAACTTGGAAACCTAATCTGGGTGCTTTGAATCTTCATATCCTTGTGGCTGGTCCATGTATACTTCTTCTTGTAACTCACCATGTAGGAAAGCATTCTTTACATCCATTTGATGCAAAGTCCATCCTTTTGTTGTAGCTAATGCAACAAGTGTTCTAACAGTAGACATTTTAGCTACAGGGCTAAATGTTTCCTCATAATCAATGCCGTAAGTCTGTTTATATGCTTTTGCTACCAACCATGCTTTGTACCTGCTTATGCTACCATCAACATTGTGCTTTACCTTGTAAACCCACTTTCAACCTATGGATTTCTTTCCTTGCGGCAATGGAACTAGCTTCCATGTATCATTTCCATAAAGTGATGCCACCTCCTTATCCATAGCTTTCTCCTAATCTACATTTCCAATTGCATCTTCAAAACAAGAGGGTTCTGCATCTTGTATTGGCTTGGTCATGTATGCACAGTGATGAGCCATACAACTGTCATATGTCAATCATTGCATAGGATTCCGCATTCTTCCAGATCTTCTTGGTCCTTGGTCACTTCTCCTTGTATCATCTACATGTGCCTTTGTAACTCCTCGAGTCTTCATAGAGGAAAAACCAAGTTCCTCATCAAGTCTCTTTTCTGAACCACTTGAATCTCCATCAATGTCTTCAAAACCTATAGATGCTTTACTTCTAGCAAGGAGCTTTTCTTTACCTTTCTTGGTTGTATTTGATGGGTTTGCTGGACTGAAATTTCCATGACAACTTCCACTCCATGGATTTGAGTTGGAACTATTACTTAGTGATGCATCTGGTTCACTCAGAACTTGAGATTTTGCACTTGATTTTTTAGCATTTTCTTTGTTATTTGGTTCAAGATTCAGTCCTTCTTTGGCATATGCATAGAAGCTTGACATTTCATCAAATACCACATCTTTGCTTACATTTACCTATCGTGTGAGTGGGTTATAATGTTTATATCCCTTTTGTTGTAGGAGTAGTCCTTTTTCATTTCAACATGGTATCAAAGCATAGGTTAATTTTTTTTCCTTTGAGTTTATGTTTTCATTTTCATTTGTCATCATTAGCATATTTTTCATTTCTAATCCCTCCCTCCCTCCCACCCATATCTCAATAAGAGTGCTCTTAAGTACTATTAGTGTCTTCATCTTCTCCACAGACATCGTATTCATCATATGATGTTGGACCATGAACAACTTCTCAGAATCATTTGCACTTGTGGATGCATAGTTGTTTTGCTTCCATCTATTATTTTGGTTCTTCAACCTGCAATCACGTTCAAAGTGTCCAGGTTTACCACAATTTGAGAATCCTTTACTTTCATTACTTGAATCATTTTTTTGGAAATTTCTGCAACCTCTTTGGCTCCCCCTGCCTTGAAATTGTCAGACTCTACCTCTTGCATGGTTCTGATGTTGACTTTGGTCTTGGTTATTGTTTCCTCTTCCACTTCTGAAGCCTCTACCTCTGCCTCTTCCTCTGCTAGAGTAGAATACCTGCTCATAACTAGATTTTCCTTGGGATTTTGAGTCCTCAGTAAGATTCTATTCTTCAATAATCAGCATGGACACTAGAGCAGCAAAATTTGGAATATTTTCCCTAGTCTATATAGAAGTTCTGAGCTGCTTCACGAAGGCACACTTCTACCTTGTCATCATCATCATCTACATTTACAGCCACTAGATGCAAGTAACTTACATATGCTTTTGATTTTTAGGGTGTAGTCACTTACCAACGTGCCATTTTTCTTCAATGTCTGTAGCTCGTTCTTGAGTTGCAATTTCCGTGCCTTTGTATTGGTCTCATACAAAGTGATCAAATTGTTCCAAGCCTCTTTCGGAGTCTTGGCATCACGTATGTGTCCAATCATGCTATCCTGTATGCTAACAAATAGCCAATACATTACCTTTCATGCTCCTTGATTCCATTCCTTATATGCTCTTAATTCGTCCATAGTCTGATTCCTCTCTGGTAATTGTGGAGCATTTTTGTTCTCTCCTTCGATGTACTTCTAGTAGCCTTTTCTGAAAGAAACTTGGAGAAGCTTGTAGGAGGTAGAAAAGTGCGTTTCGAAGTGATGAAGTTTGGTCTAGTCAAGCGGAACAAGACCAGCCCTTGCACTTATGGAGACTCAAATAGACCTTATAGGCATGCGATAAGGGCAAAGAAATGCACTATGTACTTTGGATCATCAAGGAGAAGGATTCAATACAAAACAGATAGGTTTGCAGGTCGAGTAGCTCAAAAAACTTACTATCTATGGAAGAGACAATGAACTTCAAATGCCCATAGCGATCAACGTGATTACAATTAGACAAAATCCTTTTATGGGAGTGATACACATAGGGTTGAGTATAATTAATGCAAAAACGTATAAGGAATAGGCAAATTATGCTATAGAATCAAACACTCAACGGTGGTACTTCCTATTTTTTATAAAAACGTAGAGATTGATCTTGAGACAAAAAAACTGATATTTCTCCCAATCTATTGAACCAAATGCTATGAAAAATTATAGGCATAAACTACACACTAATAACTTTCCAGTGAGCCATGTTGCACTCAATTTGGAGCTCTGTAGAGAGAGAAGCAACCTTTACAAGATTACTATTGGTGAAGAAGATGATGCAAAAAATTGAAGTAGCAAGACAATGATGGTCACAAGTGTATGTATATTGCTTCCGTGTATTCTACAAGTGATTTCAAGTCTTTATATAGTTTCTAGGAGTGTTCCAAGACTTCTACAAGTGGATTTTGAATTCAAATGAAAGTGGGAATGGTTGTTGGAGGGAATCAATTCACTTTCCTACAATCTAGGAAAAGTGAAGATTTAGTTTGATCTACTTTTAGGTGATTGATTGCTTGATTGAATGCAACTCAACCACCAAAAATTTTTGGGATTTGGGCTCTATCTTTCTACCTTTACATGTGTAAAGCTCAAGGCTTTTACAATGGTAAAAGATCCATGAAAAATCTTTTTTAAAAAATACAATAAGTGAGCATAAGAAAAAGAACACTCCAATGGATATTCTTTCGATGCAGTAGCCTTTGATTTAGATCAAATCCACCTCAATCATAGTGTAAGCTTGATGTTCCAACAACTCCCCCTCAAGCTAAAGTATCCTTGAGTCTTCATTCTCTAATAGGTTGAATACCTGCCATAGCTTTGAATCTACAAAGTTTTATTCCACCAAGTGCCTTCGTCATCAAATATGCTACTTGCTTTTCAGTTGGAACACAAGAAATGTCAATCTCCTTTACCATGAGCTTCTCTCTGATGAAGTGGTAATGAACCTCTATGTGTTTGGTTCTTGCATGGAAAATAGGTTTTTCTGCTAGATGCATGGAACTTACATTATCTCCAAATATGTGATGTTTGGAGCTCACAAGTCCCAAATCTGTATACAATGCCTTTAACCATATTGCCTCTTGAGTTGCTATGGTCAAGCCTCTATACTCTGCTTCAGTCAAGGATAAAGCAACTGTAGGTTGATTCTTGGAACTCCATGACACTAGCTTTGAACCTGCAAATGCTAAGTAACCAGAAGTAATTCTTCTATCATCCTTAGCTCCTGCCCAATCTACATCTAAATAGATTTTGATATCCAAATCTGAAGAGTAAGAATAGAATATACCTTCGTTGATTGTACCTTTGAGATACTTAAGTACTCGCTTAGCTGCATCCATGTGTGGTATTCTTGGCGAGTGCATGAATTGGCTAAGCACTCCGACACTATATGAGATGTCTACCCTTGTATGAGTAGCATATATCAAGCTACCTACCAAGCTTTAATACTCTTTAATGTCTTCAATTTTCTCACCTTCATAAACACTAAGTTTATGATTCATCTCCAAAGCTGTACCTATAGGTTTAGTTCTCCATTTTGAACTTGAGAAGTACATCATGAATGTATCTTCTTTGAGTCAAATACATTCCTTCTTCTATGTATATCACCTGCATACCTAGGAAATATGTGAGCTCACCTAGGTCACTAATTTTGAGCTCCTCTTGCATGTGTCTCTTGATCCTTTGAATGCCATTCACATCATGACCTATCACAATAATATCATCTACATATACACATAGATAGATAACCTCATCATGATCCCTTTTGATGAATAGAGAAGGATCTGAGTTGCTAGCTTTGAACCCTTGATCTTGAAGATATGTAACCAACTTGTAATTCCAAGCTCTAGGAGCTTGTTTCAATCCATACAGTGCTTTCTTAAGTCTGCAAACATAAGATGGATGATTAGGGTTTTCAAAACCTGGCGGTTGTGACATGTATACCTCTTCACTTATCCAACCATTTAAGAGTGAATTTTTCACATCAAGTTGGAGAAGTCTCCAATTCCTTGTAGCAACTACACTTATCAATGTCCTGATTGTAGTCATCTTTGCAACTAGTGAGAATGTTTCCTCATAGTCTATACCATGAGTTTGTGAGCATCCTTTGGCAACTAATCTTGCCTTGTACCTACAAATTGATCCGTCTGAATTTCTTTTAACTTTATATACCCATTTGCAACCAATTATCTTTTGATTCGGTGACATTGGAACCAAATCCCAAGTGTCCATCTCCTTCAGTGCATCTATTTCTTCTTTCATGGCCTTTTCCCAATTAGGCTTTCCCTTTTCCTCTTCATAGGTTGAGGGTTCCTCTGAAATAGAGTCTTTTGCCAGGTTGATTGAATGCTTCATAACAAATGCGGAATCATATCCATACCTTTCTGGTTGTTTCTTCTCTCTTGCTGATCTTCTAGGTGCTTATTTGGAGCATTCTCCAACCTCTTGCATCTTTGCTTTGCCTCTTGACTTCCATAGCTTGTAATCCTTTTCCCTTTCATCTTTTTCATCGTCTCCATCACTTCTTCGATCCTGGACCTGTGTATCATGCTTGCTTCCTAATTGATGAGAATCAAAATCAAGATCATATGGTAGAGTTACCTTTTGTTTGTCTTTATCATACCAAGACCTGTGTTCTTCAAACACAACATCTCTACTTGTAGTGAATTTCTTGGTTGAAGGATTATAGAACTCGTAACCCATCTGAGTTGAATTGTATCCAATAAACACTACCTTTGTTGCCCTTTCATCTAGCTTGCCTCTTATTTGTGATGGTAGATGACCATAAGCTAAACAACCAAAAACCTTGCAATGTCCAAGACTAGGTTTTCTTCCATGCCATGCTTCATAAGAAGTCATACCTTGAAGTGATTTGGATGGTAGTCTATTGACAAGGTACACAGGACTTGAAATAGCTTGTGCCCATAGATAATGTGGCAACTTCTTCTCTTC
Source organism: Ceratopteris richardii (assembly GCA_020310875.1). Classification (NCBI taxonomy): domain Eukaryota; kingdom Viridiplantae; phylum Streptophyta; class Polypodiopsida; order Polypodiales; family Pteridaceae; genus Ceratopteris; species Ceratopteris richardii. The sequence goes on along the minus strand of CM035439.1, from coordinate 114,455,378 downwards.
AAGCATTGCTCTGGTTGATCCAACCAATGTCTTGTTTCTCCTCTCTGCAATTCCATTTAGTTGAGGAGAGTACCTGGTAGTCACTTCCCTTTTGATACCTTTGTCCTGCAAGAACTCATCAAACTCTTTGGAGAAGTATTCTCCCCCTCCATCAGATCTGAACTTCTTTAGTGATCTACCTGTATGATTCTCCACATGTGCGAGATACTTTTTGAAGCAATCAACCACTTCATTCTTATTCTTGATAAAGTATAGAACAGTCCATCTACTATGGTTGTCAATAAATGAGACGTAATACCTTGATCATGCCAATGAAGGTTCTTGACTTGGTCCCCATACATCTCTATGTACTAAAATCCAATAAGTTGTTGTGGATGTAGCCTTTACGGTTGAATGGTTGTCTTTGTGCCTTCCCAATTTGACATGCATCACACATGTTGATCATGTGTTGCTTTGATATGTTCGGTAGTCCTAGAACACTGTGATCCCTACATATATCCTTCAAGGTTCTTTCATTCACATGAGCAAGTCTCTTATGCCATACTTCAAGCTCACTTAGGGTTCAAGACCCAAAAGTGAATAGACCTATGTTCCTAGTCTCTCCTACTTCAAAAGTAAAGAGCCTACCATGCTTCTCACCTCTGGCTGTCTTCTTGAAGCCTTGACATGGGTCTTCCACAAAAGCTCCATGCTGGGTGAACCTAACTTGCAAGCCTTTTTCAACTATTTGGCCGACACTTATTAGGTTTTTAGTGATAGTGGGTACATAGAGAACCTTACTCAAAATGTCTGTCCTGCCATTGGAGGCTTTGAGATTACCAATCTTCTCCACATTGTGCTTTGTGTCATCCCCTGTTTGCACTTCATGTCTATGCTTTGGACTTTCCAAATCAAATAGAAGAGCAATATTGCCTACAACATGATTCAAACATCTTGAATCTATGCTTCTCATGACATTCATGAGAAACAGTGAGTCTTCATGTGGTTGATCTTTTAAATAATTGTTGTAGTCCCTTCTATTATAGCCTCTATTGTTATTGTTGAAGTTGTGTCCACCTCTGCCTTTGTTGCTTCCATATCCACCTCTTCCACTTCCTTTCTGGGTCTTCCCATTGAACAACCAACTATGAGTGGTGTGGTTGGTCTTATCGCATATGGCACAAGGTTAAACATTCTGACATTTGGTTTTGTCTTGCTTTGGTCCTTTGTTCTTCCTTTTCCACTTGCTCTTGCTTGCGAAGTTGGCTTGGGAAGTCTCTTCTTCATCTTCTTCCTTCTTCTTGCCTTTCTGCTTCTTATCCTTCTTATCGGCATATAGAGCACTAGTTGAATTACCATGATAGGAGTTACCTTCCTTTATGCTATTGCTGGCCTCTTGATTGAAGAATTGTCCAAGAAAGATGTTGAAGTCTGGAGCCTGCACATCCATGATGAGATCATATGCCGTAGTGAAAGATTCCCATTGCTTATCACTTCAAATGCCGTTGAGAATTTGCCTCATGATGACCTCTTCTTCAATAAGCTCTCCAATGGATGCTAACTGATCTGCAACCTCCTTGAACTTGGTAACAAACTCTGTGATGGTTTGTTTAGGTGTCTTCTTCATTTGGTTGAACTCGTTCCAAAGATGATTCTTTCTTGCTTTGGTACTAGCAGAAAAGAAAGTCTCGAGGGCATCCCAAGTCTCTTGAGATGTCTTGCATCCTCTAATATGTGGTAATAGAAAGTTAGAGATAGAGTTTAGTATGTACGACCTTGCTTGAGCATCCCTTGCGCACCAAAGTGTGAGCTTATCTATCTCCTCTTGTGTAGGTCCTCCTTTGGATCTTGGAATAGGCATAGCTTCATCACCTGCTATAATTCCATAAAGATTTCTACCTTGCAAATAGGCCTCCATTTTTATTTGCCGATCAAGCTTCTCGATCATTGAAGGAAAGTCGTCACCCATCTTGATCTAGCTCTGATACTACTGAAAGAAACTTGGAGAAGCTTGTAGGAGGTAGAAAAGTGCGTTTCGAAGTGATGAAGTTTGTTCTAGCCAACCGGCACAAGACCAGCCCTTGAGCTTATGGAGACTCAAATAGACCTTATAGGCATGCGATAAGTGCAAAGAAATGCACTATTTAATTTGGGGCATCAAGGAGAAGGATTCAATACAAAACAGATAGGTTCATGGGTCGACTAGCTCAAAAAACTTACTATCTATGGAAGAGACAATGAACTTCAAATGCCCAAAGCGACTAGCATGATTACAATTAGAAAAAATCCTTTTATGGGAGTGATACACATAGGGTTGAGTGTATATACTGCACAAAAGTATAAGGAATAGGCAAAATATGCTATAGGAATGAATACGCAGAGATTGAACCCGAGATAGAAAAACTCAGATTTCTCCCAATCTACTGAACCAAATGCTATGAAAATTTGTATGAATAAACTAGACACTAATTATAAACTAGACACTAATACCTTTCCAATGAGTTATTCCTGCACTCAATTTGGATCTCTATAAAGAGAACAGCAGCCTCTGTAATATTACTATTGGCGAAGAAGATGATGCAGAAAATTGAAGGAGCAGGACAATGATGGTCACATGTGTATGTATATTGCTTCCATGTATTGTACAAGTGAATTAAAGTCTTTATATAGACCCTAGGGGTGTTCCATGACTTCTAAAAGTGGATTTTGAATTCAAATGAAAGTGGGAATGGTTGTTGGAGGGAATCAATTCACTTTCCTATAATCTAGGAAAAGTGAAGATTTAGTTTGATCTACTTTTAGGTGATTGATTGCTTGATTGAATGCAATTCAACCACCACAAAATCATGGGATTTGGGCTCTATCTTTCTACCTTTACATGTGTAAAGCTCAAGGCTTTTACAATGGTAAGAGATCCATGAAAAATCTTTTTTTTTAATACAATAAGTGAGCATAAGAAAAAGAACTCTCCAATGGATATTCTTTCGATGCAATAGCATTTGATGTAGATCAAATCCACCTCAAGCATAGAATTGTAAGATTGATGTTCCAACATTTTCCAATTAGGAAATGTTTCATTCTGAATCTCCAAGCATGGAAGTTGTTCTTGTCCATATTATCGCTCATAAGATGAATCACTCCATCTGCGTTTGCCATTTTTGCAGCAATTCACAACACTGCAAAACACTACAAGCAACACTTTTGCTTGAACACTTTCACACTATGATGTGACAATTCAATCTCAAAAAAACATAGTTTTTGTGTATCAACAATACACATAATTGCTTGAAGTTTGGATCTCGAATATATGATTGTTGCGGAACAGGTGCAAGTTATAGTTTCAGAAACTGATCTGTTTTCTGTAGGCCCCACCTTGTAGGCTCAAAACAAAGGTCAAGTTGCTCCGAAACTCTAATTTGACAAAAAAAACTGACCCTAAATGGATAACTCTTGAAAATATTTTGACACTTTCTACCTTCATGTCAATTTTTGTAGCAATCTGAGGCCGTTTGTAAATTGGGCTTTCTCCATGTTTCTCACATACTCTTCACTATCGGCCTTCTCCATGAGCTCTCTACAGTCACACTGGTTGTGATACCATGTCACGAGGAAGGAGATAATGAAGACAGATCACACACACACACACACTCATAATCAAAGAAATGCACACACACAGATTGAGGCAAGGAATAATGATCTTCTTCTTCTTCTATTACATAAAAGGAATGTACAAGGATGACCTAAAACAACAATACAACTAGTGCAATATGTAAAGAACAATACATAAGGAAAATCCTAATTTCCACGAATGAGTGAGCTGGCAAGAAACAAATGTGTCATCACTCTCGGTAGATAAATCTAGTAAAGCTCAATGAAGTATCCTTGACATATACCGGTGTGACCACTATACATGTCAGAGAAATGAAAAAGTAAATGTGTCATCCTGGATCATCACATGTTGAGCTTGATATCTTAATACCTTTTTCTATCCACATGGCTGTTGCTTGTTAGTTTGAATCTAGGCTAGGGTTTGGCTTTAACCTAGAAGACATCCCCCAAGGGGATCTTCCTCAAGGTATGATCCAAATACTCACCCAAATCAAGTTCTTCCTTCAGATACTGATCTTCCAAAGCAAGTTTGTCTGACAACTAATGATCCCATTATTTGTTCAAACAAGGATCATCTACAAAATCCAACATCTAATCATAATTAGATTCCAAACAGAGATCTTCTTCAAATGAATGTTGCAAATTAAACCTCCTTGAAGAAAAAATATTGTAAGACAACCTTAGTTTTTGACATGTATGGATGCCAACAGAAGTTGTAGGTGTTGATGTACAAGAAGATGCCACTCTAGCATATTTTATGGAAAATGAAAAAAGAAATTTGCAAGCACCTGTGAAACGATAGAAGAAGCCAAGCCATTTGCACCCAATTACAAGCTGGTAGACTACTGAGTCACACATAAATGGAGGCATTGTACCTTATATAGAGGATCTTCTAAAAGAATAGTCACTCTACTTTGTAATGGTTACTATCCCCACATGTGGCATCATTCAAATCTATTAGTTATCATCACATTTTGTAATCAACCTATTTTGTATCAATGTTATTAAAATATCTTGTTTTCAATGCTTCATATTATACACCCCATACATATTTAATAGCTCAATAATGTCATTGATTGTCTAATGTTTGGCTATGTGTTGAATGGAGAACGAAGTTCCACACACAACTGTCACAAAAGATAATGTTCCATCCTTATCAAATCAATGTCAGGCTGCAATAGAACTTAAGCACAAACTTGGGAATACATAAACTTGCACACGTCCCTCTACCACTTGAATGAGCTTCTTAGCACAAAAAGTGTAGGTGGAGCATCAAAATGAATAACTTGTAGTGCATAAGGAAATTTCAAAAAGTGGTTCCAAGAGCTCAGGTCCATTCCTCAGAAACAAACTCATATGTAGAACAATTTTTTTTAGCGATCTCAATAAGGTCCTTAGTCTCTAAGTCTGAAAAAACAGAGTTCACAACTTGTGCAACCTCTCTGGCCACACCATATGCCTGAGATGTCACATCTTTCACGTTCTAAGGCAACACACCCCCTATTTTTCCCACTGCATCATCGACCTACAAATATAGACAAGAGCACATGGGACTACTGAGTCATCCAAACTGTCAAAGATACCATGCACCTCAAAGAATATGCATAGTGAAAAATAAGGATCAAAATCACACTTGAAAACAATAAAATTAAGAACCAATTTTCATGAGCCAACACTTTTTACTTTTCCCACAAAGCATAGGTCATAATATATTATGGAAAAAACGGAGGCCAAAGCCCTCATATAAGATAAATAACATGTAGAAACTAGTTTGTAATTATCTAGTAGTCAATTCATGTACTACGTAGGGACAAACTAAAAAATTGCCCATTGTCACATGGGTATTACAAATTCCAAGGCATACTATTGTAAATGGTCTCATAGACATCAACATAAATGGTAAATAAGTCTGTACAATCATGGACTGGTTACATGGGTATTTTAATGCATCTTACAAGATGGGAATATAGATAAGCTATTGTTCTTGTTTCTAACAACATATAGACATTTTCTTCTAATCTCTCATCAAATAAACCCACCACATAATACGTTGTTGAAGCTATCAGTTTGTCCCAAGTATCCATTAGGCTCTTCGGAGTGAACTGTTTACCTTGTGTGCACTTTAATAAATAGAAATTTGCACCTCCATCATTGTCCTCTTCTGTGTTGATTGCAAAGTTGTCATCCACTACCAATGCATCTGATAGATAGTTTCCATCACCTTCAAATGTAAAATTGGAAACCGATGAGTCTTCTACTTCCTCTGATTCACTGATAGGAGTCAAAGTATTGTATACCCAATTTTGAACGTGGCATTTGTTGATGCATCTTTTCCACTAACCCTGGATCCAATGAAAGCAATAATATGACACCAATGCAATGTCCATCTAGCCTTGAATAGCCATGAATCGAATGCAAGGATCGAACTTGAGATATTCCCTTACAATCCCAAGCCTTGTCCTTATTCACTTCATCAACCTTCATTTCCCAGAAGACTTGTGTGACATCTCTCCCTTTTGAATCTAACAAATGTCCTCTAAGAAACTCCACAACATCTGCAACACACTTCAACATTGCACCGTTAAGTTAGTGCCCTTTTCACAATTTCACCTGCACCATCATGTTCTCCCTTCCCATGTCATGAATCAAAGAAGTTCCATATCATAGTCACGCCTATTAGCCTTGTATATCTTCCTACAAAGTAAAATGGGTGTTTAGCTTTAAATTGAGAAGCTGCACCATCTGACCATAATGAATGTTGGCTTAAGTCAAGGTTTAACTCTCTCGACCATTGCCAATGTAATTGGAAACAATGTCGCACAAAAAGGGTACCATGCTTCTTGTCATCAGATATGAGGAAGTGGATTACCTTTTTAGGAATGCCCTCCAAATGAAAATATGTGATATGCACAAAAATCATTTATCGATACATGCCACCAATGCATAGATTGTATTTCATTTTTCTCAAAAAATGTATAGTTTTCTGCAAAATCAACCACTAAAACTACAACATCACCTAGAAATTCAGAGACACAAATCTTAAATTCGTGTGCTTGCCATAAATAAATGAAACTATGCTTGATAGATTTCTTTAGATTTTTCTCAAATAATCATGCTACAACTTTAGGAATCATCTCCCTCTTTAGAAATTCTTTCCTTTTACAAACTTTTCCTTCATACATTGACTCAATATCTTCAAATATTTTTACACAAATATGATATTCCTCAATGCTAGTCTCTCTCAAAGATTAAAAGAAATTTGGAGAAGCTTGGAAAGGCTTAGAAAGTTGAGTTGTCAAGTGGTAAAGTTGGTCCAACAAACCAGCATAGGACCAGCCCTATTTCTTTATTTATGTAAAATAGACCTGGTAGGCTTATTTTTAGTGCAATAAAACCTAATAGATACTTCGTAACATCAATGAGAACAAGTTGATGCAAAACAAATAACTTGCACCTTGACTAGCTCACAAAAACCTTCTAAAAATGGATGGAAGTTGTGACTTCAAACACTCAGAGCAACCAGCACAGTAACATTCCTCTTAATGGAGTGTTAGGAATAGGGTTGGCTTGCAAAAATGCATAAAAGCCCTCATTTATATGAACCAATCAAGTAACAATCACCTTAGCACTGAACTGGTGTCATCTCGAGTTTTTAGGGATGTGCAGAGAATGACCCTGAGACTAAAAACTTGAATATCATTGAATTAATGAACCAAATGACATCAAAATTTGAAAACACAAACTAGACAATTATATCTTTCCAATGAATACTTAAATACTAGATTTGGAGCTTTGTAGAGAGATCAACAATCTCTGCACATTGACCAATTCTGAGGAAGAAGAAGTAGAAAATTGAAGTGGCACCAAACAATGATCGAAGAGTATATGTACTACTTAAATCATCAATCTCCTTAATGTACAAATGATATTGAGTCTTTATATAGACTCTTGAGAATATTTCCACGCCTTTTCTTCATAGATTTGAATTCAAAATCAGGAGGATTTGGTAGTTTAGATTGACTGGAATCTTTTCCTACAATGTAGGAAAAGAGAAAGTTTAAATCAAATGTACCTTTTGATTCACTGATTGAGAATCAATCCCAACCACTTCTAACTTGTGTCTTTTAAGCCTTTTACTCTTTACTTTTACAAATTTAAATACTTTGAACTTTAAAAAAATGGACATAAGTGCTCAACCAATTAATACAAAGAAAATATGTGCACATAAGTGTTATTCTTCAAGGCATATCCATAGCATCCAAATAATGGATTTGATGTAGATCATATCTTCCTCAAGCATAATGAAAGCTTGATGTTCCAACAGCTCCCCCTCAAGCTAAAGTATGCTTGAGTCTTCATTCTTTGATAGGTTAAATACCTCCCATAGCTTTCAATCTATAAAGCTTTATCCCATCAAGTGCCTTCGTCATCATGTATGCCATTTGCTTTTTAGTAGGAAAAATGAGAAGTCAAATTCCTTTGCCATAAGCTTCATTATTACAAAGTGCTGATGGATGTCTATGTGTTTTGTCCTTGCATGAAAAATTGGATTTGCAGCCAAATGCTTGGGACTTACATTATCTCCAAGTAAGTGAGCTTTGGAACTTACAAGTCCCAAATTTGAGTACAACTCCTTGTCAAGCCATATTGCTTCTTGAATTGCAATAGTTAGACCTTGTTGGAGTTAGACGTCTGTTGAAGCACGCGAATAGAATAAGGAAGAAGAAGAAGCTTGGAGCACAACACACAATATTGAATGTATTATTAGAGAATGTATAAAGATAAGTATCCCATTAGGGCAATAGGCGTATATACAAGCCAGGGAAAAAAACCTCCTAAAGAGGGAAAAAAGTGCCCCGATGGTCCTAGAGTGTTCGCACACATCACTACCTAAATATATCAACAAATCCCCCCTGGGAGTTGTTAACAGATGATCGTGGGTCACTGTCACACTAGGAAAGATAGAGATTCATACTTACAATAGACAATGTACAGAATTAACAAAGGAGATGAGGTAGAGAGAGAAGAAGTACCGACATGAATCCATGACAGAGCCATTCCAAAATGTGTGTTGTATTTCATTAGCAAAGTCACATATTTATACACATGTTCATGCCCATTCGTATGGGATTTGTACCTTTTCATTGCACCCCTTAGTCAAGCCTTCAATTAAGCCTTAATAAAACTATAAAATTCCAAAGTGTACATGCCATTCTAACACTGGCATGCACAGTGGGCTCGAATCCCACACAATGCTTACCAATGTCCTAGGTTTTTCTAAATGCTTCTACCCTTATGAAAAAGGTTTGCAAACCAAAGTGCATGGTAAGACCATGGTATGGAGTGCAAAAAATGCCCATAACAAGCCTAGAACTATGAGAAATGTATAATGCAAAGCAAAGTTCCTGGAACTTAATCCAAGTTATGCAAGTACATTACACACAACCCATAGTTTGCCCTCCTATATGCATTAGCATGAAGGACAAAAAAATGCCATAATTACATTGCTTCATCTTATACATCAATTACATCATTCTCATATGGCTTCCTACAATGCATCATTATCATATACAATCTATGTAAATTTACAAGAGGGATGGATCATCTAATCATAGCATTATCATTGCCAATCTTCACTTCTATACTGCATATTTGGCTTCCCATAAGTACTACAACAAAAATCATCAAATATTGATCAAGCATAGCTTGTCTTTTTGGATTAGTATGATCAGTAATTAACAATATATGAAGACTCAAATCAACATGAAGGCATGTATCCCATAGTCCCACATCATCCACCACTCAAAACATGCACACAAAAGAAAAAGAAAATCAGTGAATACTTCTACCGTATCAATGCTACCTAACATTCACAATCCACATGGAGTGTTTCTACCGAGTTAACTCATGCCTCACATCAACTCACATCGAAACCAAAATGCTCTCAAATTTCATGCATCTGACATCAGATCAATAAGTTCACACAACATCAACATACATCATGGTAATAACATGGGACTATGATCACACAACTCCAAGTGATTAGAGTCACCTCCACTCAAGAATTTTATCTGGAAGGAACGCCTATATCGAAACCTATATTAAAAGCACATGCCCTCCCTCTCACTATTAAGGGGGAAATCATGAAAAGAGGTAATAGGAGCATATTGAACCGATGAAGGGATCATCATTACTCATTCATGCATTTCATTAAGAACACTGACTCATGAAAGATTTATTGTGTACTCAGCATTCATGCGCATTCTTTTGCTCCCTCCTTCCCTTTATGTTTTTAATTATTATTACTATGATTATTTTATGTTATTTTTATTGTGATTGCAGGCATTCTCAAGCCCAAGATCAACTACAGTCATGCATATAACACCAATCCGAGTGTGGCTTTTGACAGGAAGTTTCAAAAAACACTTGTGACAGACAAAATAAGCAATGACAGGCAAAATGCCTATCAACGTCAAACCCTGATCGTCACAATATAATGGCTTGCATGTATGTCTCACAATATGGGGTACAATTTGTACGAAAGAGTAAAACAAAAAAATGATGTATTGAAGCATGCTATGAAACTTGTTAATAAGAAGAATGCCTTCTAATAACACTCCAAAAAATTGAGCATACAACACAGATAATTAACGCTTCATTACCAGCAACCTGCACAAAAATCAAATGGTCGCTCGACCTTCCAAAGTGTAAGAAAATACCTTTTTTCAGTGCGAGATTTAGTATTATAGGCATAAGCTCCCCCAAAAGAGTGAAACAACCCTCATGAACAATCACCATAAAGCATAGAAGAGTTCCAGCATTGACGTGAGATCATCAACAATCACCGAAATCACCGGAGAAAAATTGCCTTTGTGGCGAGGCCGGAGCACCATAGCACTGGACCGATCATTGCTCAAACATGCATTCCCAATGCGCTTGACCTTGACTGTCATGAAAGTCGCCAAATCCAATGGAATTCCATCGGATCAGAGTTTGCATGCCCATCGGAGAAATATATAGGATTCTGTATTTAGTGAACCTATTGTGCTAGGAACATGGCTAACGGTGCGTAATTTCATCACATCTTAATCAGTGGTAAGCCCCACAATCAGTGCATAAGGGCGATCACAAAATTGTTTCCAGTGGATGGCCATGGATTGAAATGCGGGGGCAGAGTGCATTATGCCATCACATGGACACAAGAATCAGATATGCCCGAAAGCATGGGAGCACAAATCAAGGAGCACTTTTCCTGAATTCACCCATGGCGGGGCTAATCATGAGAACCGCCACGCGAGGACTCTGCGTTTTCAATGATTGCACCAATGAACCGGGAATGAACGAGTGGGGTTGCACATATACAAGCATATGTGATGAGGCATTCTCGGAAATAACACTGCAACACACCCGATGAGGGAACCCATAATCAACAATGGCATTTAAGCGCAAGCGAGTTCAAGGCAAAATCACATGGTTGAAGATGAACATCAAAGCGTGCCAATCACGCCAACAATGCTGGAGTAGGTTTGAAATAAACAAGTCATCACAAACAGCGCTGCAATGAGGATAATGGTTGATTGGGGGGCAGCCACATAGAGATGCTCCAACCGGTAGAGCCAAGGGGCAGTAAGTCCAGATGGCGCCAGTGTTAACGGATGATCGTGGGTCACCCGTCACAGTAGGAAAGACAAAGATTCATACTTACAATAGACAATGTACATAATTAACAAAGGAGATGAGGTAGATAGAGAAGAAGTACTGACATGAATCCATGACAGAGCCATTCTAGAATGCGTACTGTATTTCATTAGCAAAGTCATATATTTATACACATGTTCATGCCCATTCATATGGGACTTGTACCTTTTCATTGCACCCCTTAGTCAACCATTCAATTAAGCCTTAATAAAACTATAAAATGCCAATGCATACATGCCATTCTAATAGAGTGATGCGGTGAACAAGTAGTTGGCACTCATGTATAAGGAAGTGCCAAGCTATGTGGAAATCACTCCACAAAAGGAAGTAAGCCCAAGGCTTTGCGGAAAGCTTCAAACTTCTCCCTAGGCAGAGCCTTCGTGAAAAGGTCTGCAATGTTCTCCTGCATGGGCACATATGCCAAGCTGATCTCCCCAGCAGAGAACGTCTCCCTGACATAATGATAATGCACCTCAATGTGCTTAGTGTGAGCATGGAGCACAGGGTTCCTCGCAACTGCCAATGCACTCTGACTGTCAGTGAAGATGGTGGTGGCAGAAGACTGACCAACACCCAAATTATCCATAAGGCGTCTGAGCCACACACACTCAATAGTCATTGTGAAAGCTGCCTATACTCAGCCTCACAACTAGAAGTGGCCACAGTAGGCTGCTTCTTGCTCAACCAAGATATACATGAGCTACCAAGCATGAATCAAAAGCCACTAGTGGACACACGAGTGTCATAGCAACCAGCCCAATCAGAGTCAGAAAAAGCATGCAAATCTGGCAGTAGTGATCTCCCTTTGGGATAAGACAACCCAAGTAGCAGACTACCACTTAAGTAGTGAAAGATGCACTTAACCGCCTGCCAATGCTTCACTCCTGGGCAATGCATAAACCTGCTCATCTGTGAGACAGCACACTAAATATCTGGCCGAGTAATGCATAAGTAAATCAAGCATCCAACATCTTGCTGATAGAGAACAACATCAAATGCATCTCCAACATCATGAAGACTCAGTTGTAAACCTGTTTCCATAGTAGTGGCAATAGGTTTACAGTCTTCAAGGCCAAAATGCTGCTATAATGTGTCAATATATTTCGTTTGACACAAAGCCATTCCACCATCAACGTGCATAAAATGAATGCCCAAATAATGATGCAAATGCCCCGAATCAGACATCTCAAATGAGGCATGCAGATCAGCCTTAAAATCAGCAATATGCATCTCAATAGGACATGTGAGCAGCATGTCATCAACATAGACAGCAATTATCAAAAGCACATCATTAGCATGCTTAATATATAAGGTGCTTTCAGTTAGACTATTCTCAAAACCATGTGCAATCAGATAGGCATGTATCTTCTCATACCAAGCACGTGGTGCTTGCTTTAAACCATATAATCCCTTCTTTAACATGCATACCTAGTTTTCATGCCATTTTTGCACAAAGCCACGAGGCTGAAAAACATACCCTTCTTCATGCAAGTCACCATTCAAAAATGTTGTTTTAATGTCCATCTGATGTACATTCCAACCATGAAGGGCTGCAAGTGCATAGATGCTACGAACAGTAGTCATTCGGCAAGAAGGTGCAAAGCTCTCATCAAAATCAATGCCTCTTTCCTGTGCATAACCCTTTGCAACGAGCCTAGCCTTATACATGTCAACTGTACCATAAGGCTTATGCTTCAGCTTGTATACCCACTTAGTCCCAATGGCCTTCTTGCCAGGAGGGAAGTCACATAAAGACCAAGTACCATTCTTCATTATAGCATCATATTCAGATTGCATAGCAGCCATCCAATTTTCTGAATTTTGTGCTTCATCAAACAAAACAGGCTCACTCTCATCATAGAGACTAGATGTAGCCCTAGCATAGCAATCTTATGCAAAAGAGGCACTATGAGAGTCTGAACGAGTACGATATGACAAAGGTGCATCTAATTTGCTATCAGGCAAAGTCTGCACCAGCCATTTTGGCATAGTTTTTGCCTGCTCAATATCAGCTCTCTCATCAACAAGTGCATCATGTAAATCTGCATCAGAAATGGAATGATCTGTATCATCACATGAAACTTGCAAAGGTTGAGAAGTTGCCTCATTAGGACCAGCACTAGACTGTCCACTTGTAAAAAGAGGCAGCAAGGTATCATACATGTCCTTGGAGCTAACAGATGTCTCCTTAGTACATGAAAGCAATGGTTGAATAGCATCTTCCACAAAAACAACATCACGGCTAACCAGACTGCATTTAGTCTGTGGATGATACAGACGATAGCCTTTACTTTCAAAATTATACCCAACAAAAATACATTTTACTGTTTTATTATCCAATTTTCTACGATGTTGTTCAGGCACTAATGCATATGCCAAACAACCAAAAACACACAGATGTGCAACAGATGGCTTGTGATCATGCCAAGCCTCATATGGAGTGATAGATTGTAGCGCTTTAGTGGGACACGTGTTAAGTACATATGTTGCACATATGACAGCCTCAAGCCAGAAACTATGTGGTAAATCTTGACTCTTGACCATACACCTCGCCATCTCCATGAGTGACCTGTTCTTTCCTTTAGCAACTCCATTCTGTTGAGGTGTATATGGCACTGTACATTGGTGTTTTATCCCACGTTCAGACAAAAATGCATTAAAATCAGAAGACATATATCCCCCGCCCAGAACGGAGGGTGCCCATTTCACATGCTGACAGATTTTCAGCCAAAACCAAAAGCTGTTTGAAGCACATGAAATCTTCAGACTTTGCCTTCAATGGATATACCCATGCATGCCTAGAAAAATCATCGATGAAAGTCACAAAGTAAAGATAATTTCCAAAAGAAGGTGTCTGCATAGGACCACAGACATCACTATGTACAAGCTACGATTTCTGAGTAGCCCGAACTGAACCATCTTTTGGAAAGGAGGAATGCTGCATTTTGCCCAAAATAGAGCCTTCACAAACATGTTTTCCGGTGCCTCAAGTTTGAGCAAAGAGGACATCATTTCAGATTTCTGCAGGCGTAGCAAACTAGCAAAATTCAGATGACCAAAGCCTGCATGCCAAAGCTTTGCATCTGATATAGCCTGAGAATCATGTACTGCACATGCCAAATCGTTTACAGATCTTTCATAGTCTATGAGCTTATATAGCCCACGACATAGAATGCCAGAAGCAATAATCACATCGCCATTTGACAGATCATGAATTGTACATCTATCATCAACAAATTTCACAACCAAGCCAATCTTGGCTAATGCAAAAACTGATAACATATTTTTCTTGATCCCTGGCACAAACAAAGCATCTGACAAAGTGAAAGAACTACCATCAGCAGTAGTCAGAATGATCTTACCAACTCCCATAACAGGATAAGAGGAGTCGTTGGCGCATGTAACAGTATTCCCTGTAGGGACACACTCGAGTGAAGAGAAGAAACTGCACTGCGAGGTAATATCTTTGGTCGCTCCACTGTCAAAGTACCAAACATCTGAGTCTATTGCAGACATGCTTTGTTCATGAGAAGATGGGTCAAAACTGCAAACAGTAGTAAATGCCCATTCTTCTTCCTGCACAAGATTTGCAGACTCTGTTTTTGGTGTAGAGGCTTCTGCAACAACCATTCGAGCCTCTTTCTTCTTTGCCTCTTTAGCAACTAGTTTTGGACAGTTCTTTATGATATGATCATTCCCTTTACAGTACTTGCAAAACAATTTCCGCTTTTCTGATTTTTTCTCATCTTTATCTTGGTTCTTCGAATGTGCAGCATTTGCAGATTTCTACTTACTAGTAGAAGAGCTTCATTTTCCTTTGCCCTTCTGACTAGCCAGGAAAGCTTGATCTGCAACAGAACAGAGACTAACTCCTCAAATGACAAGGAACTTGGATTGCCTTTCATCATCAATCGAAGAGTAGAAGCAAAACTCTAGTATGAATTAGGAAGACCATTCAGAACGGTCTGCACAAGTGAGCTATCTGGTATAACCTCATCAGCAGAAATCAAATGTTCCTTCAAGTCTTTGATCTTTGTTAGAAAATTGTCCATGGAATCACCTTCATTCATGTGCTCACGCCCCAATTGTTTTCGGAGGTAATCAACACGAGCCTCATTCCTACCTTGGTACAATATGGGAATGTGTATCCCAAGTATCCTTAGTTGTTCTGCAAGAGCATATGTGAGGAATAATGGCATGTTTGATAGACAAAGCTATCAATGCATGTGCTTGGGCATCTCTCCCATCCCAACAAATCTGCTCTGCAGTAGGTGCAACAGAAACTGCAGTGTGAACAAGAATATGAAGAATATCATCATCTTCGACACCTTCTGCATCAACTTCAGTACCTATATTTGTAACAATTGCAGGTGTGATAGGATGTTTTTCAACACCCTGCACAATGTTCCACAGTCCTTTTGCAACCAATACATGTTGCATCATATAAGCCCATAACGGGTAGTTGGTACCATCCAACTTATCCTCAACAGCCAACATACGGAATACATCACTGCTTTCAACCATGGCCGGTGACTAAAATACCTTGATGCAGAAAATTGACTGTATCTCAAAAAGTTGAACAGAATTACCCAGACAAATTTTGCTACCCCTGTAGCAGACTTCGAGATGCTTATACTGGCAGACTAAAACTGGTATATACCTTTAGCACAAAAAGATAAAATAGCCTGCACAAGCACTGCAATAGTGCATTCGAAGGCCGAAATGAGCTCAGCTAGCGATTTCGGCACCACATGGCGAAGCTGTTTAGATCTCGAAAACATGCTGAGTATGCTCACCAAAATTCGTGCAATTCTGAGACTGCAACCGGAGGAGTGTCGACGACGCCCTAGATGAAGCAGCGACCTGCTCTGATACCAGTTGTTGGAGTTAGATGTCTATTGAAGCACGCGAACAACACAAGGAAGAAGAAGAATCTTGGAGCACAACACACAATACTGAATGTATTACTAGAGAATGTACAAAGATAAGTAGCCCATTAGGGCAATAGGCATATATACAAGCCAGGGGAAAAAACCTCCTAAAGAGGGAAAGAAGTGCCCCGGCAGTCCTAGAGTGTTCACACACGTCACTACCTAAATATATCAACAGACCTCTATATTCTGCTTCAGTTGAAGATAAACCAATTGTTGGTTACTTCTTGGAACTCCATAACACCAATTTTGAACCTACAAATGCTAAGTATCCAAAGGTACTTCCTCTTTCATCCTTTGCTCCTACCCAATCTGCATCTGAATAGATTTTGATATCTAAATATGAAGAGTAAGGATAGTAGATACCTTCACGAAGTGTCCCTTTGAGGTACTTGAGTACTCTCTTTGAAGCATCCATGTGTGGCCTTCTAGATGAGTGCATGAACTGACTAACCAATCATCTTTACAACTAGTGAGAATGTCTCCTCATAGTGTATACCATGAGTTTGTGAGCATCTTTTGGCAACTAATCTTGCCTTGTACCTGCAAACTAGTCCATCTAAGTTTCTTTTAACTTTATATACCCATCTTCAACCAATTACCTTTTGATTATGTTGACATTGGAACCAAATCCCAAGTATCCATCTCCTTCAATGCATCTATTTTTTCTTTCATGGCATTTTTCCAATTAGGTTTTCCCTTTGCCTCCTCATAGGTCGAGGGTTCCTTCGAAATTGAGTCCTTTGCCAAGTAGATTGAATGCTTTATAACAAACGTGAAATCATATCCATACCTTTCTGGTTGTCTCTTCTCCCTTGTTGACCTTCTAGGTACTTGCTTGGAGCATTCTCCACACTCTTGCATCTTTGCTTTGCCTATTGACTTTCATAGCTTGTAATCCTTTTCCTTTTCATCTTGTTCATTATTTGTATCACTTATTGAATCATGGACCTGTGTATCGTGCTTGCTTCCTAATTGGTGAGAATCAGAATCAAGATCATATGGTAGAGTTACCTTTTGTTTGTCTTCATCATACCAAGACCTATGTTCTTCAAACACAACATCCCTTCTTGTAGTGAATTGCTTTGTTGAAGGACTATAGAACTTGTAACCCATCTGAGTTGAGTCATACCCAATAAACAGTGCCTTTGTTGCCCTTTCATCTAGCTTACCTCTTACTTGTGATGGTACATGAACATAGACAACCAAACACCTTGCTATGTCCAAGACTAGGTTTTGTTCCATACCATGCTTCATAAGGAGTCATACCTTGAAGTGATTTGGATGGTAGTCTATTGACAAGGTACACAGTAGTTGAAATAGCCTCTTTCCATAGATAATGTGGCAACCTCTTCTCTTCAAGCATTGTTTTGGTTGATCCAACCAATGTCTTGTTTCTTCTCTGTGCAATTCCATTTAGTTGAGGAGACTACCTCGTAGTGGCTTCCCTTTTGATACCTTTATCCTACAAGAACTCATCAAAATCTTTGGAGAAGTATTCTCCCCCTCCATCAGATCTGAGCTTCTTGAGTGATCTACCTGTATGATTCTCCACATGTGCTAGATACTTTTTCAAGGAATCAAACACTGCATTCTTACTCTTGATAAAGTATAGAATAGTCCATCTACTATGGTACAATACCTTGATCATGCCAATGAAGGTTCTTGACTTGGTCCCCATACATCTATATGTACTAGTCCAATAAGTTGTTGTGGATGTAGCCTTTCTGGTTGAATGGTTGTCTTTGTGCCTTCCCAACCTAACATGCATCACCTCTAATGATCATGTGTTTCTTTGATATGTTTGGCAATCCAAGAACAC
Organism: Ceratopteris richardii; assembly: GCA_020310875.1. Taxonomy (NCBI): domain Eukaryota; kingdom Viridiplantae; phylum Streptophyta; class Polypodiopsida; order Polypodiales; family Pteridaceae; genus Ceratopteris; species Ceratopteris richardii. The sequence goes on along the minus strand of CM035439.1, from coordinate 114,437,339 downwards.
TTTGATCCCTGCATATATCATTTAAGGTTCTTTCATTCATATGAGCTAACCTCTTATGCCACGCTTTAAGCTCACTTAGGGTTTGAGACCCAAACTTGAATAGAGCTATGTTTTTGGTTTCTCCTACTTCAAAAGTAAAGAGCCTACCATGCTTCTCACCTCTTACTATCTTCTTGAAGCCTTGACATGGATCTTCCACAAAAGCCTTGACTATCTTCTTGTAACTATATGAGTCTACACTTCTTAGTATCTGTGCATGCATTACATGGTGTGTCTATGTTGTTATCCAAGTTCCAACATGGTATCTGAGCAATCTTGGCACACCATTCTTGCTCACGCTAATGGATCCTCACCCACTCGCATGATGCCATAGCACGTTGTGCCTCCAGCTCTTATGATGGTGCTTGAATCTCTTGTCATTGATGGCCAATCCATGGCATTGTCGAACTCTCCTTCTACCCCGCATGGCATGTGCAGCTCCTCTAGACTCCATGCCATCTTCTCTACAAATGAATCCCTTTCTCATCTTTGCAGATGAAAGAAAGTCCCTTCGCACATTGCTTCAAGCTACACTCAGCAACTGGCGGTTGTGAGAGTTTCCCCTCTCAATGCTGGCAATGTCCTACATCATGCCACCACAACCAGCACTTCATTCTTGGAAAACTCTACTCAACATGATGGGAGCCACTTTTCCACATCTGGGCTTTCAATGTTGTCTCCAGCCACGTGGCTCTGTGATTAGCTTGTCCATGTCGATGGAAGTATCCCCCTCCTTCAAGTGTCTTCAAATTCTATGCCTCTTCCTTGTGAAAGGGTAACCACATCTACCACATTCTTGGAGACCCACATTCAACCTGAGGGGACGTCCAACAACTATTTTGCTTATGAAGATCATCCAAGTGGGTTAGATCAACCCATGACGAAATTTAACCATGCATCGCATGGGCACAAATTTTTGCTAGTGCTCCTGAGAAGCACAACCTCGAACAGAATCAAAACCTTGGCATGCAAAAATAACCTCATCACTATCAATCTGGAGAAGAACTTGCAAACTGCCTCAGTGGTGTTTGCATCAACACCTTTTGTCTCCACATTTGGCTCAACATAAGAAAAAACCATCGATTCTGCTCTTTTGGCCACACCCTCGCTAATTTCTCAGCCAAATCACATATCCCAAAATATGCATGTGACAACATTACCTTTCTTGGTGAGCTTCTGTTCGGCACATGCAATGCCACCCCAACAACCCGTGAAGGATTTAATCCCTACTGTTTTCATGGCTGGCCCACAACTTATCACAAATGGGTGCACCTTGTCACTGATGGCATCCAACCCACGCATGTCGCTTGAAAGAACTCTAAGGTCATTCTAGCTGCCCAGTTTGTTTTTGCCTCTCTAACCATAGGCATAGAGCGGAGCTGTACTCTGAGCGCCCATCACGCACATACCTTACTCTCCCTAAAGCTACACTATGCGCTACAAATGATGGCATCTCCCTCTACTTTCAGTTTTCCTTTGATACCACTATTTAGTTCAACTTCATCTTTATGGGTTCCTCTGCTTCCTCAAGCATCAAGAACAAGGACATTGTTGTTCAACGCCAAGGCGCCCGTGCACATCTGGTGGTGCATGCTTCCCTTCTTGGCGAACATCTGTTGGGAAGCGATGTGACCGTGAGACACAAGAGAAAAGTCTCTACTTTCATGCAAGTGACCTAGTTGAGTACTTGCTTGGAAAGCTCCCTAATTGTGCTCCACGACAGGCCCAGCTCTGTCTCAATCATAGGTTCAATCCCATGCAACTTCCTACATCCATCACTGCTCTTTTCCAATGCATCTCCCCCTGGCTTATGCCCTCATGTATTGTAATACAAATACTACAGAGTGATTACTTGTCTAGTAAGCATCTATTTGATTTGAATCATGATGCTTTCTCTGTGAGCACATCCGTGCCCTTTATCAATACCACATTGTTTCTTACCATCTCCCTCATCTCAATCATGTCTTAAACAATAGAATCCCCTCCAACCAATGCCACCATATCAATGCAAAATCTTCTGAGTACATATTTCAGCAGCATGTTCATGCGACATGTTCCTTGCCCTTAAGAAAAGCCTCCTCAATGTTATTATGAGATGGACATGTGTGCCAACCTCTCACAACTCAGAAGCATTTCTGGCACAAATTTCGAAGAGGTCCTTTGGTAGATCGTAATCGTTTACCATAACAATCACCATACATCAGCAACGAAATTTGCGAACATTTTTCCACCGTGTATTGTGTTGTCCAACATCGGCCACACTTCTTTGCCTACAATGACAAATCCTCACTATCTTCTGTGGCCACTCAATACCTTTACAAAATCAATTGTGAGTCACCATAGTCACTCACCCCAACCAACAAGATATGGTGTTCACTCACAGTTTTCCCCCATCTTTGTGATTCATGTCATAACTTCTTCTATCCATGAGAAGATAACACAAACCAACAATCTCACTTGCCAGAGTTTTCCCCACTCTGTTTTCCCCTTTCCAAAGGATCTCACGTATGCACCCTTTGATCCAGGAATATTTAACTTGTTCATCTATATATGCTGCATTCGTTAGCTTGGGGGGTGAAAGAGTGGTATTCAAGCTTTCGCAATGCAGACAAACGATGAAGGTTGCAAACCAAAAGTTCAAATCAAAGTCTTTCTTCTTCGAGACAAACATAGATGCAAAGTCAACTACAACTTTTTCCTGAGAGTCAATCTACAACTTTTTCTCGAGAATCGATCAAAGTCGGACACAATGCTTGCAATTGTCGACATTCGAATACCTCAAAAAAAATTTACACTCACTGTTTTGTTTCATATTTACAATGCAAATCTCCAATACATTGCATTTTGTATGGCCATGAAATTGGTTACATAGATTTACAATTTAGGGGGGTGTGTTGGAAATAGTAAATCATAAATCCACGTCATCTATTCAAGACCCTTGCCATATGGATTTGTAATGGATCCCATATGAATCTATAATGGAATAATTGTCCATCTACTTACTCACTGTGTGTATATATATATGTACCTTGGCATTTTCAAACATAACACATATAATGCACATAACGCTTCCTGCTTACGCGCTTTTGTGTAACTATACGAGTCTACACTTCTTGGTATTTGTGCATGCATTACATGGTGTGTCTATGTTGTTATGCAAGTTCCAATAGTTGTCCGCCTCGTGATAAATTCTTTAGTCGTAGAAGGATGAATGCTCCCAATCGAATTCATTTGTCTTCCTTTTCATGCCTTTCTCCATATGTCACTATTGCATTCCTCCCTCATAGCATATCCAATTTATTCTCTTTCCTCTCTTCATCCAAAAGTTTACCTCATGTGCAAAGCTTCGCTCTCCTCCCTTTTCTCCCTCTCTATTAAACTCTGATCTCGTGAACTTCCTTCTTGAAAAACAATCTCTCAATATTCCCCACTCTATGCATCGCCCAAAAAAACTCCCGATAGTGATGGCACCCATCATCAATGCTTTACTATAGAACATGCATACCCTCGCCCCCATCACTAATGCCTTTAATTTTTCTTTTTTATAAGTCGTACGTAAAAGTTTAGCTAAGAAAGGTCTGCTTTTTCCAGTTAATTAACAATGTCCCAAGCTTCAATTTTTTGTAGAGATTAACATGCTTTCAGCCAACAGCATTGAACAAACCCAGTGATCTTATAGATTTTTCAGATTCCATCGATTTACAATTATCAAAGTATCCGGAAGTGTGAGGATATGTAAAAAGCTAAACAAATTAAGAAAAATGTAGATAGCTGCAACCGTCATTATATGGGAAAAACTATCTGACGTTTGCTCTTCCCTTCTGCGCTAAAGCTTATATGTTGGATTATTTTGTAGAACATTTGGATGGAAAAGCTTCACCCCTTAAATGAAGCTTCTTTTTGCGGGATGCCATGACCCTGAATTGCACTAGCTTCTTTTTGCGGGATGCCAGTGTCGCCTTTGATAACTGAACAGAGTTGGAGAATGAGAAGACACACACTGATTATCTGCAAGTCTTTAATGAAATCAAAGTTTTCACAAGAATTCGAGGACACAAGTTTCTCATCAGAGAAACGCGAAAACGAACTGAGCGACAAGAAACGCGCAAAGGATTTGATCTTAAAGTGGTTATAGCTGTTCTTGACGGTTTTTACGTTTCTGACGTGTGTGATTCAGAAAATCTAAAGCCAGTGCAAATCAAGAACCAGAATTATTTTCGACGAGGTAATTCAGAATCCAAAGTTTTAGTCTCAAACGAAAGTGATAAATACGATTGATGTTATGGTATTAGACATTCTTAATGTGTACACAGGCGCACATGTTTTTCCTTGCATTTCTTCTCTTCCATAAAAGTTTGTTGGCAGCTGAAAAGGAAGAACACTCGAGGCTGACCCGTTTAAGAGCTTTACAGGTCATATAGATGTCAGAAGTGAAGGAACTAATCAGATGCATTCTGCAACGACTATAAGAACAACTTTTTGCAAACAAGCTCTCAACGGCATACAAGATCCAAAACTCTCTGATGAGTCTATTATGTAGGGAAAGATCTTAGAGAACCTTACTTCCAAAATGTCCGTTTGGTATTCTTTATGAAGGTTCCTTTCTTGTCCATGGAGATATCATCCAGAAACTTGTTTACTTGGAGTTCCAATTATGGTGTAGATCAGATTGTTAATGGTTCTCTGCTCCATGGATAAATCTCGGGATGATCTTTGAATAAGTCTTATTCAGAATCTTCTGTTTCGTTCTTCATTTGAATTTCGCTATCCCTGAGTTCCTATGAAGTTCATGTTTATCAAGTAATCTCGTTCCACTATCCAGTCCTCGTCATTTTTCGTTTCATATAAACGAAGGGTACTTTTCTCGGAAAGAGTCTTCGTGCGCTTGTGCTGAGAGTGATCTCTCTATAACGCAAAGCTCTGTAGCTATTAAAATTCAATCACATCCTTGGTCGAGTATTGTATACCATTTCATGCGTTAAAAGCTGTACCTTCGAGAAATCCATGTTCCAAGCAAACGTTCCATACAAAATCGTTCTGAATTGTGTAAATGCTATAACAATTGGCTATGTAGTTCCTGTTTCGCTTTTCCTTGTAGACTATTGCCCAATGAATCATACTATTGACTAATAGTACTACTACGTATGCCCAACAGGAATTGCAAAGCAGCTCAAAACTGGACGAAACCAATCAACTAATCATGGTCCATGGCCGTCGCTTTAGGAAAACGCTAGTTTTGTGACCAATTTGGCACCGCTGGAAAGCCGATAATAGAAAACCCTATACAAATATCTTAATACGGCGGCTATTCCGTGTATCAAAGACAGGTCTGTCTTCCAAGGAGAGCCCTTGCTTTCCCCTCCGGACAGAAATATAGCCAGCGCAAATATGCCATAGGCGCATAGAAAGTTCTTGCTCCAAAGACTAGGGATCGCTCTTGATTGTTTGCTTCATTATTCGCTTCTACTTCTGGAAAATATTCTCCTTTTCTGGATGACTGTTGCTGCACCATTTTTTCCCTTGGCGAGCATCAATAAGGCATTGATTGATCTAAAACAACAGAAAACGAGCTTGAGTGTCCATATCTCCCAGAAAGTGTATACGGTAAACATAACATTTTTCAGTGCTAGAATAGTTCATAAGAAAATAACATACCTCTTTCAGTTTGACTATTTCTCTATGAGCAGCAGCAAGCAAATCATCTTTAAAAAGATTGCAACTTCTCTGATGGTGAACGTTCCCTCTGATTAGCTGTTCTTGCAAACCACACAATTTTCTTCCAGAAATCTTGCTATTCAAACTACAATATCCATTCAAATTGGTGTGAGCATTTTGCTTCGTTCGTTTTCTTTGACATGAGCATGTAGTACTTGGTCTTGTGCTGTCCTTTGCAACTGAAATCATGCATTCTTGCCCATCAATCACTTTCTCTTCTGTGGCACTCTTTGAGCATTCATAATTATCTTGTATGTCAGGTTTGCTGTGACATTCTAATGTATCTTCAATGGACAGTCCATCCATTGCTTTAATAGGTGCTGGAAATCCAATAGAAGCAGAGACCCGCTGACTCAAATTGCGGAACTTCTCCTGCCATTCTGCCAGCTCTAATTCGAGACTCTCGTTTCCATGGCGTAAATTGCTCTGCAGAAACATAATGCACCAGAAGGTCAAGAAAACTTGAGGTATACACCATCAGTGCTCTAGATCGAAAAGGAAGACGAGGGTACTTGCCAGTTCCATCAGAAGGTGTTGCTTTTCCTCCCCAAGCATTGCTCTGACCTGTATTTAGCAATGTTCAAAATCAAGATATGCATTGAAAACTTGAACACAATCGAATCCACAGCTGACTTTTGGGGAAATATATATATAGAACCCTGACTCTCATTATATAAAAATAGTAAGATGGTCAAAAAGCTGTGCGCATGGGTACAAGTAGATTTAAAAATTGCTATGGCTAGAAGACGATAGATATTACGAGAACAAAAGAGACAAAAAGCAATGACCTTCCGAAGTTCTCTGTCATGGTCCGCTAGTGCTGTTCCTTGATTCTTTAAGTCTGCAAACTGAATTGTTTTGAAAAGAATAAATACTTAAACGATTATATACAAAAGATCGAGAGAATAAATCAAAGAGAAGCTTCAAATCATTCCAAGATCAACAGATACATCATCTGAATTATCTATGGATTCGCATCAACCTAGTAAAATTATGTCGCAGAATCGTGTTCCCACTTTCTCTTTCCGAAAATATGGTCCCATCCACTCTTTTCGAATGTGAAGGAAGTCACTTCTATTGCTAGAATGCATATGCTTTTTTCTATATAAATAAACATTGCAGCAGATTATGAGCAAAAGAGGGGAGTCCAGACTTTCATTTTTTAATAAAAAACAAAAAATCCATGTCATTCCAATAACTAGTCATGAGGCCATTGTACCTGTTGCTCCAACCACTCGCTGTGGTTCCTCAGCTCTGTCCTTTCATTTTCTACCTCCTTTAAGCGATTTTCAGTGGACTCCAGAGCTTTAGCCTGAATTTCGAATGCCTCAAGCAGCTCTGCCAACTGTTTGGATTTTTCCTGGGCTTCCATCTTTTGACATATGTATCAAGAATTTAGAAGAGAACAAGGCATCTGATACATTAAGACAAAAAATATATAGAAACTTTTAAAACCTTGGCAGTCTCGAGATTCGTTTGCAGCACACACAAGTCCTCCTTAGAAGTCTTCATGGAATCTGTAGTCACATTCGCTGAAGTTTTTAGGTTGTCTTCCTGGAAAGAAAAAGTTGTTCACCGTCAAATTTACGTTATGCATCTAGATTAAAAAAATCCATCGGATTCTTCACATCAGGTTGCATACCAAATTTTCGATCTGCTCTTGCATCATTTGTAACTGCATAGCTCTAGCCTGCGCAGATATACTCCATGAAACCAGGTTTAGTAACAGCTAGCTGAATTAAAACTAGTTATATAGTTGAAGACTGATAGAAGATAGTAAAATAAATTGTATCATCATACGTGATATAGAGTACGGCACTCTGCCGCTTCCATTCTCAATCTCTCGGCTTCCTCCTCCTGAGCTTTAATCAACGACGAAGCATGCCTTTTGACCTGTCAATAAGCCGTTTTTGTGAACTCTCTATTGGCGAAAAACTGAAGCCAATGGAATGTAACTAGCACAAATGAAAACTAATAGTGACCTTGTCAAGCTCCATGGTGGCCTCTCGTGCATCAGCAATAGCTTTGGCTGCTTTCATAGATTGACTGCGAGCATCTTTTGAGACCTCAGTAACAATCTTCGCACGTAGCTGCTCAAGTTCTTTACTTCCATCCTTCGTAGCTGGTCACTCATCAAAGACACTGTGTGAGAACATGATGGGCATATGCAGGAATCCTGCGATCCCTTATTCAATATCACTCTTTAATTGCATAAATTGCGGCGGGCGATTCCTCGCATATGTGGAGTGTTATGTTTTTAATGTCATATATAGAACAACATCAGAACAGAGTTGAGCAGGTGCTCCAGTCAGTGCATTCTTCAATAAATAGCGTGCCTTTGAATCCTATGACATATGGAAGCATCTTAAAAAATCACAAGAATGGAATTCAGATACATACAGAATGTCATCAGGTGCTCTAGTTCGTGCACCCTGGATTGAAGACCAGCTGCTGCAGCTTCAACTTCAGCAACATATTTTCTCAGAGCTTCAGTTTCCAACTCACTTTCAAGTCGTGCACTGTTTTCAAAATAACCCGACTCATGTCAAAAAACTTCATACCAATGTTCAATAGAATAGCAGATTGCAACGATCATAGGCTGAACATCATCATCAATTTGCACAATGTTGGCATACGTGATACGAATAGTATAGCTCTTATTATTATAATCTCTTATTTCTTATAGTGAATGTTGAATCTAGGAGCAACACGAAGACTTCCCAATATTCACTTCCGAATAATTGGCAGCTCATTTGCCACTTATTTCAGGCCCGCCATCATTGGGCTGGCCTGGAAGAAAAATAGGGCAGCTCACTTGCCATTATTTCAGGCCCGCCATCATTGCGCTGGCCACTTCTCTTGGAAGAAAAATAGGGCAAGCTGGACGTAGATTTTTTTTAAAAGAGGAAGTTCGGCAGAAGCCTAATCTTCCTTTGATTGAATTGATTGAAAAAACAACTCTACGAGTGAATGGCATAGTATCCATGGGATCTTCCGTATCCCACAAAGCAAAAGTTAGTATGTCCGAAGGTAACACTAGCAAAGATTGCCCAAAGGCATATGGTTTGATAATGCCCAAAGGCATTACACTGGCCTTAAACCCACATATGTCCTGCCGTAGAGAGGGGTTGAACCCTCCCAGAGAGGGGTTGAATCCTCGCCCCCCCTCAAGAACCAGAAGGCCCAAACACCCACACATACGCATGGACAGTGGTAGCTGCATTTTGACAGATAGAACTTATGTGTCTGACTTGAAATTTTTTGATGGATAGAATTTCGGCTTTAAATTTTTCATGCAACTTCCGTAGTTGCTGTGCGAACTCACGCTCTATTCTCGATAAATAAGGGCTAACATTGACCACAGAGGCTCATAAACCTGATTCGCGTTTATGCCACCCTTAATCTGTGATTGTAAACAGTGGCATTCAACATTAGTGATCAAATCGCTCTCGCAATATAACGCGTCTTTCACATAAGATAATCTCATCCTCATGCGTCATCGCTAGACTAATATAACGAGGCACCAATATTCGTCCCGTACCTTCCTGCTAGTACTCCTGCGATTGGATATCAAGCTCATTAATCTTTCTTATGAGGATAACACGACAGGTAGCGTTCGTTGGTATCCCTCATCCATATCATCATTAGGTCATCTATGCTTCTGATGTTCCCTGCCATCCGATCCAACCTTTAGACTTGGCGCCCAATCAGTATAAGCAAAGGAATGTCGCGTCCGTGAACGCCTTAAATGGATATATCCAATAAGCAAAGAAATCCTGGGCCGTCCATTAATATTTAGCCTGCTTTGAAATTAGACGCCTTGTTTTCACCTACATCGGTTTGAGTAACCAAATCAAGCCGTCGCATAACAACTGTTACCTCTTGTACGCATTGTACACAAAAATGGTTAAGGGTCCCAAGCAACTAACCTAGAGGATCATAAAACAGAGTAATCCAGATATACTTATTAAAGACGATAAATATTTAAATGATTGATAAGAGCCTGTGTTTAACGAGTATCACCTATAATGTTTTTCTTTCTCAATACATCCACACAAGTTCAGCCCTCAAAAATCAGAACATTCAATTATTATGTCTGTCAACTTTGTCAGAAATCTTACGGACAGCACTTTCACCTCTCAGAGGCTTGCAATGCAACTCGTAGCTCTGAGATCCTCCACTGAAGACCAACCTGTTCGGAAATAGTTCTTTTAAAACTCCTCAGATTCATTAAAATTGAAAACATGAAAATGTGAGTTCCTTGTTAGACTCGATGAGCTTGAAAACGTGGGTTCCTTGTTACTGGCAGCATGAAAAAGGTCCATGCAAATTAAAAAAATTATGATTTTCTTTTGCCAACGAAAAATGAGATAGTAGTAGAATTCAATCGGACGACAGATAACCAAAGACCCCCGCCAGTAAGCAAAGATTTGGAAAATCACCTCGTCAACAGTTGGCAAGACTGCATCAAAGATGTTACTCTTGATAGCCATCCTTCCATTCTCATCGGTCCATCGGGTCGCTCTATCTCTTGATTGACGCATATCGGACTCATTAACTATGTTTTCTCTCCGTTCTGGACCTCTCCTCGATGCAGTAGATGGAATCCGTTCCGTTGACGTGCCACATGCTCTCTGTTCACCTGATGGACTTGCCTTGCAATCCATTTCTGCATTGCATGCAGCCGCGTCTACAGCATCATCTCTCTGTACGTCTAGATTAGTTCTATCCTCTGCAATAAGAATGTAGGTTTCAGGTCAAATTTGCCCTATTCAGCCATACACTCCAAGAAAAGTCGCTTTTCGTCACTCGTTATCAAAAGGATATGTTTGACGTGAGCAAAGATAACATTACCTAGGCCCTGCATGATTGGTCACATAAAACTTCCAGTTTCCAAGGGCGCGCGGAGTCAGAAATAGATAATTGTAGAATATCGACTACCAAAGACGCTTTACATTAATATATTTGCTCTCAACAGTGTGGAACATAGGTCATTTTCTCTTACAGAAGGGTGTCGAATACTTCATGAAAAATAACCAAACTGATGGTATAACTGAAAGTTTCCCTTTGCATTCCCAAAGCTTAAGGAAAAAACTTACATCCCTACTCCATACAAGTACAAACACAAATATCGCCGTGATTCCAGGGTCGTGAGAATATACGAGAAAGTTAATAGAAAAAGATTAGGATATGTATGCACTCATTCTACTTCACCTGAAACGATTAGCCTCTTGTCCTCACTGTTTCCTTCTCAATTGCGGATAATGAATAGACTATGTAAATTCTAAAACGATTGCAATCAGCGTCTCTCGACTACTGTTTCGGCAAAGGTTGGTAATCTGATCTGGACTAAGGCTGAAGTTGCAATCAGCAACATGCAAGTTGCAATACCCAACAAGCCCTATAATTTTCAACTTGTTTTCGAAGTTCAAGATTGTTAGGCCAAAGACAGATGTACTGGAGTACAATGTTTGCTAAAAGAAGAGGAACAAAATATCTAAAAGGATGTATCAGAGATAATCGCTGTGAAAGATGTCAGTCCGTCATGGTCATTGATTGACTGGAAATTGACAGTCAAAGACTGTTCGAAAGTTTTACTGAACAAATGAGAAAATGCATAATTTTCTTAATATTCAGCTTCAACACAAAAAACAAACTTCTTCTCTCGTGAATTCTTCATCTATGGAGCAGAAGGATTTAGAACAATGTTTCTTCTATCCAAATTTGCATGAGAATAATTAAGCGCGGACGCGCTTTTTGTCTAGGTTGTGTGACAAATTGTTTAATGATTGATGAATGGGACACTTTGCTGGAGGGAAGGATGACAAAACAGGGTCCAAGATTAGCCCAGGAGAGACAGACTCGTGGTAAAAACAATCATGAAGATAGATGGAAAAAGAAAAGGGTAGGGAAAAAATTGGGTGTGGAAAGAGAGAAGTTGGGATGGGACACAGGTTTCCAGAAGCATACCAAATGTTAAATCTGAATAGGTAGGTGAATCTGGAGGATCGTCTGCTGTAAGTAAACATGAAGCCGGTCTTCCTCGTGATGTAGTACCAGAAGGAGCCTCCCACCAGTAATTGGACTGCCATTTCTTGTTAAATGAGTCGAGATGAGGGCACCTGTTGAAGGGAACCGAAGCTCCATCAGAGCACGCGTTCGAGCTCATCACATTGGTTTCGGAGCTGCCATCTTTGCTAAATAATTGCTTACTCGGGGTCGCATCTTTACTGTACTGGAAAGGTGAAGAGGATGAAGTCAAGGAATCGATCACGCCGCTCCCGCAAGTACAACACTTCACATGATCGTGAATACCTGCTCCAGGCATGGCTGCGGCCGCAAGATAGAGTAGCGCACCAAGAAAAGTAGATGTTTTTCACTACACTTGCAGCACCTGCTCTCACATTCAAATTTTGAGGGAACCCTCCGAATTCTTACTGTTCAAAGTTCACTATTTGACGGAGAGACGTCGAGGAGAGTCCAAGTCACCCATTTCATCATCCAATAAGCTTTTCCCATGTGCGAACCTCGAAGTCTGTATATAAAATGGCTTTGAACGTATAATTTCTCTTGTCCTACCATCCTCTCAAAGCAACAAGTTTAGGCTGAGTTCACACAAGTAGGGAGGGCACATGTATATTTTTCCGGGTGATGGGATCACATTTTTGGGTCACCAAACAGAGCATCGAGGGCACTTGTATAATAAACTTTTTTCTTTTTTAAAGAGGAACTTCAGTTGGGCCTAGTCTCCCTCGCTAGAATTAATAAAAGAATAGTTGTACAATGAATGGTCATAGAGCCCTTATGATCCCTCGTATCTCACAAAGGAGGGGTAGGACAGCCTAGAGGTGCAACAACAATGATGGCCCGAAACCGGCAAGAGATGTATGATTCATTAGGAGACCTATGATTTAGAGAGAGTTACAGAGTAGATTAATGACTCTTTCATCACCCTCATGGGCAGTCCATTTGCTTTTAATCTTGTTGTTTACCAAGTCGAAAATCCTATGGTGTCTGAAATGATAGGAATTCTTACAATTACATATTCTTCTACCTGACAAACTGAGGTATTTTTTAGTCGACCATTCTTCGAATGGACCCCTGTGATGGCATTCCACAAGGTAGAAGAGCACCTAATTGCTTCTCCAAGTAATGTTTGCTTCCAATTAGCTTTAATTTGTAAATCAAAATCCTAATAAGAGTTTGTAAGATCGAACGACTCCTTGGGCATGAAAGAAGAGGTAACCAAGGTCTTCTCTGCCCTAGATGAAGTGCTTATACCAGTGAGGGGCCCCACAGATTTTATTAGCTTTGAAATTGGTCCAAAATCCCAGGTGGAGAATGAACCACATAAGTCCTGATTTTTTGTTATCAATGCGAGGACGTCATAGCTCCCCGACTTTAATATTGTCATATGATACAGGGCCATTTCAGACACCATGTCCTAATAAGGGAGATATACAAGTCAAGCTGCTTATGGATCCTCAATGTTTTTCCAATTTTTGGGCATTGATCCGTCTTAACCCTTCAATCTAAGGTGGATCATTCCCAAGGAGGAGACGTGTCTTTGAGCTTTACCAAGAATTGATTCGATGTCTTAATAGACAACAATCTTCATAGTCAAATCTCCTAGCTGGCTCTATGTCTATGGATTAGATGATATCGCTCCTATAGAATTTGCGGTTCCTATGCAGTACAGGAATCTTTAGTCCCATAAGAATCTTTTACTTATTATCTTCAAGCTCTCTGCTCTTTGGAAGGGCATCGATATTAGATTTTCATCCTCATGCAGGACATCCATCACCATCAAAGTCAATGGCATAATCGACACCTAAAAACCCCTATTTTTTGCTATGGTGATCTTGTCTTCCTTTTTCATTCCAAAATGAAGCGATTAGCAAGAAAAATTAAATTACAATGGACAGGTCCTTTCCAAATCCATTCCAAAATCGGTCCAACCTTATTCTAGTTGGCTAGATTGAATGGTGAGCTTCTACAGATCCGGTTGATGGGTCCAAACTTCGCCCATATCACACTTCTTGATCTTGGGGCTATGGATTCCTTCAAAAAAAACAGAAAAAATAATAATACTTGTACTAATTTTGCATGGAATTGAGCCTAGTCAATCAATGACTATCATGATGGCTCAATATACCTCACAATGACAACAAGATGATGCAGAATGGGTGCCGGATCGAGAAATTGCCACTAACTTTGATTGCAAATAATGTATCTTACCCGTGCTTCGAGACTATCACTTAGCTTTTCTTCACACTCATATGGTTTATTGGCATAGGCAAGTGTTGTTGTAACTTACCCACTCTTGAATCACTAACTACTATTGCTTCTTATGAGATCATAACCACAGTGATCCCCAACCAGTTCCATTTCATGGATCTGCACATGTTGCATACACCCTATCAACTCCCTCAAGCCATGCTAGAGTGGTTTTGCACACAAGAGCTGATGGAGTATGCCATAGTCGATCGGAAGTAGTTGATGATGCATCCCATAGTGCTATCTTTTTTTACTCAAATGAACAAGCAGACGGAGCCAGAAGAGGAGCACCTAGCATTCTTCACCATGATCATCAATAAGGAATCGAGTGTTCACCTCAATATACATTAGGCAACAATTATGATTAAGTGACAATGGCATCACAGCTCTCGCAATGTTGGTTCCTCCTAAAGAGATGGAGCGCATGTTTGGCAAGCCCTACTCCAACGATTATAAGTATGCTTGACTCCCTGATACATCACCCTGGAAGCTAGGGCTTTGATTGACTACTTTGGCACTCAATCTACGGACCAAACAATATGGAGTCTCATAGACCTTGTATTCTCTTTTGGTAAAAGCATGCAAAGTAAGAGTCATGGATGAACTGGGCAAAAATCTTCTTCCAAAAGTTCAAGAAGGAAGTACGCCGACCATGTCGAGTGTCAAAGAAAGCACAGATACTAGACTCCAAAATAGTTTTTTTTTTAATTTGTTGATTCCAGTAGGACCTTTGTTTGTTCGATAGCTTGTAGAAGTGTTGGAGGCAATTTTCCTGCAGCATCTAAAGCATCATGGGAAGGCTAAGGTGTCGGTGGTGGAAAGTCACATCGATATTGAATAGAAGCAACTTAAGGTGGATATTTTCCAAGTAGCGCTACAACGGACTAAAGAAGAACAACTCCAAAATCTATGGGAGTAGGCGACGTCTTTGACATTCTAGGAGGAAGAGGCTCAACGATTGTATGAAGAAGTTGAAGTTGCAACAATAGCTAAGCAACGATGGTTGACGAGTGAACAAGATATTGCCAAATGCCAAGCCAAAGAACCAAGACATAAGGAGGAGATGCGAACAGAGGAAGAACTCTAACAATCTCAGGGTTTTGATCACCATCCATCTAATTTTTAATAGCCATTGAGCGCACTCAATTCAATACTTATACGGACCAGGTTTCCTACACTAGTAAGGCTCGAGAACAGTCATCCAAAAGTTCTTTGCAATTCCCAACTTTTGGCAAGCATGTCAAGGATCCATGGGGTACTAACATAGGCATAGTACAATTGCCTTTGATTGGTTGTTCTTCATTCATTTACCCTTGGTTTATGAAATACTATCAAAGAATATTGTTGATGCGGCTATATTGCTAACACTTTTCTCTTTACAAATGGAAAAGTAAGAAAACACTTTGTGTAGAGATGATGCTAAAGTACAAAAGTTACAATCTAAAATTGCTAGATTAACACAATACAATAATGGACTACAAGATAGTTTAGCATGAAGAGCTATTATTTTTTATGAATAGGTACAAGTGATGAAGATCACTACTTTGGAATTGGAAGCTATGGTAGAAGAAGACGAATATACCATTTTGCACAAACAGTTGCATGAAGTTCAAGATTAATTGCAAAGTTGCATGAATTTCGAGATTAATTACAAAGTGTAATGGCGGATAAGTATTTTTTGTAGAATCAAGAAGTTGAACTACTTATGGAAAAGGAGAAATAATGCAAAAAGTGTGATTAACCAACAATTTATAGACTGTTATTGCTAAACTCAATAGCATTAACGAATTAGGAATTCAATTGCAAGATGCAAAGTAGGTAATTGTCTATAAGGATCAGATTTTATCTAATAAATAAGTGCAAATTTTAGAGCTCCGAAAAGTGCATATTGAGTTGTAGAAGTTGGTGGAGTCTAAAGATGTAGCCTTGGTACATAAGGGACAGATTTCTGGTGTCATTTCCCAATTGGCAGAAGCTATGAATGTGAGCCAAAGCTTTTGGGAAGCAATCACTATAGACTATGCAAATGCTAAGGTGGGGGAGGTGGCTTTCAAAGAAAATTGGGGTACTTTGTAATGCTTTGAGCAAGACTTCCAGAATGAAGCCAAAAGCACAGTCTCCAAAATTTAAGCCCCTTTTTTTATGATTTTTTGTATGAACTTGATATGATAATGAACCCTCCATCTGATGAAGATGATGACATGTAATTAATGGGTCCGATCCACCATTTGTGCCAGTGTTAGGTTGTGGTTGGTGCAAATATCCAAATATGTATTTTTTGGAACTCCAAGCATTCTCAAGAAACTTATTGGTTGATATTCTCTAACTGTTGTAAACGAAATTGCATTCAATGCTCTTCATCATCTTGTACCAATTTACTCTAAGAATCAAAGAGGGGAATGCAAATCTGATTTTTTTCTTTTGTTTTCTATCATTGTCTTCTTTAATATTGTATATATCTGTATAATTTTGGGTTCTTGTTAATAGTTGAATGTTACTGTAATCTATGGTGTGTGGTAATAAAAATGCATTGACAATTGTTGGACTTTGAAGTCTGGGGAAGCGCGCGAAAACACAAGGAAGAAGAAGAAGCTTGGAGCACAATACGCAATATTGAATGTAGTACCAAGTGAATGTACAAAGATAAGTAAATCATTCGGGTTATAGGCACATATACAAGCCAGAGGAGAAAACATCCTTAAGAGGGAAAAAAGTGCCCTGATAGTCCAAAGTGTTTTCACACACATCACTACTTAAATATATCAACAAATCCCCCCTGGGAGTGATGGGGTGAACAAGGAGTTGGCACTCATGTATAGGGAAGTGCCAAGCTATGTGGAAAGAGATCAATCCACAAAATGAAGTAAGCCCAAGGTTTTGTGGAAAGCTTCAAACTTATCCCGAGGCAGAGCCTTTATGAAAAGATCTTGTGGGCATGTATGCCATACTGATCTCTCCAACAGAGAACCTCTCCTTGACATAATGATAGTGAACCTCAATGTGCTTTGTGCAAGCATGGAACACAAGGTTCCTCGCAAGTGCTAATGCGCTCTGATTGTTAATGAAGATGGTGGTGACAGAAGACTGATCAACACCTAAGTCAGCCAAGAGCCATCTGAGCCACACAATCACTAGTCGCTGTGAAAGTTGCCCTATACTCAGCCTCACAACTAGAAGTGGCCACAGGGGGCTGCCTCTTGCTCAAAAAAAAATTGGACACATGAGAGTCATAGCGACCAACTCAACCAAAATATGCATGAGCTACCAAGCATGAAGCAAAAAAACCACTAATGGACACATGAGTGTCATAGAGACCAACCCAATCAGAGTCAAAAAAAGCATGTAAATCTGGTGGTAATGATCCCCCCTTGGGATAAAGTAATCCAAGTAGTTGGGTACCACTCAACTATCAAAAGATGTGTTTAATCACCTTCCAATACTTGACACCTAGGTAATGCATAAACTTGGTCATCTTTGAGCAGCAAACTGAATATCAAGCCGAGTTATGCATAAGCAAATCAAGCATCCAACAGATTGTTGATAGAGAATAGCATCAAATGCATCTCCAACATCATGAAGAATCAACTGTAATCCTGTTTCCATAGGAGTGGCAATAGGTTTTCAATCTTCAAGGCCAAAATGCCACAATAATGTGTTAATACATTTTCTTTAACAAAAATCTATTCCACCATCAACTTGCATAAATTGAGTGCCCAAATAAGGATGCAAATGCCCCAAATATGACAATGAGGCATGCAAATAAGCCTTAAAATAAGCAATTTGCTTCTCATTAGGACCACTGAGCAGCATGTCATCAACATAGAAACAATGATCAGGAGCACATCATTTGCATGCTTAACATATAAGGTGCTCTCATTTAGATTGTTCTCAAAACCATGTGCAATCAAGTAGGCATGTATCTTTTCATACCAAGCATGTGGTGCTTGCTTCAAACCATATAATGACTTTTTCAACGTACACACTTTGTTTTCATGCCCTTTCTACACAAAACCATGGGGCTAAAAAACATACACCTTCAAGTCAATCACCATTCAAAAATGCACTTTTAATGTCCAACTGATGTACATTCCAACCATGATGTGTAGATGCTATGAACAGTAGTCATTCGACATGTGGGTGCAAAGGTCTCATCAAAATCAATGCCTCTTTCTTTAGCATAACCTTTTGCAACAAGCCTAGCCTTATACATGTTAATTGCTCCATCAAGCTTATGCTTTAGCTTGTGTACCCATTTAGTGCCAATGGCCTTTTTGCATGGAGGCCAATCATAGAAAGACCAATCACCAATCTTCATAACAACATCATAGTTTGATTGCATAGCAACCATCCAATTTTATGATTTTTTTTGCTTCATCAAAGAAATAGGTTCATTCTCATCACAAAGGCTAGAGGCAACCATTGCATAGCAATTTGATAAGAGCATCACTTCCTTTTGACGGAGAAGTCTTTAACTTTTGAAGTAACCACTACATGATTGCTCCCTACACTATCACTGGTGCTGATTGTGGTCTCTTTATTGTAGGGGATCTGTTTGTGCCTCCAAACTCCAAAGTAGCTCTTAGGTCATTTTGTGGACTATATATAGATGGGGAGATTGACATCAACTTACATGCTATGTACTTATGAGATATATATATATATATATATATATATATATATATATATATATATATATATATATATATATATATATATATATATATATATATATATATATATATATATATATATATATATATATATATATATGGTGGAGTATATCCACTTCTAGTTGTAGTAGAAGAATGATAGGCCCTTCCTAAGACCCAATAGTTCACTACCATAGTCCACCAAAAATTGAATTTCTCTCCACACCTTAAGATTAAAATTATGAAATTTTGCACAGTGAAGGTAGCATCTTTAAGCTTTCCAACAAGCCATAGATCAAGAAATTTGGAGAATGTCACCTATGGCAACCTCCTTGCACAAGACAGACCCAAATCTAGCCAAATAGATAGCTTATACATATGTGTACCTCTTCACACACATATGTTGGGGAATATGCAGAGATAGACTAGAGAGCTTTCAAGATCAATCTAGAAAAAGATAAGGAACACTTGATACTAAGATTATAATAAAAAGAAATCTTACAAAAAGATCTTCAAGATGAGTTATCTTCTGCATGAAATAAACAACTATACGACGAGATATGGATGATCGAAAACTTTAGCTAGCAGAGGGCTAGCTTAGCTAGGGGGTAGCTTAGACCTGGGAGTATACACTCCTAATGAGAGCCTAAAAGTGCACAAATGAATGAAGAGGATGGCCATGACTTTCTTCCAACCTATTGCTTATATAATGCTCCAAAAGTTCGTGTAGAATTTGAATTCAAATCATGCCTCCAAAATCCCCCACTTTTCTCAATCAAGGTAGATGGAATCTTGAGCTTAAAAACTCGTGGAAAAGTGGTTGTAGAATTTACAAAAAAGTGAAGTGATGTGGCATTTAAGTTAAGTCTTGGTTCACACACATTTGAGCTTGTATATTTCATTCTAACACTCCCCCTCAAGCTCAAGTGTTAGTCTCCATTGATCTCCTTCATGTTGAGGCTGATCTTGAACTCCTTCAACTTGCTTGTATCCATGAATTTGGTCATGTTATCTTCTAGTTTCTCCTTTGTGTTGATGTACTTGATGTCCACTTCCTTTCCTAGTACCTTCTCTCTGATGAAATGATAATGTATCTCTATGTGCTTGCTTCTTGCATGGAACATAGGGTTGCTTGCTAGATGAATGCTTGATATGTTATCTCCAAATAGAGTAAACTCTTTGACCTCCACATACAAGTATTTGAAGAGCTTCTTGAGCCACAAGATCTCACATGTAGCAAGTGCTATGGCTCTATACTCAGTCTCAATAGATGATAATGCAAATGTAGGTTGCTTCTTGGACATCCATGAGATGACTCTTTGATCTAGCATGAAGAATAGCTAGATGTGCTCCTTCTATCCTCCTTTGAACCACCCCAATCGGCATCACTAAAGCCTTGAGTTTCTAATCCATCTCCATAAGGGTATTACAACATATGAACATCAGTTGGTGAAATAAAAAATTGAGAAAGAACTCCTACAACATAGCACAAGTCAGGTTTTGTGATGGCAGCATAATTAAGGCTTCCAATTATGCTTCTATATGCTGAAATAACTTCAAGAGGCTGCCCTTCACTTGCACATAATGTAGTGTTTGGATCCACATGTTGTGTGAGTGGCTTACATCCACTCATACCCTACTTATAAAGTATATCTAGCAAGTATTTCCTTTGAGCTAGGTAAACACCATTTTCTACATAAATAACTTCAATTCCAAGAAACTATTTGAGCACTCCAAGATCTAAAATCTTGAATTCACTCCTAAGCTTAGCCTTTATCCATTTGATACATGGATCATCACTTTCTAATATAATCAAGTCATCCACATACATGCATATGTAGACAACTAGTCCTCCTTCCCTCGTGAGGTATAAGAAGGGATGTGCATCACTTGCCTTGTATCCACACCTGCACAAGTACTCCATGAGCCTTTGATTCCATGCCATTGGATCTTGCTTTAAACCATACAATGCTCTTCTAAGTTTACAAACAAAATTTGAATTAGGATTTTCATACCCTAATGGTTGATTCATGTAGATATCTCCTGCAAATCACCATTAAGAAAAGCATTCTTTACATCCAATTGATATATTGGCCACCTCCTAGATGTGGAAAATCTAATGATTACCCTAATTATGGTCATCTTTGCATCTCGACTGAATTTTTCTTCATAGTCAATCCCATAGGATTGAGTGAATCTCTTTGCCACAAGCCTTGCTTTGTACCTAGCAATTGAACCATCACAATTTCTCTTCACTTTATAGAACCACTTG
Source organism: Ceratopteris richardii (assembly GCA_020310875.1). Lineage (NCBI taxonomy): Eukaryota > Viridiplantae > Streptophyta > Polypodiopsida > Polypodiales > Pteridaceae > Ceratopteris > Ceratopteris richardii. The sequence continues at coordinate 114,416,387 of CM035439.1, read as the reverse complement.
TTGCCAATTATTTTCATCCTTTCTTGTCTTGGAGCTAGACTCTATGTGTTGTTGTCTTCAAGGGCTTTGCACTCTTCTCCCATAGCTTCTTGCCACTCCTTTGTATCTTTGGCCTCTGCACACAGATAGGTTATACCTATGTGTACCTCTTCACACACATATGTTGGGGAATATGCAGAGATAGCTAAATGGGCGTCCTTCAGCCAGAGCTAAATGGGCGTAAGATGAGAGAATTTCACTTCAAACCAATGCTTCCGAGTATCTCAAAACTGAGTATCTCAATGCTTCCAACAACTTGAGAGGAGTCGCCAGGTCTATTGGATATATTCCCTGCAATAGCTTCTGTATTTCCTTAAATCATAGAGATACAAACTCCTGAGCGAGCGGCTGTTGAAAATTTAGAATTGATGATAATATTCATATGTGCAATCTCCTTCACCGATAGCATACGGACTCCTCTGCCTCTATTTCCCAAATACTCATTAGCTGCATCATATCAATAAAAGTGCCAGTCTCTTGTGTGAAAGAACCACTTTTAGGGCACATGTATACAAGTCACTTTGTGACTCTTTGTAAGGAATTTTTGCCAATGAGTAATCAAGCTGAAATTTTCAAATTTTCTTCTTCCCACCTGTGTATCTTCTTCCCCATAAGCTTGCATATGTACGTGATGCGTGAAATGTGTGTCTAGAGGTGTTGCCTACTGCGACCTCTTCTATTTTTATCATTGTAGTGTGTGTGTGTGTGTGTGAAGTTTGGTGAGATATGGAACAAGAGTTGGTGTTTCCTGCCACTCAATATTTTGCCCATAACTCAAAGTACATTTGTCAGACTAGGTTGAAATAAGAGTATTGATGTGTCTTGTCGAGAGCTTTGAAATGAACTTGCTATTGAGTATATTTGGGTATCAGAGCTAAGAGAAAAGACTTAATTTGTGCTTATTACTATAGCAAGTATCATGATAACCATTTTTAGTGAAACAAGTGACTTGAGATGTAGTTCCACCTAATTTACATGCATTATTTGCACATTCACTTAATTTTCCATTAAGTATGCACATCTTCTCATACACTTGATACGTATATGTCCATGGATTGATAAATTAAAATGTCTATCAATCCACTGCTATATGCACTTGTTGGTAATTGAGGTATAGTCTCAATTATCACAAGTCCCTAAGATAACTTAACTTAGGTACACACATTTTTGGCACCATTGGTAGGGACTAGTCCCATCAAAGTGCCTCCATCATAGTTATAGGTATGGAGTGAAGGTGTTGTGTGCTAAGAAGTGATTTCAGTTGTGTGGCAAGTCACAATTATCTTGCACTTGTTACTTCACACCGTGGTGTGTGTAACAAGTTTTAGGTTTAAAAGTGAGAGAGTGAAAGAGTTAGGGTTAAGGATTAGAAGGAAGTGTGTAGGAGTAGAGTAGGATAATCATTCCAAAAATTTGCAAAAAAATTATTCATTTTTTCTTCAAGCCATGGACACCACCAGAGCCCAAAAATTTAAACTTTCCATTTTTCAAATCACTTGTGTTTTGTGCAAGTATCATGAGTGGGGTAGCGACCTATATTGTGAAATTAGTATCAACCAAAAGTGGGTGCACAGAGAGAATTGGAAGCTGACAACTGAGCAGATAATCAGTGATGTGAACTCTTCACCCTATCAAATCTAGAATTTTATTAGAGCCCTCACAAAACATGAAACAACATAGGTCGAGTGTTGTGGAAGTGGTATCGTGTTTTCAGAGAGAGATTTTGTATCCACAACACATAAGGGTAATCAAGGGGGCTTAAAGAGCCACCACAAAAAAAATTGAATTTGGACTTCTCTAAGTCCAAGTATCATGAATGATCGAGTTTAGGTATCCCGATGCCAGAATTCCCATGTGTCATGATACTTGGCAGGTATTGTATATTCCCGATACCTCTTGTTCCCCATGTATTCCGATACTTCACAAGTATCATGTATTGTTGGGTTGAGTATTGTTACCAACTATGTATCGTGTATCGTCGATACTTACCAAGCATCATGTATCATGAAAGGGTAGGTATTGTATATCATGTATCATGTATCATGAAAAATTTTGGTATCATATCATGGGAACGATATTGTGTATTGTTGCAGTTTCATGTATCATGTATCGTCTGACTCAGATATCATGTATCATAATGAAGTCTAGTATCATGTATCATGAAAAATTCTAGTATCGTATCGTGGGAAATTGAATATCATGTATCATGTGTCATTATACACTTGTGTATCGTGTATCTTCTGATTCAGATATCATGTATCATTACGAACCCTAGTATTGTGTATCATGGTAATCCCTGGTATCGTATCAGGGGAGTTTGAGTATTGTGTATCGTGTTGCAACCAAGTGTCATATCATGAAGATTGAATATGATCTATCGTGTATCATTAAGAGAGGAAATATTGTATCATAGTATCATGTATCATCCAAATCAAAGGTATCATGTATCATGGTTAAAAGAAAAGATGATTAGAGAACTTTGAATTAGAAAAGTCATATTTCTAGTGCTTAAACATTGTCTTGGAAAATCAAGGATGAAAAAGCACTATCTACCATTGCACTAGGATTAAGTGATCATTATGTGCATCACATTGATGAGAAGGGCACCGGTCATAATGCATGGGCAAAGCTTGATCACCCTTTTGGATCTTAAGCCAAATCTTCCAAAATCACCCTCCTTATGAACTTATTTGATCTCAAAATGGAGCACAACTCCTCTCTGGCCTCCCATCTCAATATCTTCAAGAGTATGTGTACTCAACTTTTTGACATTGATAAAAGGCTTCCCCAGGATTCATATGGCCACATCATCACCACACTTAGGCTCCTTCCACAACCAACCCTTACTGATGTTGGAGTTGCCCTCCTTGATGAAGAAAAGAACCTTCAAAACCACAACTCCTCTCAAGAGAATGCTCTTTTTAGCAAGAAGAGACCTACTCATAAAAATTGCAAACCATGTCGCTTCTGCAGGAGAACCAATCATCCTAAAGAGAAATGCTACTACAAACCCAAGAAATATGCCAACATTAGTGAGGAAAGAGGTGATGAAGAATATGATGGGTCACCCAAAGCAACCATTTGTAAAGAATACCTTTTTTAAAGAATCTCATTAACACCACCTACCCCATGTTGTAAACCCTTTATCTGTCTTGGGTTCCCATATGTCCCAAGATCCCAAGGGATCCCATATGTCCCAAACTTGGATCCCATATGTCCAAGTTATGTCTAAGGATCCCATATGTCCTTAGATCCTAAAAAACCAAATGGACTAAGTGATCCCATATGCCAATCATCCCCATATTATAAGAAAAAACAAAAGGGTCATCACATGCAATGGGGTTGTTGAGAGTTCCATGCTCCACCCTTTTGTCCCAGGTCACTTTCATTCTCATGCATGCACATTTATCCCACATGCAAAGGAATTCTCCCAAACTCCATATAAGCAAGGCCTCCCTTCACTCAACATATGCTCATTACACTCTAGCTCATTGCCAAGAGTGTGCATCCTCTCCTCATGGAGTCACCATGCTCATAGAGCATCTCATGTAAGTCATTTCCATTTCTATTTTGATTCATTCATCATGTTTTGTTATCTTTTGTTACTTCCTCCTTAGCTTGTTAGATGTGTGCATGTGAGAAGAGTAGGAGTAGTCCTTTTTCATTTCAACATGTAGGACCCCAAACATCTATATGTATTATTTCTAGTACATTCTCACTAACATGCTTGTCATGCAAAAATGATGCTCTTGATTGTTTACCAAATTGACATGCTGCATACCTTTTGCATTTCTACAACTTTGAACTTTGGTAGTCCATTGACAATCTCCTTTGACTACATCAATTTCAGCCTTGGCAACTTTGCATGTCTGATTTGTTTGCGCCAGATCTCCCTGGTCAACCATTTGTCCAACAAAAACCAGATTCTTTCTTATATTTGGAACATGCAACACATTAGCAATATGTTTTACCTTCCCGTCCTCCATAGACAGTGCTATGTTTCATGTATGCTCGATAGGGTGTGATGTTTCATCACCTGTTTCAACATATCCAGGAACTGGCATTTTTTGCAAACTATTAAACCATTCCGCATGACTGGTCATGTGATTTGAAGCACCTGAATCAATATACCAAACATTACCATTTGATTTTGAACCATGAACAAACATCCTATTCATCATATGATGTTGGACCATGAACAACTTCTCAAAATCATCTGCACTTATGGATGCATAGTTGTTTTGCCGCCTTCTATTATTTTGATTCTTCAACCTACAATCACGTTCGAAGTGTCTAGGTTTACCATAATTCCAACAGATGCCCTAGATAAGGGGTGACCTCTGATACCAATTGTTGGGGTTCAAGGTTTGGAAGCACACGAACAACATAAGGAAGAAGAAGAAGCTTGGATCACGACAGAATACTAAATGTATTATTACGAAGTGAATGTTCAAAGATAAGTCACCTTTAGGGTTATATGCATATATAGAAGGTAGGGGAAAAAAACCTTCTAAAGAGGAAAAAAATTACCCTAGCAATCCTAAGTGTTTCAAACACATCATTACTCAAAAATATCAACAATATTAATAACTGAAGAAATAAAACACCCATTAGAATAATTTCTAATAATACACAAGAAATCTTCACCTTATCACCCTTAGGTGAACAATCAAGCCGAGAGTGCTAGTAAGGTCCTTTTTACATTGTTGACCAATCCAATGAATTACAACCAATGCGATCAGAACAAATAATTATATCATATTGCATGGGACTATAGATTTTTTTTACACAACATTGTTCGGAACTACACCAATCAATCTAGTGAGCAAAAGAAACACAATTCTACCTATAGAATTCCTAATTCCTACACTATGAGTGGAAGAAACATATGAATGGAAAGGTTATGAGTTTTCAAGCCATGTTGAGTTGCTAGAGGAATTACAAGACACGATCTTAGAGTCAAAGTAGGCATTTATGCTGCTAAACATAGATACGAATCCTAATATGATGTGCACATTAAAGACAAGGGTTTGCAAGAAGGTGCTTTTGTTTTAGTATATACACTAAAACAACATTCCAAAAAGCTTCAAAAGAGAGGCCATGTATCATTTTTCATTTACAAAATTTCCACTAGAGATGCAATCCAATTAACAACTTTTGAGGATGAAATTTGGCCCAAATACATTTGTGGATGCCATTTTAAGATTTGACTAGAGCTTTTGACAAATGACATTTTGGAAAGGCTCCAAATTGCTAAGAATAGAAGGGTCAAAGAGGAGAGAATAAGATAAGAATCTCAAGAGGATAGGCATAGGATCCTTCTTCATAAGTGATTGATGCAAGGGCATTCTCATTCCATTCCATCAGCCCCATTTATACACGTATTTACAATGAGAATTATAGATAATAGGCAAATACTATACATATATTTTCAACTGAAACAATAACCTTCATAGATGCTAATGCAAAAAAAAGCGTAATATTCCTTGAGTTAGAATGGTCTATAAAAGAATCCATTTACCAAATGGACATTTGTGTGACTAGAATTAACCAAAAAGGGCTAGCTTGCTTAGGAGAAACAATGATATTGTTAAACCTAGAAGGTCTAGTCTCTTTTAAGTTCTTAGTAATAGATGAAGAGGACATGGAAGAGAAAATCATCTTAGGATGAGATTAGTTGCACAAGCATTTAACATTTGTAGAATATGCATTAGGATGCGCAATTATGAACAATGTACATATGCATGCTAGTTTATCATTTTTTGATCCACATGGTTTGGCACTTGCACTTGATTCCTTGATTGCACCCCATGAGTTGCAATCCTCTATGCTCAAATTAGAAAGATCCCTTGATGATACCTCTAATAAGAGTGAATGTAAGGACCAATCTCATCCACAAAGAGAAGAAAGGTCAATCAAAGTATAAGAACCTTCAATGAAAATCTTAGAGATATCACCCATTTTAAGAGCAAGCAAAGTTCATTTCAACTCCTCAACTATAGGCAACAAGTAGAACAAGGAAATCTTCAAAAATCTCATTTGTCAACTCCAAAGTGTCAAGAGTTCTAGATTCAAATAGCCCTACTATAAGTTCAAGGAAAAACATAGATTTGGATTCCCAAGCATGCTTCATGTGCAAATGGTCACTTGATGTTCACCCATTAAAATTAACTCAACAGACAACCCTAAAAAAAAGTCAGCCCTCATTAAGAAATCCAAGTCCAAAACACTTAGGAGAGGATACCAAAAGAAACATTAATCCAACAAACAAAGTGGATCTAGGTACCTAAGGAGACCTTGAAGAGAATCGCAAGAATTGTAAGGATACTAGAGAAACCCATCATCACTCACATCAAGTGGGTCACAAAAGAATATTCAATCCCAAAGAAAACTAGAATAGTATCCAAATGGATTCTCATATCTAGAAATGATGAGTATCCTATAGATACTCCAATGACATAATCGTTCTTAGATCCACCAGACATTTCAATAGAAAAATTATATCAAATCCTTCAAGTAACGTAAAGCCTCTATGTGCACAAACCTATGCTAAATGCGCAACCTTATCTTTTGCAACATGATAGTTTTCATTTGCATATCAAAGTATGCATATTATATGGCCAAATCAAGGGCCATGCATAGAGACTATTGTGCATACCATGCACAAAAGGCATCATTATGTGATAACATTCCTTAACCCACTAATCTTTACCAACTTAAGTTTATAAAAAAAAGTTGTACTTAAAAAAATTGCTATAGGCATATCAAGAATAAATGGAAGCACCATCATCAAGAAGACCAAGGAAAGAGCCAACAATGGAAACACGTGGCAATCTTACCAAAAAATAGTGCCACAAACATTTCAACTTATTGGTTAAAAAACTTACCTAGAGTTCGAATGCATCCAATAGCAAGAGATATTTAAATTGACACCATGGTACGTCTCAAGGTTTTGTGAGAGTTATATATCTAGTTTCTAAGTTTCAAATAATCCACAAAGATCATAAAGTGATAGAGGCCTAGAAAAAGCTATGGATAGAACAATTTTTGAATTTCCTAGTAGTAGATGTTGATACCAAGATATGCGTGGAGTTCCTTTCCACATACAATGTCATAAAAAAGCTAGTAGGGATTACCATGCCGATGGGTTTTTTTGGAAAAAAAAAAGTAGTTATAGTGGAAAACAAGGTGATAGCAAGTGCACTTAAGTTTCCAATTCATGATAAAAAGGCAACAAGTGTAAATCCCAAGGGGACTATCTTTCTTACTTTCTAGAAATTGCAATGCCTAGATGTAGATTTGGAATTTATATTACTTCTTGTAAACTTTCACATGAACCAATTTCCTACATACATTGGGCTAGTAAACCGTATTGCAAATGCCTTCCTTCATGCATCTAGGTCTCCGTTGGATTACATTGATATGATACAGATGGTGTTTGATCACTATCAAGCAAACATACATCATTGCATTCTTACAAATTCTTTGAGGAGGTATGATGATAACTAGAATTATTTATCAATGTTGAAGTGCACAAACAACCTCCTACTAGAAATACCAAGAGCCAAGATAGGAAAAAGCATTGCACACACATCTATCTTCCATACTAGAGGTCCTATTGTCAAGAAGAAAAGGAAGGTGAAGGCTCCAAAAGTTGTACTAGAATCGGCAAGATAGAGTCTAAAGAAGAAACACTAGCCACAAAACCACTTCATCTTGTGGAATCATAAAACTCACTTAGCATAGGATGGGAGGATAAAATGGCCAAAGCTTTTGCAAATTAGCCACCATAGGTACCATTAGAATTGATGGGCATGCACTACAAGAGCATTTCAAAGAAGAACAACTCTAATCCTCCCAAGACAACAACACCAAAGAAAAAGAGTCACAAATCACCAATGACATCTGTAAGTATTGCTCTTCCTCTATAGAATCATTTAGTTCAGAACTATCCTCCTCATCTAGGACTACAAAGTGACATGTTTTTTAATGGACTCATGTCGAACTAACCCAAACACCATCTAAAGAGGCCAATTTATCCATTCCACCACCCCTAATAAACCACAACCCACCATGCCCCCCATCACATCCACCTTTAACATATTTGACATGCCATCTCCATCCACACCAATCCCTATCCCATGGCCACCTCATGATAGGCTACCACACACACTTCCCATTACCACACCTCCATCCTCTTTGGCTGAAGAAAATATTAAACAAAAATTAAAGTTATTAATGTTGCAAAAGATTAGAACATGTTTAGAGAAAGAGTAGAAAAAGAAGAAGCTATATCAAAGGGAGAACAAGAGATTGCTCCACTATAGCTAGAGTTACAAGAAGAAAAGTTTGCGACAATGCAATACAATGTGATGGCTAGCATTCACTCAAGAAGAACTTGCAAGCGCAACAACCATGGTTAGTACCTTGATGGCAAGAGAGTCTTTTTTGAAAACTTAGATCCAAATGAAGAGAGATGAAGCCACTTTGAGTAGGCATGATAATGAATATATGCTGGAATAGTTTCTCAACACACATGCAACTTCATTTTTGGATATGCAAAGCCACGATAAAATATTAGATGTTTCCACAATATGCGCATAGTGTGAGGATAAACTATGATGCTAATAAGAATATTTTTATGGTAAAGAATAGGAATTTTAGAGATTATTAGAAGGGGCTAGGTTATACATGATCCACATCTATATCAGGAAGCCCATGGAGGAACACAAGATATCATTGCTTCAAGCTACTAGAGATTACCTAAGGAACACAAGTGCATTATAAAAAGACCAAGTGAAAGAGGTAGAGAATCAGACAGATGACCTATAGAATGCATAAAGAGTGGATCCCACACCTATCCCTAAACTAAAAGATGTTAAGTCAACACCACCACAATCTCTAGGTTTGAGCAAGCCTTACCAAAAATATCACATATAGAAGCAGCCTTACACAAGAGAAGAGCCATAGTTCCCTACACAATTGGAATTTGGAGAAGAACTACCATTTGAAAACCTAAAAACATGGATCAAGGAGAAATGGAGAAATGCACTAAAATTCTAGATGAGAGATTTATCAAATTCAAGAAGGAGATTATCACAAATAGCATAGCAAATAGGTCGGGGAAGAAAATCAAGGAGGGTACCCAAACACCCCACTCAGATACTTTGTAAATAATTTAATACACATTATGCACACAAAGAGGGGGGATAACACATGGCTTGGAGCACATAATTGGATAGCATGATCCTTTTCACTTCATAGAAGTTTTAATTTACCATTCACTTTATTTTTGTAATATTCATAAATAGTCAATGTGTCACAATCAAACTAGGAATTTGCGCACCCACTAAACTAGGAAAGTCACCAACTGCTAGTCCTTCTAGGGTTAATCATGAAGATAAAGATGATATTCTTGTCCAAAGCTCTATGATGTAGAAGTATGCAACAAACGAAGACATAGTAGCAGGAGTAACCGAACTCCCTACGTTTTTAAAGATTGCCAACATGAATCAAGCAAAGAAACCCAAGAAGCAAATGAAGCTGAGAATTGAATCCCAAAAACAGAAACCAGCTCAAAGCAAGGTGATTCATGGAGTGAAGTAGGTCTAGAGATGCAAGAGTGAGCAGCCACATGCTCTTGTATCAGGACCATGAGTATATGCAGAATGTTGGATGAAGTCAAAGAGGCTAGGGATCAAATACTCAAAATGTCGAATTAGTGAGTAATCTCCATTTGGATACCTAAGTGTTCGATGAAGGCTGGCAATAGTCATAAACAATATGGGTGCCTAAGACTTGCTTGCATGCTCAGCTAGTCACACATAAGCTCTTAGCTTTGAATTAGTGCTCATTAAAGCCCATCCCACCAAAACCACTATGACAATCTGTTGTCACTACATACTCAAGTAAAATCCCACATAGTGTTACTTGGAAATGGGTACCTAAAATATCTTGGATCCAAGTAGATTCATCTCTAGAACCCTTAACTATAATTAAAAGCAAAATTTTTGTAAACCCACAAGGGAAATTTGGAGTCTCAAAACTTGCACTAAATCACCTGATCCTATTGTTCCCTTGCATGAGGATAGATACATTTTGAGTACAATCCACATCCCAAGTATGCATCTAGAAATGTCAAATAACCTCCTAGCATACATTCACATTTATACTACATCACTTTATTAACTCATTAACCATCACGGATATCATGTTGGTATTGCAAGGGGAACATGCTCTCATATCTTCTCTGATGCAATACTAATGTGATTTTATTCTTCTAATAGATCCAAAAGCATCAATCACCACCACTAATTATGCATGAGACAGCAGGCATTAGCTCTCAGGCAGGAACGAGTCAACAAACAATAGATGTTGAGAGCTTGCCAATTATCAAGGCACCCAACGAGAGATCTACAGCTTTGAGCCACCTCTTGGTGATTCCAATTCAGGACCCTCTTTCTCACCATAAGACATGAGTCAACAAAACTTCCCATTGATTTAGCAAGGTGGTAGGACACCTTCGAGAAGGAACTTATATGTGGGAGGATGAAATTTAGTATAACAACATATGGGGAAAATATCACTTTTCACTAGAGAGTTCGAGCACTTGCAAAACACAGAGGAACTTTAGATAGTATGGCACAAAGTAGGCTTAGCATAGTATTTCAGTGCATTTCATGTGATGCTATTACCTCATTAACACTTTACAGCCCAACAAGGACCCTAGAGCATCCAACATATTTTTCATACCATCCTTAATGTGTGAAAATGAGTTGAAAAGGTTCAGATTGATTAATAATCTAGTGAGAGAAACTTTGGACATGTATGGTATGCCATTTATGGTATGCACATCCCAACAAAAAAGGATCAATTAGTCCCTAAAAACATGAAAAATAGGAATTCAACCAAGCTTAAAGAAATGGTAGCAATGACCCTTAATGTAGTTGTCCACTTTTACATGTGCATGCAACACTTAGCCTTCCCTGGACTGGATTGATTCACTATGCCTCATAAGAAAGTATGGTTCAATTTATATTTGGCAGATACTCAAAAAAAATTCGACTGTTAACCTTCCCCATTGGATCATAGATCAAATTCATGTAGCTCAATAGCGGTTGTTGTGCAAGGCCATAATACATAGATGTTGTGTGCTTGCAGGGATAATCTATTAGTGCCTAGCATATGACATAACAATACACCTCCATCCAAGCACATGAGAGGGTCCATCCCTTGTGCTCAACCCCAAGGAGCTACTTTGATGCTTGACATCTCTCCCACACCAGAATGCATTGTCCACCCATTTACACTCAGATTGGCAAGGCACATCACTAATGTTCCACAATTGATCTTTCACCATGTGCCATCTGAATTGGAATTTCCTCGGGGAATAGGTTTGGAAGAGTTAGGCAAAGTGGATTTTGAACAAATCCTTAGAGAAGTAAACCTTGAATTGGAAGAGGAAGAAGGAGGTGATCCCCAGTAGCATGAAGAGGGACAAGAGGAGCAACAACAGGAGGAAGAGCAAGAAGCAGAGGATGATGAGGAAGAACAAGATGAACAACAACATGAAGGAGCCCCAGCATATACACCACAACTACAAAAATTATATGATCCTATTCCCAATGTATAGGAGCGAGGCCAACCCTCATTCTAGATTCCAGCCAATCTAACTATTTCCTGAGGTGTTTGCTTAAAGCTATGAACCGGGGATGAGGTATTGTGCCTTATGCCACTCTTAGAAAACTCCATGATGAATGCTTCTAGCAACTGGCTAATGTTCTTGAATTGACCTTGATGGAGTGGTTGAAACCATGTCAAGGTTGTATTATTTAGCTTTATACCAAAATCATTGTATTGAGTGAGCAAGTCATTAACTTGTTTAGCTCTCAACACTCGTCTAAACTTGGCTACATGATCATCTGGATCTCAAGTTCCATTGAAGTAATTTATCATGGACTTTATGAGTTGAGTGGGTCTCAATATCCTAGGGTGTCCTCCTTGGTAGTGTAAACTCATCCATGCCCCTTTGATGCCTTGGACCTCCCTATCTCTCTTGATTGACTCTATTTGTCTCCAATCCTGATCTTTCTCTTCCTGCAAGGTTCACAAAGCTTATTTCTAGCCTTTCTCTAGATCTTTCCTTATGATTACTGTGAATCAAAGATGACTCAGCTCCATGTTGACCATGAGAAATGTTAGATCTCAATAGGGGAAAAATTAAATCACCCTTCCAAGTGTACACATGCCTACAATGCTCCATTACTAAGAACATTCTTTTCGACATGTTGTCTAAGTAGACAACCTTCCTTGGAGTCTCGGGTTCTTTCAACACATATATAGTGACTCCTCCTACCTCACTAGATTGACCTAGTTTAAATCTTCAAAAGGCTTGATCTGTGTCTTTATTCAAGAAGAGCTCAATGCTTTTCTTATCTTAGGGAATCCATTCCAATGTACTTATTCTAGAAAAGATCAACTTTCCATGAGGTGTTCTAGGTTCTTTTGCAATGTTCTCTTGGTCTAGGTTTCCTATCATAGACTTGAGGACAATGTTTTTGAACTCATCTGTCCTATCTAGTGAGCTAGTAACCACATGCATGGCTCCTTGTTTATCAATATATGAACCTTCTTCAAAATTGACCACTGGGTGTTCAAGTCCAAAGGGTTGATCTGGGTTTTTGAGTTGGACCATTGATCTTCTTAGAACATCCTCATAGATACAAGCACCTAATTGTTTGGTTTGAATGTATTCGAATTGAGTTTTATAGGGGCCTTCTTGTGGCTGTAAATAGGCTATCCTCGAACTACCTATAAGTTTTTCCATACTAGAAAACATTTTCGAATCATTGGTCTTAGAGCTTAGCATGTAAGGATAATTGCTAAGCTACTGAGCCCACGACTGTAGCTCAGTGATGAGTAGCACCTCCTTTAATGTCAATCCGGGAAGACGTGAGGATGGTATGAAGACCTCGAGCAAGTGAAGGCACAAGTGTGTGAGTGAGAAGCACACTAACATGCACACACATACACACACACGCGCACGCAAGGTAAGACAAAGAGTGAGACAATGGAGTTCTTTTAGATTACTTCAAAAGTGCTCATACAAGTTTAGATCAATTACAAGCTACCCCCAAAAATGAGCTCTCTAGCTCTATTTATAGTTTTTGACTAGGTTTTGGCCGTGTCCAGACCTAGTGTCCGACCTAGCTAAAAATTAGGTTCTAGGGCCTATTTGAAGACTCAAATGAAGTCTAAAAATTATGAAAATTGGTAGGTAGCTACTTCGAATGCTCCTCAAGCTCAAGGACTCCTTGGCTTGCACAAAATGGAGCTACAAAAATATGAAATGGTATCTACAATGGCTTTTAGTGATGAAAATCACTATTGTTGTAGGGATTTCTTATAACGATTTGACATACATATCTTCGAGCTCCCTACTTGCTCCTTCTCCTTGTGTGTCAACTTCTTTGATATGCTTTACTGTCCTGCAAAAATATTGGCCTACTTGCCAGATCGTCGTTGACTACTCTGTCTGCTTGTGCTTTCTCTTCTCTCTGACTCCCTTTGTAAGCTTCCTTGCCTTGTGAGTCCTTCAGTTCCAACACCCCCCCCTCTCTCGCGTCTGTCGTCCCTAACAGACCCGTGTTGGGTGGGTCGTTGGATGTAGTATTCTACAACGTCTTGTGCTAAGTGATGTTCTGCAATTCTCAATCCTTTGGCCAAGTCAGTGAGTAGAGCATCCCAATCTACCGGCCCGGGAACCTCTAGATGTGGTATACGTAACTTTTCTGAATGGAGAGCTTGTTCCACTGCAAACAACTGCAATAAATGTGATGGTCTGGGAATGAATATCTCTGAATGATATTCCCAGAATCCAATGACAAACATTTCTTCAAACGTCTATATACGCGCATGCCATGCATATACAACATTAATAGATGGTGTGGCACTCATGTCATAGACAAGGTCCTGATTACCTTCATTAAATCCAAGAGCTGACAGATGAGGTTCCTTGACATTCTTGAAGGTCCTGAAGGTGACCAACATGAGTTCAAAAATTTTAAGGCACATTTGGGCCATGACATCTGGTACATTTTTGAACCGGACCCCCCAATGCCGAATCGTCGAAATCATATATCCTATGGTAGGTTGGCCTTTAGGTGGTGCTAAGTAGACATAATTGAGCCATTTCTCACATCCTTTGGTTGTCAGCACCGTTTTTGTGTATTCCGGCCATGATCTTCTTCGAAAGACAGGGTAGTAGCATGGGTTGTATTTGATATACAAAGGCATGTTATTCCATGTCCTTACCATCTCAGGGTAGGTTTCCAGCAGACGAATCCTCCACGTAGGTTAATGTATATTTCCCTACTTGGCACTTGCTGGGATGTCGTCCGGTGCAAATTGTGTAGCCGAGGTTGGTTCTTTTGAGGTGTGGTGCTTGATTTCAGCATTGTAATCCGCCATTAAGACACAGAAAGGAACATACAAACTGTCGGATGTGCCGATCCACCTATGATGGGAGAGGTTTCTAAAGTAATCCGATTTTATGACTACCTCTTCCAAACGTGACATAGACGCTATCTGAACTGCAACTCTGTCATCATGGGTTGTGGCCACTTTCTCTAACCTTTGCATCCATTCAAGAGCCTCGATCTCGATGGTGTCCATGCCCTCTTCTGTTTGCTTGCCCCCTGGTGCAGGCATGGGAACGTATGGGTCTTCCAAGTTCCTCTACTTTAATTGGCACTAAGTCTTCAGGCTCGGGCTCTACAAGGGGAGAGGGTTGACGCTCGTATTGCATGACTTTACTTCGTAATTCTTCTAGTTCTGCTCTGAGTTTTTCGACTTCTTCAGACGTGTCAACTGCGGTTGTGACTTTGCTTGGTGACTCCTGCTGGGTTGCCAGCTGCTTTAATAGGTCATCTCTTTCTCTTTCTAATGCTGCATGGGCCTCCAGGAGATTGGCGTGGGTTTCCAACACGATTTGCATATTCGCTGAGGGGATGGCCTTGAATCTATCTGGGTCGATTTCCTGTGGGGAACCCTCCATTGCTACTTCCAAGTTTTCTTCGTTTTGTTTCTGTAGTCGTTTATTCTCCTTGAGTGCTGTAGACATGTGTTTGCGTAAGAGGGCCAGGTTGCGTCGAAGCTTGAGATTCTCTGTTATCTGGGAGTGTAGCAGATCATCCATTTGTTGTTTTTCTTCTGCATCTGACTTGGGTGGATTGGCTATTAACTGCTCATGTTGTTCCTGTAAAGTGACATACTGTTGTTGTAGTAGCCGCTTTTCCCTTTCTAGCTCACTGAATCGTACTTGAAGTTCTTCATGGCTTCGGAAGAGTCTCGTATGTTGGTTATCAAGATGCTGGTAGTGCTGTTGTAGTTGAGACATACACTGATACATATTATTAAATACATTATTAATAGGGGTGGATGCGGGAAGGGTGTTGAATGCAGAAGGGAAGGGGAAGGGGAAGGGGAGTGTGGATGCGCTGCTGGAAAATGGTGAAGTGGGAGGGGGGGAATGGGAGATGGTGGGTGTATGGGGGGAGGGAGAGGTGCGGAGGTGGGTGATATGTCCATAAAATCAAAAGTGGATGCAGTGGTGGGAGTGATTGTGAACATGGGAATTGTGGGTGCGGTGATAGTGGTGAAAGTGAACAGTGGTGTGTGCAATTGTGAATACGAACTGCCAGGAAGTGTGATCGGGGGAATGAGGTTTTCCGTGGCTGCGGTTAGAATTATTGTGTCAGTGGCCGTATAGACAAGAGATGTG
The DNA here is from genome assembly GCA_020310875.1 of Ceratopteris richardii. Taxonomy (NCBI): domain Eukaryota; kingdom Viridiplantae; phylum Streptophyta; class Polypodiopsida; order Polypodiales; family Pteridaceae; genus Ceratopteris; species Ceratopteris richardii. Next base: position 114,400,567 of record CM035439.1, on the reverse strand, counting down.
GAGATAGGGTGTGTGGATTGTGTGGGTTGACTGACGGTCTGCGCTCCGGTATGGGTAGTGGACTCGGAGGCGGTGACAGTAGTGGTTACACTGGTTGTGGGAGGTGAATGTGGTGGAGTTGGAGGCAGGGGTGCAAAGGGGGTGACAGAGGTGCACTTGATGTATGGGTTTCCTCAGTATCATGAACGGTGTGTGCTGTGCCCGTGGTTGTGGATGTGCCTTGTGGTTCTGATACTAATACATTCATCTATTTTCCTGATCGAGGGGGGCGTCTGCCATATCTTCGCTCCGTTCTTCGTGATTGTGCAAGGGCGGTATGCATCGTCTCAAGTACTCCTAAAGCATCAGATATCATATCAAGTGTGGCGCGGTATTGCTCGTCTACACCTTCCTCCTCAAGGATTTGGTTCATGAGAGCTTTTCCTGCTGCGAGGGACAGTCTATTTTGCTCTTGAACCCTGTTGATGGTATCATAGAGCTTTTTCAATTCCTTCGTATAAGCCGGGGCACCCTCAAGTACTTGCAGAGCTTCCTGATCATATTCCTTCTCTTCTTCCTCGGATTGTCCACCATGTTCCTCCTCTTGTTCTTCTTCTTCTTCACCCTCCACATTGACGACATCTGGTTGGACTGGATAGGGTTGGTCTGCGACTGTCTGCTGGCCGCTTGCCTGTTCTGCCTCGACTTTCACGTTAACAGCCTCGATTATTCTGACTACCTCCTCATCAGTTAGGTCTTCTAATGTGAATCCGTGAGGAAACTCTAGGTCATTTGGTACAGGTGGAAACACCTGATTCGGTCCATCCGTGCTGTGTCTTGGTAATCTAATAGTGAAGGGTTGTACCCACCTTGGAAGTCGTGGAGTTGTCTCTGGTGTCAATGTCGCACCGCGGGGTTGTGCACAGGGCATCTGAACTGCACCTCTCATTTTCTTAGATGGCGGTCGTGTGGTTGATAGTCTACGTTGGAATTCCTGTACCCTGGTCCAAATTAATGCCCTCTGCACTGGCACATCATAAGCCAAACATCTATACACAATCCGGGTGAGAGCACAGCATCCATACAGTACAGACTTTTATTTTTATACCACCTTTGATGAGCCAAGTGGATTTGGTCGATAATCCAGTGGGGCATATTGATTGTCAAATCGAAGGCGTCGGCCAAGTATAGACTAAACCATATCTTCTTAGGTGGCATTGTGAACCTCTCTTGAGCGGGAAATGCAAAATGCTGCATGACCATTCGCAAGTGAATGGCAATTGTAGGTGTCATTGCCACCATGTCCTTTAATTTCGTCAGATTCTTGTTCTTCATATTGTCGGGGACCATAGTCTCTTTCTCCGTAGGAATGTGCATACCTTTCATTTCTAGAGCTTCCCTCACCAAATTGATAGTCAACCTGAAGCGCTTCAGCTCATTGCCCCTTGTGAGAGATGGGAGGACAAAGGTGTTGTATCCCTTTTTGTCTTTGCTCGGAGTGAGGGTGCTAATCAAATATGAGCATCTTAGAAAGTCGGGCTTTGGCAATTGGAATTTGAAGTAATTGTAGAGTCGCACCTTCTTCCATATAGGTTTCAGTCCTTCATTATTCTGTAGTCTCTCAAATTCCCTGGTGAAGAAGTGATACCTGCCCCAGCGCCCGTTGAATTCTATCTCGACCTCCCACATGTAAGTGCCTTCACCCAGAGATCCTGCCACATCACTGAACCAATGTGAGTTTTTGCTGACCGGCATTGTGTGCCCCTGTGGAGGATTCTGAATCGATATGGCGTGTCATGCCCTCAATGCCACTGGGCATTCCTTCAATTCCTCCTCAACGGGAAGACTTTCAATGTCCACGACTTGGGGGATGGTGCCTGCCTGGGAGCTAGTTCCTGCCGTATCTGCCATGTTACTTCTTGCCTCCTGACTCTGTGAGAATATAGAAACAGGTGTTAACATTGTAAAGGACAAGATAGAACCGTTTTTGTCCCCATTACAACATTAACATGAGGTTCGGGAGAGATTAGTAGGCTATTAAGTGCTCGGTGCTTGTGCGTGTAGTTAGGAATTGGGTAGACCTAGAAGCTAAGTGGAATGATGTAGTGAGAGAGTGATGTAGTTAGTAGGTGGGCATGGATTTACAACTGGGGTCTGGGGGTTTATTACAAGTTTTAGGTTGCCAAATGCAGTGGATGGGCTTTGATCTTGATTTTGTGAAGACTCTGAAGAGTTTGATAGGGGTATCTACTTGAAAATGAGGCTTTTTAGGGACCCATTTACAAGTGATTCTACTTGTGCTCATGGAAGAATATGTGCCTGCGCGTGATGTATAAGCATGGGCATCTGATGTTTGAGTGAGTGAAACATGTTGTACCGGGTGTGGCCTCGGTGTAGCTATTTTGAGCCCGCAAGCAAGCCTTAGGTACCCAGATTTGTCGTGATTGTGGGTTGGCCTTCATTGACTTCTTGGGTACCCAAATAGACTTCACTTTCGCAGAAGAATTTATGAAAGACTTCTTATTAGTGTCGTGTTGTTGATTACTAATAAGAGGTTTTGGCCGTGGGGTTGGCATGGTCGCAACAGGGTGTTCGCCTTTCCGCACCCACACTTGTTTCAACGACTGAGATATTCTGCTTCGCACGTGTTTTTGGCCTCCAGTATAGGTGGGACTCTACTCCTTCTGTATTTGATCTACCTTTGGTTGCTGCATCCCTCTGGCCTTTGGAACATAAGGGAGTGCCGTCTTATCCTTGACTCCGTTGTTGAGACAATCCTCTTTCTGCATCATACAGTTTTGGACAAGAATAGCATTGTCAACTTCATGTGTGCCCCTGGAAGGACCAGGAGTTCGTGCCTTACTTAGTGCCTTGAGTGCCTCATTTTCTAATTCAACGGTAATTCGACTATGATTTACCCATACCTGAAGAAGTCCACTCCTTAGGTTTAGGTTGATTGCATGATCATAGATCTAGTCCTGACCCAAGACAAGAGGCTCAGTGAGGTCCTCATCTTGACACACTAGTATTTTGACTCTCATTGCTTCGTCTTGAATATAGAGGGGAAGTTCCACCTCGCCCATGCAAGGGGTTTCCAGACCTCCCAATCCTATGAGATATGCTTCTATAGGATTGATAGTTAATTTCAACTTTTGACAGTAAGAAAATTTAACAGCACTAGTGGCTGCACCTGAGTCAATCAAGGCTCTTACAGTCCTTGCACCCTTTCCTTGTCCTATCTCTAAGGTTATAAAAGGACGCCGATCAATTATCCAAGTGCCTGATGGTCAGTAAAAAATTTAAACTTATTTGCAAGCAAATAATGTCTAAACTTTTTAACTGCATATACCATGCCTAATCCTTCTCTCTCCCTAGTGGTATAATTTCGTTCAGCTGCATTCAATTGTCTACTAGCATAGGCAATTGGAAGATCCATATTACCTTCACTGGTAGGCTGCGGGGGTACACACCCAATAGCATAATTGGATGCATCCACATGAACATGGAAAGGCTTATTCCAATCTGGTGTGGTCAAGATTGGTGCTGAACATAATCGCCGTTTAAGCTCATTGAAGGAATGCTCACATTCATCAGTCCACTCAAAGTTAGTCAAAAGTCCATACAGAGGCTTTGCTATGATGGCATACATGTGTATAAACCGTCGGTAATAACCACAATGCCCCATGAAAGCTTGTACTTCCTTGACATTCTTTGGCTTAGGTAACTCGGCTATGGCTCTCACTTTCTCTTCATCAGTGGATATGCCATTCTTTAACACTATGTGTCCTAGAATCTTGCCTTGCCTGACCATAAAAACGCACTTTTCTGGGTTCAGGCAGACTTGATATTCTCTACATTTGTCAAAGATTTGTTTGAGTTCAGGAATATGGGTTTGCCTAATGTTGGAATGAGCACAAAGATCATCAACATAGACTTCTAAGTTCTTCCTTAGGAACTCTTTAAATACATGGCACATTACTCTCTGGAAGGTAGCGGGTGCATTGGTAAGCCCAAATGGCATTACTCTAAAGGCAAAAATGCCCCATTTAGTGGCAAAAGCCGTCTTGTGCTGATCTTCTGGGGCTATGGCTACTTGATTGTAGCCTGAAAATCCATCAAGGAAGCTATACACTTCCTTGCCTGCTACTCTTTCTAAGAGATGCTTTGTGATAGGAAACGGATAGTTATCTCAAATTGTGGCTGCATTGACCTTCTTCAAGTTAATGCATAAACTTTCCATTTTTCTTGGGCACCACTACGATGGGGGATACCCACTCAGTATGCTCAATTTCATAGATAAATCCAGCTTCAACCAAGCGATCTATCTCTTCCTTGATCTTGGCCGCATAGCTGTCATTGTATGTGTATGGCTTTTGCTTAGAAGGTTTGGTGTTTGAGGTCATGGGGATAGTGTGCGAGCATATGTCAGGGTCCACACCTTTCAAATCCTTGTAACTCCAAGCGAATACATCTCTGTACTCTCTTAGCAAGGCTATCAATTCGTGCTCTTCGTCTTTCGTCAGGTCATGGCCTATGTACGTGCATCTCTCTTCTCCTTCTTCCACGGCTACCACTATTTTCTTGGTGGTTTCTTTGTTATCATAGGCCTCCCCTGATTGCGCCTCTCGTTTAGGCATTCTGATCATGACTCTCCTGTCATCTATCTCATACTTCTTAAAATTTTCCGGGACCTCAAACAAAGATTCTTCCTCTTCTGGTGTGACTTCTCTCTTCTTTCTTTTCTTTCCTTCTTCCTTCCGGGTCACATGTGTGGCTAGCCTTACATCATTTGTAAGCTCTCCATACCTCTGGGGTTGAAATTCTACTTCATAGAAGTATTCTTCATCTGATGCAAAAGGTGGGTCCATGATGATTGACTCTAGATCGGAGTCACTTGCATCCTCAAATGCATCAGGGCTAGGTTCACACTCTTCTAACACTGCCTCTCCCATGATCGGCTCTATGGAGAAGAATCAAATGTCATAGCCATCTTCATCACAATGAGGTGTCCATTGTTCTTCATTGATGGCTACATCCATTGTTGCTAGGATTTCTGCCCAGCCGTGGGGTTCAAATTCTTCGTCAGGAAAGACTACAGGTGCATAGGCTAGGTCTTGAATTGATCTATGTGTTTCTTTTGCACCTACCTCTCTGGCTTTTTCTCTCTTCTCTTCTTCTACTGCTACTTTGCACATCCATAAGTGGGTGTCTTCATGCATCCACGAGGATCCTGATCCTATGGAATGCACCGATTTTGTATCATCTTTGGCTCTATGGAGGGGATTCCATTGGATAGGAGGGACATCTCTATGAGAGTAATCTTTGAGATTCACTTTGGTCGTAACACCTAAGTGTTGCAGGTACAAGGAGTTGGTTCCCCAGTCATGACTCGAACTCAACACATGTGGTGAGAGTTATTCCTTCTAACAGCCCTAAGGGTCTCTCTATGTGACCATCGGCCATTTGCAATTTCATCCTCGTGGGCCTGAGTGCTGGCTTGCCCCAATGCTTCCATAGGGAAGTGGTAGCAATTGCAACTCCTGCACCTGAGTCTAGAATGGCCTTGGTGGTGTATCCTTGATGGGTGATAGGAAGATATGTGTTTCCCTCTTTGCCCTCACTCATGTCTCCTATCTTGTCCAGTGGTATTTCTGGCACTGTTCTCTGGGATCCTACCTGTGAGCGAGGTTTTGCTATCTCTGGTACTTGTTTGGCTACATGTTTCCATAGCTCTGGCCTTACTTTGAGTAGCTCTTCTAAGGTGAGGTTGCACTGTACTTTAGTGTTTTTCACTACCTCTGTGTTCCTAGGTATGACTGAGTCCTCACGTCATACCATGACTGTGGGTGCTCTCATACAAGTAGACTTAGCTTCCCATGGGCCTGTGAAGTGGGGTAATTCTTGTAGAGAGTTAGACTCAAAGTCTAATCTTTCCTGAGATTGGGTGCTCTCATACTCCTCATAAATGGATGGGATGTCTTGTGGGAATTGGTCGTGTGCATCATCCACAAGTTCAATGGGAGGAGGGACTTCACTCTCTTTAGCCCATTTGTCTTCTTGAATCTCGCGTAGGAATTCTGGTGTGAACCGATTCATAGAAGATGATGTGTCTGGCTCCGTAGAGTTAGGCACATAGGCTTCCTAGGCAAGAAGACCTGCCCTTTCACTTGCCTTGTCCTTGTGTTGAGAGGCGGGTTCCTTTTCTGATTGTGCAATTAACCTCTCTATTCTTTCTAACAGTCCTTCAAAGTGCAGCTGCGTCTTAACTGAACTAGAGATGTTAAAGAGGCGACTGGCTTCAAACATGGTTTGAGCCAATTCCACCATTTTGGCATAGATTTTGGTTCGTTCAAGCTCTAATTCTGCTCTAGGGTAGCACTTTTCATGATGATTTACATTTGGCCCTTCTTGGATTCTAGCCTGATATGCTTTAAGCATCATGTTTAAGTCCTCAGGAGTGGAATCTGCTAGGACTGATCCTACTCTAGGGGGTGGTGGGATTAGGTGAGGCGGGTTGGAAGGTCGCGGGTCGGATGGAGTTGGGAATGGTTGAGGTGGGGTAGTGTGACAGGGAGTTTGAGATGTGAGTTCGGTTATCCTGGCTCTCGTTTCTCTTAGACTTTCCTCAAGTTCACTCATTTTCTTTGCCCATTGCCTTTTCATTCTTTCACGACTATCTCTCCAAGCTCTAGTCCTCTTCTTTGTCATGCTCTCCGTTTCACTAACATCTGGGCTCTTTTCCTGGCCTACACTTTGGTTCTGCTACAAGGCTTGGGCTCTAGTGATCACTTGCACTGGTGTAGTGGAAGTCACACTTCTTGTGGAGTCTACAACTAACCCAACAACATTGATAAGAGTGATTTTCGGCATATTATTGGGGTTCTTTGGACAATCTAGTAAGAGATGTTCCTTTCCACAATCTTGGCAAAAGCCTTGAATTGTCACTGACTGGGGTTGTGTAGGTGGAGGTAAGGGGCAATCACGAATGAGGTGATCACCCTGACATCTGTAGCATGGTCCTCTAGGGAATGGGGGTCTTACCTGCCTAGGTTGGGGTCTAAAGTTAGGGTTTGTGTACATAACATTGGTGTACTCTGGCTCCCAACTAGGTTCACTTGGTTCTTCACTATAGTAGGACTCACCATGTTCAAGAGATTGCATGTAGTAGGCCTGGGGGCTATCAATATGCGTCGAATCAAAGCTATGGTCACTCGGGTCACTTTCAAAAAGCAATGGTGTTACAGGGACTATAGCTCTATTCAGGTTCTCTTCTGTAGCTGTATATTTTACTGGGATCACATTAGTAGGAGCAGGTGGTTGTTGTGCTAGCACTGGCTGGGGTCTCAGTTGGGCCTGATATTGCGGTTGGTAATTTTGATGAGGCTTAGTATACTGTTGTGGTGGGTATGGACTCTAGTATGTGCCTTGTTGAGGGTATGGCTGAGGGTAGGTTTGCCTAACCGCTTGCTTATTGTATGGGCAGTCTTGTGCGGAGTGATTTGTGTATCTTCATTCTATGGTGCAGTACTGGCTACTAGGATTTACTTGGGGTTGAGCCATAATGGGACATACATTTTCCATATGGTCACCTCCACAAGTATATCATCTTTTCACTAGGGCAAATCTTGGGATCTGTTTGCTAGTGACACCTAATTTTTGAGCTACTTTCTCTGCAAGTTCCTCGATGTGGATTGCGAGGAAGAGAGGCTAGAGGCACTATCTGAGTCTTTGTAGATTTTGGAAAGCTCTAGTTCTTCCCCTAGGTTATCCTCGATGTCAATGCACATGCGTAGACACTCTTCTATGGTCCTAGGGTCCTTCAAGTACACATATGATCTCAATTTGGTACTTAGCAATCCATCCAAGAACAAAGCCACTTGCTTAGCTGGCGTGGGTAACTCAGGGACAGGGCATCTCTCTAAGTATTGCCTAAATCTTCTTCCAGCAAGTCTCACGGTTTCTTGAGGGGTTTGATTGAAGCTGTGAATCAGCGAGGAAGTGTTATGTCTTATGCCACTTTTAGAGAATTCGATAATGAATGCCTCTAGAAGTTGGTCTATGCTCCTGAACTGCCTCTTGTTTAGTGGCTAAAACCATGTCAGGGCAATGTTCCTAAGGGTTAGACCAAAGGCATTGTACTGCGTGAACAGATCTTCAACTTGTTTAGCTCTCAAGACTTGCCTAAACTCAGCCACATGATCGTATGGATCTCCAGTGCCATCGAAGTAGTTCTTCATGGACTTAACTAGCTGATTCGGTCTCAAAGTCCTTGTGTGCTCTCTAGGTCGCGGTAGAGGGAACTCATCCGCATTTCTTTGATTCCTAGGAGCTCTAAGTACCTCAGGTTCTACTCTATTTGTTTCCGTCCTCGTTCTTTCTCTGCCCCCTGGATTGGCAAAGCTTACTTCTGGCCTATCTCTACTTATGTCTCTTTGAGTTCCATGAGCTTGGGATGTTCCAGCTCCAGGGTGACCATAGGACACGTTCGACCTTGGTTGGGGGAAAACGAATTCATCCTTCCAAGTATAAGCATGCCTGTCATGTTCTGTAACCACAAAGATCCTCTCTGAAGCGTGATCTAAGTAGGTCACTTTGCCTGGGCTATCAGGATCTTTGAACTCATAGATCAGGATTGACCCTACATCATTTGGCCTATTTGATTTATACCTCCAAAAGGCTTCATCGGTTTCTTGATTTAGGAGCAGATCTATGCTCTTATTATCCTGGGGAATCCACTCTGGATTGAGGATTCTAGTAAGAACAGATTTCCCTCGAGGGGTCCTAGGCTCTATACCCATGTTTCCTTGCTCCAGGTCACCTATGTCCGCTTCTGGGATCACATTTCCGAATTCGTCTATCCTATCTGGGTGACTGGTGACTACGTATATGGTTCCTTCTTTGTCCAAGTATGCTCCATTTTCAAACTTTATAGCTGGGTGTTCTATTCCAATGGATTGTTCAGGGTTTTTAATCTGGACCACGGATCTTCCTAGGCTGTCCTCATAGATGCTAGCACCTAATCGGTTGGTCCTAAGGTATTCCAACTGCGTCTTGTAGGGGCCTTCCACCCTATACAAATGTGGCACACCTGAACTCCCCGCAGGTCTCTCCATACCTTGAGACATCTCTGATTCACTAGTCTCAGAGCTAGGGTAATGCGAGTGGTGGCTCAACTGCTGGGCCCAAGACCTAGCAGTATGATTAACGCTAGCCTCTGAAGACCTAAGACTTTGTCTATCCCTTACTAGATGCCGTCCTGATCTAAGGTTCATATGCCTATTTAAGTAGCCCCTATTTTGCCCAAGTACAACCTCGTTGCTGAGTTCTTTTGTACCAATTACTTGATTCCTTCTTATGTTGATTATTGTGTTTATACTCTTGTCTGATATCACGTCGTCAAGAGCATTTGAGTTAATTTCCGCACTTGAAGTTGATCGTTCCACGTTAAGTCTTTTCCTTTAAAGTTCTCGGTCACACATAGGTTATCTCTTGAACTTGATTTCTTAGATAGTCTTTGACTTGCCATGTGCCTATCGTGTCCTGACTTACTCCTAGCACTACTCGAACTTAGCCTAAGCTAGGAATTGACAAAGGGAGTTGAGAATATTCTGACCTTTCTTGTTGATCCCTTGTTCTTTAGTGCTCGAGAACCTGATTCTCAAGCTTGCACAAAGCCCTTGCTTTGGATGCTCTCAATTGCTCTCAATAGACCTGTATCAGTCCCAAGATTAGCTCAAGACTTAAATTCAAAGGACAGAACCAAGCACTTTCATTCATGTAACTTAGATACCAATTAGCCTTTTGTCTTTATGGAAAACAATTCTAGAGATCCCCTGGTTTTGTTCCCCCTGGATATGGTCAACTTCAAAATACTTTATCTAATAATCCTGATATTAATTTTACCGTAACTAGTGGAAGTTTTGGTTGTACTCCCCACGAGCTCTCCAACAAGACAAGAATCACAGCAAACGGATTTCGTATGAGAAAGTTATGTCAGTTCAGGTTTCTGGTGCTAAAACGGGGTTCAAACAGGCTAACAGATCACAGGATTTTTTCTCAAAAATGCACGTGTAGGGACCTCACAAATCACTAATTACTAGACCAACATGCCCAAAAACTATCCCCAAAACTTGGAATAAAAAACCCTAATTTTTTGGCCGAAAAGCCTGTCAATCGCGATCGACAGGTCTGTCAATCGCGATTGACAGAGGTGTCCATCGGGGCCTGTCGGTCGCGATCGACACGTCAATCATGATTGACACGTCAATCGCGATCGACAAAGTCGATCGTGGGTCCTGTCAATCGCGATTGACACTTTTTCCAGAATTTTTGCCGTGATTTCAGTCAATCGGGGATGTGTCCGTCGCGATGGACACGTGGCAACGCGAATTTGGGTGTCAATTGTGAATTTTCAATTGATCGCGATCGACGGTGTCAATCGCAATTGACTGAATCCTACGTGGCAGTCAGTCGGTCGTGAGGTCTATCGGTCGTGATTGACAGGGTCTGTCGGTCGCGGCTGTCGATCGCGATCGATGGTGTCGGTCGCGATTGACAGAGAAACACGGAATTTTTTAACTGTTTTTAGTGATTTAGAATGTGCTCATCATGTAGATTATGGTGGTGCACTTTGTTTTACCAAATGGGCGATTTTTCTGTCAATCGTGATCGATAGAGGTCTGCGACATAGAGACAGTTTCGAGCGTGTCCGTACCTACTCAGCGTGCTGGAGGGGATCATACAGCTGTACCTGCAAGAGTGCTCAAAAAACATGCAAAAACACAATACACAAGTCGATCTCTCGCTCTCTCTCACAAATGGAATGAGGGAAATGAGGTGGAGAAGGTGATATGATCGAAAAACTGAAATTTTTTTTGCGATGATGGAGATGGAGATCGGATATGGTGAGGATGATGATGGTGATGATGGTGGTGAGGTAAGAAAGAGAAGAATAAGAAAAGTAACGAAATTACCTACAACGCCAACGTCTCAAATCTACGTCTTACCATCACACGCTCGTCCTCAAAGCTCGATCCCCGACAACGGCGCCAAAATTTGGTGTAGCTCAGTGATGAGTAGCACCTGCTTTAATGTCAATCCGGGAAGACGTGAGGATGGTATGAAGACCTCGAGCAAGTGAAGGCACAAGTGCGTGAGTGAGAAGCACACTAACATGCACACATACACACACACGTGCACGCAAGGTAAGACAAAGAGTGAGACAATGGAGTTCTTTTAGATTACTTCAAAAGTGCTCATACAAGTTTAGATCAATTACAAGCTACCCCCAAAAATAAGCTCTCTAGCTCTATTTATAGTTTTTGACTAGGTTTTGGCCGTGTCCAGACCTAGTGTCCGGCCTAGTTAAAAATTAGGTTCTAGGGCCTATTTGAAGACTCAAACGAAGTCTAAAAATTATGAAAATTGGTAGGTAGCTACTTTGAATGCTCCTCAAGCTCAAGGACTCCTTGGCTTGCACAAAATGGAGCTACAAAAATATGAAATGGTATCTACAATGGCTTTTAGTGATGAAAATCACTATTGTTGTAGGGATTTCTTCTAATGATTTGACATACATATCTTCGAGCTCCCTACTTGCTCCTTCTCCTTGTGTGTCCACTTCTTTGATATGCTTTAGTGTCCTGCAAAAATATTGGCCTACTTGCCAGATCGTCGTTGACTACTCTGTCTGCTTGTGCTCTCTTCTTTCTGACTCCCTTCGTAAGCTTCCTTGCCTTGTGAGTCCTTCAGTTCCAACAACGACCTAGGGGTATGATTGACACTAGCTTCAAAGGATTCGATGCTTTGTCTATCCCAACCTAGGTGCCTAGCTCACCTAAGGTTCATATGCTTTGTCCATTATCCCAATTTCCCTAGTACAACAGCATTGTAGATTCCTTTGTATCAAAGCACTTGTTCTTTTCAGGTTTTTTTATGAATATATTTTCTTGTCTCAAGAAGCATCGTAAGGATCACTTAATTTGATCATAGTTGTGATTGTTCTTGATTGGGTTATGTCCTTTTCATCTTAGGTTATCTGTGATTATCTTAGATTAGCCTTAGACTTGAGAAACTACAAGATCTTGACTTCTTTCATTCTATAGTGACCCTTTGTTAATCTAATTATCTATTTGCCCTTAGCCTAGGCTAGGAATTGAATGGGAGGGTTTAAGAGACTTCCAACCTTGAGTCAGATGCTCTTATGAATGCGTCAATGCCCAAGAACTAGGCTCCCAAGCATACCCCTTATGCAAGCTAACTTTTGCCTTGCTCAAAAGCTCCAAGTCCTACAATTATGTCAAATTTTAGCTCAAAAATCCAACAATTTGAAAACCCTAAATTTTGGCAACACATTATTGACTATCACAATCAACAAAGGTTGTTTGTCATGGTGAATGGGTTGTCCATCATGGCTATCCATTGTGATGGATAGGTCTATCATGATGGACAATGTCTATCGCAATGGATAGGCTATCCATCACAATGGAAAATGCCTTTGATATTTTTAATCTATCATGCAAGGTATCTATCGTGATTGCCAAAATTTTCAAGAACACTATCTATCATGGGAAGTGTCTATTGCAATGGACAAGTTCTTTGTGAGGTTCTGTCTATCGGGGGGTGTCTATTGCAATGGAAAAGTGTCTATCAATATGGCCTCTCTATTGCAATGGATACTATCTGTTGTGATGGACAAGTGTCCGGCATGGCCTGTCTATCGCATGGGTGTTTGTTGTGATGGACATGTGTCGATCGTGGCCTATCTATCATTTCTTACAAAAAAATGGGTATTTTTTAAAAAAATTTATATTTTTTGGATGTGCATGTTGTCTACTCTATTGTGATGCACTTTGTTTTACCAAAATCCTCAATTTTCTATCTATCATGATTGATAGAGGTTCACCTCGAGGTGCATGCACAATGATGGAGAAAGCTCAAGATACACAAGAAAACACAACACACACAATCGCCCTCTCTCTCTCTCTCACTCTCACAAGTAAAATGAATGGAATACAATGGAAGTGGGGATATGAATAAGGAGGTGGATTTTTTGTGAAGGTGGAAATGGATATAGGAGGTAAATGGAGATGGTGATGGAGTAGAAAAGAAAAGAAAGAGTGAAGAAATTACCTAATTACCTACATTTCCAATGTCAAATCTCTACATCTTACCATCACATGCTTGTCCTCAAAGCTTGATCCCTTGCAATGGTGCACATTTGGTGTGACTCTAGCACAATGATGTTGGAAATTTAGTAGGGCCATAACTAATACCATAGGTCCATAGTTCCATAGATCCAGGTACAACACATATTCTAGAAATCTTCCAATATTGACAAAACATGAACATACCACACTTAATCATACAAATGATGAGACAAAGATAGAGAAAGATTAGATAACATGTGAAAAGTATTACGTAAGCCACTGCTTACTCACACTATCATATATACAAATTTCAATTTACAATGTGGGAACAAAACTCTCAACCACTCTATGTGAGCAGAAATAGATGGATGAGTGAATATACAAATGTAATAAGAATATTCAGATGTATGGACATAAATCTGAATATATATGAGATGTGTAACCTAATAAGTTGTAGAAGAGTGAATCTAAGTGACAGAAAGAGGAAGGAACAGTCTGAAACTGATAATCAGCAAACCCTCATTTGATTTTAGGCTATGGAAGACCCTAAGTCAGGTACGTGTGTGAAAGATCACATATTTACAAAAGTAGCAAGGAATGCTAACAAGTTTGCTGTCAGAAATCCTCATACTCAAATGAACATACCTTCTCAAACACCTCATCCAAATATGCATAAAGCATAAATGTACTGATTCTCTTGTACCTATGCCGAATAAAACTCCTCCTGATATGGATGCCACTACCTCCATAAACTCCAAGTAGTACCTGTGTGCATAAAGAGAATATGTACCTGAATTTTTAACATAAGATGTAAATCTTATGTTAACCACCATCCAATGTCCTTGAAGTAAACCGAAATCTTCATGTAGAAGACAATCTTCAAATACATCATGTGGATGGCTGATCCACACCATGACACTGCTGATGGGTAAGTCCTCTCCATAAGCAAGAGTGTGAGCACACTCTTCTCCTCCAAGAAGAAATCCATAGCCACTCCTCAACATGCTTCAAGATAGCACCATGGCTGCCCCATGTGCTAAGAGCACCACCTCTATTGAGGTACCAAACCTGGCTTTGAACTAGGTGTAGGATATAGAAAGTGAATCCAAGCATGTTCTTATATAGGCCTCAAGCTGCTCATGTGTTGAAATAAAGCTACCACAAAAAGCACTTCTCATAAAGCAAATTGTAGCGATCTACGAATAAAAAAAACAAAATGCCATGTTTTGTCAGTTTGCGTCCGCTGCCGTTTTGAAAAGCATAAAAAAAACTTCGCGATCTCGCTGTCTGCCGTCCGTGGGACTCAAACCCACGTGGTATTGATGGGAGGATTATGACTTAGCCACGATACCTGGTGCTTCTTGCTTATAGAGAAGCTACAAGGACTCTCCATATCCTGTATTCTCTGAACAATATGGACTATTGAGACATTGTTTTCCAACAAATGATAAGTATCAACATGAGGAGAGTCACCTCATAATTATTGATATGAGCAAACATGAGGGTGGTATGATGACCATGAACAAGTGAAAGTACAAGTGTGTGAGTGAGAAGCACACCAACATGCACACACACACACATGCACATACAAGGTAAGACAAAGAGCTGGACAATGTAATCAATGTAATCTTTTAATTACAAGCTCTTTAGAAAAGGTTTCATAGAAAATCCAACCTTAAAAGTGAGTCTCTAGCTCCTTATATAGTTTTTCCTAGTTTTGGCCCTATTCAGATTTATTATTTGGCCTAGTCAAACATTAGGTTCCTAAGCTAATTTGGGGGCTTAAACGAACTCTAAAAATTATGAAATTTGATACATAGGTACTTCTACTGCTCCCCAAGCTTCATGAATCCTCGGCTTAGACAAAATGGAGTTGGAACAATAAAAAATGGTATTTACAATGTATGTGTAGTAATAAAAATCATTGTTTCTTATATGGTCGAGTTTTGAAAAAAAAGAATGCTCTGCCTGTTCAGCACATCTGCATGGGCTTCCTTCTTGGCTAAATCCTCCTTGGATTTCTTTCTACCCTGGCTCTCTTTGGCTTTTTTGTCTTAAGCTCCCTTGCCATATCAGAACACCTGAGCCGCTTCGTTGGTTTCCAAAAACCTCTAAGTTAAAACACTCAAAAAGACCTCATATTGCCTAAGATATGAAGGTTTGAAGAGAGGTATGTCTCTTACGAGACACTGGATACTAAAAAAAAACTAGATGTGATAAAACACCTATTTGCATGAGGTTTCTATTTGTATTTTGTAGAAAAACTAATCTATAAATATGGTACAAATTGTGAGCTTCATAACTCAATAAGGAACAATCAATTTTGCCACATACACTAAGAGAATCACTCTTTTTATTGAGAAGATGTAAACAGAAGCGTACACCTTTTCTAAAAATAGAACTCCCCTTTACTTCCTAGTTTTTCTCTAAATTTAAACATGTGTGTAACTCTACATGCTATTTTTAGTAACTAACAATATCCATAAGCCTAAAAACAACTTTAGAGCTAGTATTTATGTAATATTATCCATCTCAAGCTCTAAATCCAAAGCTTTGATTCCAAGTAGAGCTTCGATTCACTTGAACTTATGAGCATTCACTTCTTTTGTGAGTAGGTCTTCTAATTGATCTTTAGTTCCAACATGTTTAATATCAATATCTTCATTCACCACCTTCTCTCAGACATAATAGTAGTGTACTTCAATGTTTTTGGTTCTTGCATGGTAGACGCGAGCTATGATGAACTTACATTATCTCCAAAGAGTAATGGACGTGATGTACAAAGCTTCATATCTTCATAAAGCTTCAAATACCACATAATCTCACATGCTGCATTTGTAAGACTCCTATATTCAGCTTCCATGCTTGAAAGTTCTCTTATAGGCTGTTTTTTAGAACTCCATGAAACCAAACTATTACTTGCAAATGTCAAATATCCTCCTATACTCCTTCTATCATTCTTATTTCTAGCCCAATCTTCATCACTGTATGCTTTCAAATCCAAAACTTTCATGATGTTTATAGCCCAAACCTTCATTCAATGTACCTTTCAAATATCTCAAGACCCTTTTATCTACTTACATATGTACATTTGTGGGTTTGTTAATAAACTAAGACAATATACTTACACTAAATGTAGTGTCCAACTTTTTTAAAGTTGCATATATAAGAGAACCAATTAAAGACCTGTAGATAAGTGGATCTTCTAAAGGTTCACTATCTCTAATATTGTACTTCACATTGGGTTCCATCAATTTATTGATACTCTTGCAATGCTCCATGTCGTATTTCTTCAGTAAATCTAAAATATTCTTCCTTTGTAGAAGATATATACCATCTTCTTTCTTCATAACTTAGATTCTAAGAATGTAGTTTTGACTCTCCTAAATCTGAAACTTTAAATTTAGATCCAAGCTCTTCTTTGATCCTTGCTATTTTAACTTAATCATTTCCTTTTATTATCAAATAATCCACATAAATTGAGACATAAGCAATCAATGATCCTTCAACTTTAACATACAAAGAAGTATCTCTATTCAAACACCTATATCCTTTCTTTTCAAGAAACTTTACCAATCTAAAGTCCTTAGAGCATGTAGGACCATATAATACCTTCAAGAGTTTACATACATGTGTAGGCTTCTTGGAATCTTCGTAACTAACCGTTTTCTCCATCTATACATCTTCTTTTAAATCACCATTCAGAAATGTATTTTTGATATCTAATTGATAAAGATTTCATACCTTGCTTGCAGTAACAATTATTAATGTCCTTATTTTTTATATTTTGGCAATTCAAGAAAATTCTCATTATAATCGATGCCATAACTTTGTGCATAACGTTTACAAATAATCTTTGCTTTATATTTACTTATTGAGCCACCACTATTTATCTTAATGGTGTACACCTATTTTTTACCAATTACCTTCATGTTATGTTGCCATGAATATTTTTCTCATACAAAGCTACCATTTCTTCATCCATTGTCTTAACCCATTTCTTTTCCTTTGATGCTTCTTTATAAGTTGTTGGTTCCTACTCTTCAAGAATTTTTGCCATGTAAGGTTCATGAGAAAATCTTTACAGCTACTAACAATAACCATCAAGGAGGATTTAGAAGTAGAAGAGATTATAATAACTACACAGAAGACCAAGAGGACTCTCTACTGATCATGAATATGACATCCAAGCAAGGTAAAGATGATGAGCATCTTTTCTATATTGATTTTGGTTGTTCCATCTCAAAACCATGTGCAATCAGAGCATGTATCTTTTCATACCAAGCATGTGGTGCTTGCTTTAAACCATATAATGCCTTCTTTAACCTGCACACCTAGTTTTCATGCCCTTTTTGCACAAAGGTACGGGGCTAAAAAACATACACGTCTTCATGCAAGTCACCATTCAGAAATAAAATTTTAATGTCCAACTAATGTACATTCCAACCATGATGAGCTACAAGTGCACAGATGCTACGAACAATAGTCATACGGCATGTAGATGCAAAGATCTCATCAAAATTGATGCCTCTTTCCTGCGCATAACCCTTTGTAACAAGCTTGGCCTTACACCTGTCAACTATTCCATCATGTTTACACTTCAGCTTGTATACCCACTTTGTGCCAATGGCCTTCTTGTCAGGAGGTAAGTCACATAAAGAACAAGTACCATTCTTTATTATACCATCATATTCAAACTGCATAGCAACCATCCAATTTTTTGAATTTGTTGCTTCATCAAACGAAACAGGCTCATTCTCATCACACAGACTATATGCAACCATAACATAGCAATCTGATGCAAAAGAGGCACTATGAGAGCTTGATCGAGTACGATATGATAGAGGTGCATCTAATTTGCTGTCACACAAAGTCTGCACCAGCCATTTTGGCATACTTTTTGCCTGCTCAATATCAGCTCTCTCATCAAGAAGTGCATCATGTAAATCTGCATCAGAAATAGAATGATCTACAGCATCACATGAAACTTGCAAAGGCTAAGAAGTTACCTCATTAGGACTAGTACTAGACTGTCCACCTGTAAAAGGAGGCAACAAAGTATCATACATTTCTTTGGAGCTAATAGATGTCTCCTTAGTGCACGAAAGCAATGGTTGAATAGCGTCTTCCACAAAAACAACATCACGGCTAACCAACCAACAAAAATACATTTTACTGCTTTATCATCCAATTTTCTGCGATGTTGTTCAGGTACTAATGCATATGCCAGACAACCAAAAACATGTAGATGAGCAACAAATGGCTTGCATCCATGCCATGC
This sequence comes from Ceratopteris richardii, assembly GCA_020310875.1. Taxonomy (NCBI): domain Eukaryota; kingdom Viridiplantae; phylum Streptophyta; class Polypodiopsida; order Polypodiales; family Pteridaceae; genus Ceratopteris; species Ceratopteris richardii. Next base: position 114,382,159 of record CM035439.1, on the reverse strand, counting down.
CTCATATGGAGTGATAGACTGTAGTGCTTTAGTGGGACACCTATTAAGTACATATGCTGCACACATGATAACATCAAGTCAGAAACTATGTGGTAAAGCCTCACTTTTGACCATACACCTCACCATCTCCATGAGTGACCTGTTCTTGTGTTCAACTACTCCATTCTATTGAGGTGTATACGACACTGTACACTGATGTTTTATCCCATGTTCAGCTAGAAATGCATTAAAGTTAGAGGACATATATCCCCCCCCTCGATCAGAATAGAGGGTGCCCATTTTACATGCTGATAGATTTTCAGCCAAAACCAAAAATTGTTTGAAGCACATAAATACTTTGGACTTTGCCTTCAACGGATATATCCATGCATGCCTGGAAAAATCATCGATGAAAGTCACGAAGTAAAGATAATTCCCAAAAGAAGGTGTCTGCATAGGAGCACAAACATCACTATGTACAAGCTGTAACTTCTGAGTAGCCCAAACTGAACCATCTTTTGAAAACCAAGAACGCTGCATTTTGCCCAAAATACATCCTTCACATACATGTTTACCGGATGCCTCAAGTTTAGGCAAAGAGGATACCGTTTTAGATTTTTGCAAGCGTAGCAAACTAGCAAAATTCAGATGACCAAAGCGTGCATGCCAAAGCTTTGCATCTGACATAGCCTAAGAATCATGTATTGTACATGCCAAATAATTTACAGATCTTTTATAGTCTATGAGCTTATATAGCCCATGACATAAAATGCCAGAAGCAATAATGACATCGCTATTTGACAGATCATGAACTGTACATCTCTTATCAATAAATTTCACAACCAAGCCAATCTTGGCTAATGCAAAAACTGATAACACATTTTTCTTGATCCCTTGCACAAACAAAGCATCTGACAAAGTGAAAGAACTACCATCAGTAGTAGTCAAAATGATCTTACCAACTCCCATATCAGGATAGAAGGAGTTAGCACATGTAATAGTATTCCAGAACCAGAAACTGTTTGAAGCACATAAACACTTCGGCCTTTGACTTCAATGGATATACCTATGCATGCCTGGAAAAATCATCGATGAAAGTCATGAAGTAAAGATAGTTCCCAAAAGAAGGTGTCTGCATAGAACCACAAACATCACTATGTACAAGCTGCAACTTCTGAGTAGGCCAAACTGAACCATCTTCTGGAAAAGAAGAACACTATATTTTGCCCAAAATACAGCCTTCAAGCCAATCTTGGCTAATGTAGAAACTGATAATAGATTTTCTTGATCCCTGGCACAAACAAAGCATCTGACAAAGTCAAAGAACTACCATCAGTAGTAGTCAAAATGATCTTACCAACCCCCATAACAGGATAGGAGGACTTGTAATTGGCACATGTAACAGTATTCCCTATAGGAGCAGGCTCAACTGAAGAGAAGAAACTGCATTGCGAGGTAATATGTTTGGTCGCCCACTATCAAAGTACCAAACATCTAAGTCTATTACAGATATACACTGCTACCCCTTTCTATAAGTAGGCTTAAGACACTACAAGGAATACGGGCGTATAGCGACGGTTAAGGCAGCATAATTTCATCGTTATAAAATTGCAACATGCATCATAATTAGCTTCGCGCGTGGACCGTCGATTAAACGACGAAGTGAACGACGTCTTTTATGACTTGTGGCATGACGGGGCTATGACGCTCCCATACAGCATCGCTAATATGACGCTTTTAAAGAGCGTCGCATAAGCGAGGCTCTTTTGCATCGCATAGGCAACGATGTTTGCCGTCGCATAAGCGACGCTAAAAAGATGTCGCTTATGCGACGACGGGTAGCATCGCTTACACGACGGTCTGTTGACGGACAAAAATTAAAACGTTGGAGGCTCTTCGATCGGCATTTTCATGCATCTGATGGAAGAGCTCTCCAACGTTCGCAATTGCGCAGCGCTTACGAGCTGAAGCAAGTATATGCAAAATTATTGCTTTGCCTAAGCTCTCTCTTATTGTCTCCCTCTGTCTCTGTTTCTCTCTTTCTACATCTTTCTCTCTTTGAATTATCTCTCTCTCTCTCTCTTTATTGCAGGTTATTCAAGAAGCTAACCAAGCAAAAAGTATAGTTAACTATTGTAAGTACAATTTCTATTCTTTGTATATCATTTGAATTGTGTTATTTTCATTAGATAGCATACTCACACTTATTGATATGCACTTATACACTTGTACATGATGAAGATGCACTTTCTTAGGTACACACATATGAATGAATTATATAATTAAAGTATTAAAACACATATACACATGCACACACACATGCACATACCTACATATACACATATATATGCACATACACACATATACACATAGAGTTACACATATACATGCACATACATATACACACACATACACATGCACATACTCATACACACATATACACTTACACATGCACATGCACATACATACATATACACACACATACACATGCACATACATACGTATACACTACATACATATACACTTAGGTACACACATATGAATGAATTATATAATTAAAGTATTAAAACACATGCTTAATATAAACAATAATAACAATCAATAGAACAAAACTCTTCATTACTTAATACCATACACATAATTCAAAACATAACTGAAATGAAAAATATATAGATTATATATATATATATATATATATATATATATATATATATATATATATATATATATATATATATATATATATCAATTTAAATACATATAATCCAATGTCATAATCAACTAAAATCCTAATCATCATCATCATGATCATCATCATCATCAGCAATATCATGATCATCCTGATCTTCCTCATCCTCATCATCATGATCACCCTGTGACGATCGAGATCGTCCCTCCTGTGTCTGTCTCTCCACCTCATCCATATTTGTCTGTCCATAATACTCCTGTATTACATATAACAAACATAAATAAATAAAACAATTAAACCATTCATAAAAATAAAATAATTATATAAAATTTAAAAATACTCACAAAGGCATCAGGATGATCTTGCATATACTCGCTCAAATGCCGATATCCAAAATGTGTAGCATACTCGATCTCATCTTTCGTAGGATATCAACCATAATCCTTCCGCTGCAATGAAACAAATAAAAAACATTAGTTACTTGCATTTTAACTAAAATAAAAAATATACTCACAATAACACATATACTTACAAATGTAGCTACAAAACCATTATGGCCCATTTTGCCTAGGTGCAATGTGTGGCCCGACTCCACTCTCTTCTTTGCAGCAGCATGTTTATTCAAGAAAAAAAATACATAAATTAAATGTAAAAAATTACTAAAATATATAAAAATTATAAATATAAACTATTAATTTGTGTACCTTTTGCTGAGGAAATGACTCCTGAAGACGTAGTTGTCTACGAAAAAACTGCCACGACTCAGGTGGTATGTTAGCTCGCCTCTTATTTTTTTCAACCATACAATATCTCCTATTAATTTAATCTCAAACAGAAAAAAAATCAGAATACATACACATATATACACACACATACACATACACATACCCACATACACATATACATGCAAACATATATGCATATATATATGTATACATATACACATATACATACATATAACATAAACACACATATACATATCCACATATATACGTACACACACATGCATGCATATACACTCATCCATACAAAATACATGCATTTATCCCACAATAATGTGTATTTGTGTATATGTGAATATATGTGTATGTGTAAATGTGTATATGTGAATATGTGTGTATGTATAAATATATATATGTGAATTTTTTGTGTATGTAGATAATCAGATTATAAATATCAAATACCATTATTTGTAGATTCTGATCAATCAGATGGAACTCCACCACCATCTCCTCATTGTGCAACGACTGTAAGTATATCAAACATTTAATTTTAAATCTATTCTATGGATACATAACTTTTTTTTTTGTTTCTTATTATGTGTAGATTTTGATCAATCAGAGGGTACTCCACCACCTCCTACCCATGCAACAACTTCACATGTGTCCTCCGATAGGAATTATGATGAATTTTACTATGAAGAGCATATTATATGTTGGTGTAACTCTTGTTATGGCACGTATCAAAGACCACGATTGGAATGTATTGAATATGAGGCAGAGTATGGTACTTTTGAGTGTGCACCATCACCTAGTCAATGTGATAATGCTTGGGTATGTATTTTCTATATATATTAATGTCATTATTTTATTTAAAAACCATATATAAAATCAAATTATTATTGATATACAGGAATACTTGCTCGATGATGATGATGATAATTTTTCTCATAATATTAATATACCTCGTACACGTCATGGACTTGCTGTTCATCAGTTACAAGCAGAGGTTTCTGGAAATCCTCTACCTCCTGGTTTAGAGAATGAAACGGCTGGAGATTATCCATTGCCAGCTCGTGATCGTTCTTTAGTACAAACATATGATAGAAGAAGATATGGAGGATGGAATAGAGGACCACTTCTATTGTAGAGGATTTGTATGTGCTTCCGAACTCTGAAGTCACTCTTATGTCATTTTATGGTCCTATATATGGATGGGGAGATTGGCATCGACTTTCACGTTATGTTCAAAGCATGAGTACTTATGGAATATGCTTGAATGCAGCATCCCTTACTAGTAGAAGGATTTTATATGCAGAAAATGAAAGATTATATATTGATGGAAGACCTTACACACATGGAAATATAGCAGGTTTAATAAATAGTAATCGAGGGTTACATAATAGTTCAAGGACTAATTGCACATTTGAGGAGCATGAAAATAGTCATGAATCACCATACATGAGTAGAGATGTATCAAGATACATAGTTGTCAATGCTATTACTATATTACATGCTGGTGATGAACTATTAGTGAATTATGGATGGAGTAGACCTCCAAGAGCACCTTTTAGCTAGAGAGAATAAAAATTTTCTATCCATATTTAATAAGTTATATACTTAATTTTATATTTAAAGTTTACTTTTTATTCATTTATGGAATACTAATGAATTTTATTTATATGTGTACATTCCAACATATGATGATGATATTCCTCCACAGCATTCACAATTACCAGTAAGACCTCATTTATTAGAAGCTTCCATGAGGAGGCTACGAAAAACTAATCCTGTGCAATATGCAAAGTTGAAAGATCTATATTCAAAAGACGATAAAGTACAAGATTTGTGTGACAATGATGAAGATGATGGCATGGCAGATTTTATTGAGGATTGGTATCAAAATGACAGTGAGAGCATTGATATTTCTAAAAATGAGAAATATCTTCGAGAGGAATGTCTAAAGCATATATATGAAGGAAGTCGTTTGACACGACTAAGTGCGAGCTTACTTATTCTCAACCCTCAAAATCATTTTGGATGGAGTAATGTATCTGTTTCGACACTATTAAGGTATAATTTTCAGTTTTCTATCTAGTTATATATATATATGCATATATATATATATATATATATATATATATATATATATATATATATATATATATATATATATATATATATATATATATATATATATATATATGCAGGTTTTTATTCTTACTTTAGATAAGGTAAGAACAAGAACTTGAATTCAATGGACACTTTTTGTCTGCGCATCTTTTAAAACTATTAATGCATCTTTCAAACTATTCACAAAAAATTTGATTGTTTGGATGGCAAGATATGATTATTTGTTTTGAAGGATATGAAGATTGTACCTTCATTGAATGATTTGTTGATTCTATCATATGTTCAGTTTGAAAGTATGAGAAACGGATTTATAATTGCTATTCAAAGAATTTGGCACTGTTTATAGGCCATACAATGGTACGTGACCTGGATGAATCGCATGCATAGAGGTTACTTAAGATAGAGCAATCTGATTATAATGGACTAGTGCTAGTAGGATTCCTAGGGTATGCAGTAAACCTCTTGTATATCAATGATGAGCATCTGAACTTTAGGATACAAAGTGAAAATCATGGTGGCTTGAGAGGATCACTTTTATACAGCATGTTCAAAAAACTTCAGTGTCATAAACCTGAAGTTCTTTGAACAAGCTGTATAAAAGTGATCCTCTCAAGCCACCATGATTTTCACTTTGTATCCTAAAGTTCAGATGCTCATCATTGACATGCAAGAGGTTTACTGCATACCCCAGGAATCCTGCTAGTACTAGTCCCTTATAATCAGGTTGCTCTATCTTGAGTAACCTCTGTGCATGCAATTCATCCAGGTCACCATCGTATGGCCTATAAAGAGTGCCAAATTCTTTGAATAGCAATTATAAACCCGCTTCTCATACTTTCAAATTGAACATATGATAGAATCGATAAATCATTCAATGAAGGTACATACTTCATATCCTCCAAAACAAACAATTGTATCCTGCCATCCAAAACAATCAAATTTTACGCGAATATTTTGAAAGATGCACATAAGCATACACATATATAAAATTATATGCATATATATATATGAGTATTTATTTATTTATTTTTTTTAATATATCTTTTTTTGATAAACTTATAGGTTATTATCTGAAAAGTTTTTACCAAGTCAGAATATTCTTCCTATCTCACATGATGAAATGAAGAAGATAATCAACAATCTTGGTATAGATTATCAATTTATATATGCATGTCCTAACGATTGTATTTTATATAGAGGTGAATATGCAGACTCTTTGACATGTCCCAAATTTCAATCTCCTCGATATAAGGGCGAAGAAGGTAAAATCCCAAAAAAGGTATTGAGACATTTTCCATTGGCTCCACGGATTAGACATATGTTTCAAAGCCCGGAATTATCAAATCTTTTGACTTGGGGACATGATCACAAAAGTACTGATGGAATAATCAGAATTCCTCATGATAGTGTTGCTTTTCAGCATATTGATTCTACATGGCCTGAATTTGCACAAAATCCACAGATTCTAAAGTTAGCATTCTCCATGAAATCCAATAAATGGTCAATATGGCCAGTGGTAGTCATAAACTACAATCTTCTGCCATATCTTAGCATTAAAAGGAACATTTAATGTTTTCACTTTTAATCCCAGGCAAAAGACAAGTTAAAGATATGAATATATATATTGCTCCTCTCATTGATGATCTTCAAGAGTTATGGAGAGGTATTAATGTCATTGATGTATCGAAAAGCATCAATGAAAGATATATTACGGTTCGTGGTATTGTGTCTTGGACTATTCACGATTTTCCAGGATCTGGTGCTTGTTCAGGTATTGATGTAATTTTTTTATTCAATATGCATGTAAATAAATATGATTTAATCTAATTATATTTTAATCATTTTCCATGATGCAAGAATATCTACTAAGGATTATAAAGCTTGTCCATATTGTGGTGATTGGTTGAGATCAATCTATAGTAAGAATCTCAACAAAAATATTTATCTTCGACATCGATGATTCTTACCTGATTATCATCCATTAAGATCTAAAAGAGAAGCGATACAATTTAATGGAAAGCTTGAAACATGTCAGTGTCCAAAACCTATGACGCCTATGGATTGATATAAAAAATGGACAGATGGACCTCTGATAGATCTAGAAGTAGAAATCTTCAGTGATGAATCAGATAATGAGTATGTGAACATAGGTAAAGGAAAATTGACACTCGCAGAGAACATATCGGAGTATTGGAAAGAGTTAAAAGTATGTCATCTTCTTGATCCTATGCATATATTCAAAAATATTGGTTATTCACTATGGCAGCATCTTCTTGGACTAAAAGATACCACAACATCAAGGAATGATTTGAAAGATAAAAAATCCAAACCAAAGTTATGGCCAGTTTTTGATAGACATCGACAAGAAACTACTTATGCACCTGCTCCTTGGGTACTTACAACAAACGAGATACAGACTATCAACAATAGAATTCAATTGATTAAGACTCCTACAGGATATGGAGCATCTTTTCAAAACATGTTTACTATGGATGATAAGAGCTTATCTGGGTTAAAGATCCATGACTGGCATAACTTTTTGAAACATATTTTACCTTTGGTTATCAATGGATGTACAACGAAAGGAGTACGAGATGTGATCTATCGTCTTGGATCACTTATAAGGTAATTATGATACTTTTATATTTAATATATATGAATATTGGATATCTTTTATTTTTTAGTTATATAATTGTTTTTATGATATGTATAGGTGGATTACATCCAAAGAGATTGACAAAAACTCAATCCCACAAAAAAAACGTGAATGCAAAGAGCTACTATGTTTGATGGAGAAAGAACTTCCTACTTCATTTTTTGATATTCCGGTTCATTTATTAGTCCATCTTGTAGATGAAATAGAGATTTCAGGTGTTGTCAACACTCGATAGATGTTTTGGTCGAGCGATTTATGGGAGTATTAAAAGGTTATGTGCGACAAAGAGCGAAACCAAAAGGATCCATGGCAAAGGGTTGGATGCCTGAAGAGTGCATGTATTACGTTAATGAGTACCTTGAAAGAGTTCATGAAGAAGCTCCACGTGCATGGACCAACGAGTCTTCTTCAACAATAACAGATGAGGTATTATCAGGTAAGGGGGTTCCATTCTTATTTACATTTCAAGAAAAAAATGATGTTTCTACTTTTATAGCATATAATAGCGAATGCATGCAAACATTCCTTAGCGAGTACAAGGAACTTCAAAATCTCCGAAGTAAAAGGCGAAAAAACAAAAGATTTAGACGTAATATCGATAATAATGAGATTACAGATATATCTTCTTTCACGGATTGGCTACATAGTCCTTTGCAACGCGCCAACATAAATAATGAAGAAATTTCAGATGAGCAAAGAGAGTTAATGATAGGTTGTGAACGAAAGATAATTTTATTAAAATAATATTTTATTTTTTTCATATATGTATGTTAGTTTCTATTTATTAATTGAATTTATTTTGCAGGCTCGAATGTTCACTAATATGTGGGCTTTTGGACAGCATATTAGAATCAAAGCCATTGATTCTTTACGTAAAACAGAGGATTCTAGTATTGTTGCTTCTTTCAAGCAACTATCACGTGCTAGCTCAAAAGACACGAACGTTATAGATAGCGAACTTGGTTACGTAGGAACTATTGTTGGTATCTACGAAATTTCATTTCGTACATTCGAACAGGTATAAAAAAGTTTATATTTTTTTTATAGAGTTAGTTATTTTTTTAAGCACCTAATAAGGGGTTTTTGTTGTTATATATTTTGATAGGTCATTTTGAAGGTTGATTAGTTTTGAGCAGAGTATAAAGGTAGTAATTCCACATTAAGAAAGGAATTATCTGGGTTTTGGGCAATTGATTCTTCAAAGGTAATGCGATCTACTAAAGAACCATATATTCTTCCTAGGCATATTGAACAAGCATTTTTTTATAAAAACCCAGATGCTCATCCTTGGTAGCAAGTCATTCATGTGCAACCTAGAGGTAGGTCATTGTTTAAAAAGTTTATTGTCAGAGAGATCGAAGAAAGTCCTCTTGATGATTCAGCATCAGATACTGATACATCAACATCTGAAATAGAAATTAGAATCATTATACGTGATAATGATACTAATCTTTTTGATGAAGACGATAATTCTCTACATGCTGATTCTACTGATGAAGAAGAGGAATTACCAGAAATAGATATTAATCCATCAATAGATGATGTGATTCATGAGAACATAGATTTAACAATAGAAAAAATAAATAAAATTAATAAGGATAATGAAGATGAGACTATATTGATGTCTTACCAAAATGATGGCAATAATGAAAACACATGAGCAGATTAGATAGTAAATTCTACTCTAGTTATTGATCAATAACTTGAAGCTTCTGAATGGATATCAGATAATAGATTTTTTTATTAACTTGAATAACGATGTGTACATGTATATATATATATATATATATATATATATATATATATATATATATATATATATATATATATATATATATATATATATATATATATATATATATATATATATATATATCTATGTGTAAATGTGTACATATAAATATGTTAGTATATATATATATATATATATATATATATATATATATGTGTGCATTTAGGCATGTATGTGTGATGCATAATATATCTACTCCATTTTATATTTATGTATTCTATCTACATGATGTGTATATATCTTTATATATATTATGATCCTCGTTGATTCGAGTAGCTATATATAGAGGCATAAGGTTGGGAGGAGAGACATCTCTCTAGTAGGACGTCGGAGGAATAGATGCAATGTGTACATATACTTCAAACATATGGCTAAAAGGTTGAATTAGAGTTTTTAAATTAGGGGTTTTAAAACCCTAATATCGAAATTAGTGTTTTCAATTTAGGATTTTTGAGATAGGATTTATTTATTTATTTATTTATGCGTATGCATGTGTTGTGTATGTATGTGTATCTATATGTGCATATGCATGTGTTGTGTGTGTATATATGCATGTGTATATGTATACATGCATGTAAATATGATTATATGAGTCTATGTGTGCGTAAATATGATTATGCATATGTATGTCTATGTGAGTATGTGTACATGTATGTGAGTATCTGTATGTGTCTATGTGTATTCATTATATGTGTGTAATTGCATGCATGTGTATGTGTGTGTAAAAATGTGCACTATGTGTGTGTATGTATAAATGTGCATGTATATGTATATGTGTGTAAATATGCATGTATGATGTATATGTGTGTGTATGCGTGTATTTATACCTCTAGTCTCACTCTTTTCTCTCTCTCTCTCTCTCTTCTCTCTCTCTCTCATATACATACATACATGCATAAACACACATACTCATATCCACATATATACATAAAAGCAGTGCATATTGTGCATTATCGCGATGATGATCCATAAGTGTCCGCATCTCTTTTAGATACCACTTAAGCGACCATCCTCTCCCAAACTCTGTCTCAAGTGAACTAAGTACGTATTTTTTATCCCTCTCATCATGCTCACTACAAAAAAAAACATAATATAAATAAAACATAAGATATTTATTTCGATTTATATGTAAAATTTTTACTTACTTCCACGGTAAGTGGACAAAGCGCATGTAAGAGTCGCATAGCACCCACATCCTTCTCTTGAACTCCAATCCATTCCCTATGTACACAATGTTCCCCTCTGGTCTATATCGCACTCTAGTCCTAAGGTGCCTATGCATGTCCTCATAGGCAACTCTGCTCTGCTATCACGTGCTGGAGGTGGTATAGGTGTCCTGAAAATAGATAGATAAAAAAAAATAAAAATATGTGTTATAATATCATTAAAAAAGTTTATGAAAAAAAAAACATACCTATGAGCAGATAGCTCTCTTCCTGCATGTGGAGCCACAAAAGAGCCCTCGTCTGATCGCTGGGTAAGCATCAAGATCCTATAGTCCAGCTCCTCATCACACATCTCTGAGTAATCACGCATTATGGCCCCTAGAGTATCAGACGGAACTCTTGCTCTCATAAGACTTTTTATGAGAGTGAGTTTCGCCTTTCTCTCTCTACTGGGATCCATAATACCTAACATATAAAACAAAATGGTTAGAAATCAATATATACGTGTACATATGTATGTGTGTATGCATTAAGTATGTGTATGTATGCATGTGTATGTGTATGTATGTGTGTGTATGTGTGTGTATGTGTGTGTATGTGTGTATGCATATGTATGTATGTGTATGCATCATTATGTGTGTATGTGTCTATGTGTGTATGTATGTGTGTATATGTGTGTGTGTATGTGTGTGTATCTATGTGTATGTGTATGCATCTATGAGTGTGTATGTGTTTATGTGTGTGTATGTGTCTATGTGTGTGTATGTGTCTATGTGTGTATGTGTACGCATGTATGTATGCATATATATGTATGTGTGTGTATGCATTATGTATGCATGTGTATGTATGCATTATGTATATGTATGTATGCATGTATGTATGCATGTATGTATGTATGTATGCATATGCATATGCATTATGTATGTATATATATGCATGTATGTGTATGTGTGAGTATATCTCTCTATGTGTGTGTATGCATATATATGTGTGTATGCATATATGTGTGTATGCATATATGTGTATGTGTGTGTGTGTATGTGTGTGTGTGTACATGTGTTTATATGTATGTATGCATGTGTATGTGTGTGTATGCATCATTATGTGTATATGTGTCTATGTATGTTTGTGTGTGTATATGTGTGTGTGTGTGTCTATGTGTATGTATGTGTGTCTGAGTGTGTATGTGTTTGTATATGTATGTATCTATGTGTGTGTATGTGTCTATGTGTGTATGTGTATGCATATATGTATGCATATGTGTATGTATGCATGTGTATGTGTGTGTATGCATCATTGTGTGTATGTATCTATGTGTGTATATGTGTGTGTATATGTGTATGTATGTGTGTGCACGTCTATGTGTATGTGTGTGTGTCTGAGTGTGTATGTGTTTGTATGTATGTATGTATCTATGTGTGTGTATGTGTCTACATGTGTATGTGTATGCATGTATGTATGCATATGTGTATGTATGCATATGTATGTGTGTGTATGCATCATTATGTGTATGTGTCTATGTGTGTATGTTTGTGTGTGTGTGTATGTGTGTGTGTGTATATATGTGTGTGTATGTGTATGTGTCTATGTGTATGTGTCGCTATGTGTCTATGAGTGTGTATGTGTTTTTGTATGTGTATGTGTCTATGTGTGTGTATGTATCTATGTGTGTATTTGTATGCATGTATGTATGCATATGTGTGTATGTGTGTGTATGCATTATGTATGCATGTGTGTGTATTATGTATGTGTATGTAAGCATGTGCATTATGTATGCATGTAATTATGTATGTATGCATATGCATATGCATTATGTATGCATATGCATATGCATTATATATGCATATGTGTGTATGTGTGTGTATGCATTATGTATGCATATGTGTGTGTATGCATTATGTATGTGTATGTAAGCATGTGCATTATGTATGCATGTAAGTAAGGTATGTATGCATATTCATATGCATTATGTATGCATATGTATGTATGTATGTGTATGTGTGTGTATGTCTCTCTATGTGTGTGTATGCATATATGTGTGTGTATGTGTGTGTGTGTATGTGTGTGTATATGTGTATGTATGTGTGTATGCATATGTAGTATGCATCATTATGTGTGTATGTGTGTGTATATGTGTGTGTATGTGTGTATGTGTCTATGTGTATATGTATGTATCTATGAGTATGTATGTGTTTATGTGTGTGTATGTGTCTATGTGTGTATGTATCTATGTGTGTATGTGTCTATGCGTGTGTATGTATCTATGCATGTGCATTATGTATGCATATATGTATATGTGTGTGTATGGATTATGTATGCATATGTGTGTGTATGCATTACATATGTGTATGTAAGCATGTGCATTATGTATGCATGTAAGTATGTATGTATGCATATGCATATGCATTATGTATGCATATGTATGCATTATGTATGCATATGTATGCATGTATGTGTATGTGTATGTATGTCTCTCTATGTGTGTGTATGAATATATGTGTCTGTATGTGTGTGTATATGTGTCTGTATGTGTGTATGCATGTGTAGCATGCATCATTATGTGTGTATGTGTGTGTCTATGTGTATATGTGTGTATCTATGAGTATGTATGTGTTTATGTGTGTGTATGTGTGTATGTGTCTATGTGTGTGTATGTATCTATGCATGTGCATTATGTATGCATGTAAGTATGTATGTACATTGTATGCATATGCATTATGTATGCATATGTATGCATGTATGTGTATATGTGTGTATGTATCTCTATGTGTGTGTGTATGTGTGTATGTGTGTATGTGTGTGTATATGTGTCTGTATGTGTGTATGCATGTGTATGTGTGTGTATGCATGTGTATGTGTGTATGTGTCTGTGTGTATGTGTGTGTGTATATGTGTGTGTGTATCTATGAGTGTGTATGTGTTTATGTGTGTATGTGTCTATGTGTGTGTGTATATGTCTATGTGTGTATGTGTATGCATGTATGTATGCATGTGTATATGTGTGTATGCATCATTATGTGTGTATGTGTTTGTGTATATATGTGTGTGTATGTGTGTGTGTCTATGTGTATGTGTCGCTATGCGTCTATGAGTGTGTACGTGTTTATGTGTGTGTATGTGTCTATGTGTGTGTATGTGTCTATGTGTGTATGTGTATGCTTGTATGTATGCATAGGTGTGTGTATGTGTGTGTATGCATTATGTATGCATATGTGTGTATGCATTATGTATGTGTATGTATGCATGTAAGACATGTGTGTGTATGCATATATGTGTGTATGTGTGTGTGTATATGTGTGTCTATGTGTGTATGCATGTGTATGTGTGTGAATGCAATCATAATGTATGTATGTTTCTGTGTGTATGTGTGTGTATATGTGTATGTATGTGTGTGCGTGTCTATGTGTATGTGTGTGTATCTATGAGTGTGTATGTGTTTATGTGTGTATGTGTCTATGTGTGTATGTGTATGCATGTATGTATGCATATGTGTGTGTATGTGTGTGTATGCATTATGTATGCATATGTGTGTGTATGTGTGTATATGTGTTTATGTGTGTGTATGTGTCTATGCCAGTATGTATGTGTATGCATATGTGTGTGTATGTGTATGCATGTATGTATGCATATGTGTGTGTATGTGTGTGTATGTGTTTATGTGTATGTATGTGTCTATGTGTGTGTATGTGTCTATGTGTGTATGTGTATGCATGTATGTATGTATGTATGCATATGTGTGTGTATGCATTTATGTATGCATGTGTGTGTATATGTGTGTATGTGTTTATGTGTGTGTATGTGTCTATGTGTGTGTATGCGTATGCATATATGTGTGTGTATGTGTATGCATGTATGTATGCATATGTGTTTGTATGTGTTTGTGTGTGTATGTGTCTATGTGTGTGTATGTGTCTAAGTGTGAATATGTGTGTGTATGCATGTAAGTATGTATGTATGTACTCATATGCATATGCATTATGTATGCATATGTGTGTGTATGCATGTAAGTATGTATGGATGTACGCATATGCATATGCATTATGTATGCATGTATGTGTATGTGTGTGCATGTCTCTCTATGTGTGTGTGTATGGATATATGTGTGTGTATGTGTATGTGTATGTGTATGTGTGTGTGTATATGTGTGTGTGTATGTGTGTGTGTATGTGTGTATGTATGTGTATATGTGTGTGCATGTGTATGCATTATGTGTGCATGTGTGTATGCAACATTATTTGTGTATGTGTGTATATGTGTATGTATTTGTGTGTATGTATTTGTGTGTATGTGTGTATGTGTGTATGTGTGTGTGTCTATGTGTGTATATGTGTGTGTGTATGCATACCTTGCAAGTAGATGCGTCTCTCTCTCTCTCGTGCTCTCTCTCTCTCTCTTTCTCTCGGTCTCTTCTTGGTCTCTCGCGTCCAAATCTCGACACAAATGTGCCGGAAGAAATCGAATTTTTTTTTTTTTACATTCTAGAGTGTCGCATATGCGACGCTCTTCAGTTTGCCAATGTCGCAAATACCGTCGCTCATTAGCGACGGTATTTGTGACGCTATAATGTAGCATCGCATAAGCGACGCTAGCATTGCTTATGCGACGACTGTCGCAAGAAAAGATTGCTTATGCGACGACTGTCCCCCTATTTCTTGTAGTGAGAGAAAAAAAAGGTTCAAAACGATTGTAGACACACATATATGTTACGCATGTTCATGGTCTGTATTGAAGCCGATTGAAGTATTAATTTTAAGTTTCGTTGCATATGGTTTAGAAGTAACAAACAATGTCGATTAAACTAGGATGTCACAATAAATCAGATTTGAGTTGCAACTTACGCTCTGAAATTCTATTGTCAACTTCAGAAATGAGAATCGTAGGTCGTCAGAAGATGATATAAACGGAACAAAATGAGATGGTTTTTGTTGATTATCCGAATACTGTTAAATGTAGGATCATAATTCGAGTAAGCAACTATAGAAAAAAATACTAAGATTGGTGGTGAACGGAGAAAGTGGTAAAGTATTGTCGGACATAAAACATCAAGAAGATATGAAAAATCAGATAGCTTTCATTAGTGATGTCAAAACTCTTCAGTTATCAACCATGCAACATCAGATTAGTTTGATAATTAATCATGCTTTTTTTATGATGTTTTTACGATAAGCAATCTACTTATCAATAGATTTCAACAAAATTTGGACTCTGTTTGGAGCGTTTTAAATATCACGATGACAAGAATCATGCAGATGCGCAATCAGAAGATAAACAAACAACATTCGTCATTAGCGCAGAGTACGCAAAAGTTAATCATTAAGAGTTTTAGAACACAAAATACAAAAGTCTATTAAATATTCTGCACCTCCGATGTCTTAGAGTAGCCGCTTCAGAGCATTTCCATTAAAACTCCAGCACGCGCATCTTGACGTCCGTCTCCTAATTTCTGTCATGCTTATGGTCGTTGATCTCTTGCCGATGTAAACCTCAGAAAAGTCTCCTTCCTTCCACGTTATCCCTGAGCTCCCTGATTCAAAAGTTGTCCAGCTTCTGATTATGTTCTTCTGATATTCGTCAGAATTACGTTATTAAGCACCATCGTGGTCGACTCCTCTTTTCTTTCCCAACGCTATTCCATTGTTTTACATCTGTGTTGATTATCGTAAATCACCACCCGTCGCCTTGATTTCTTAGCAGTAGATCGTTAATTACATTTCTTCTTTTCCGTCGCATGCGATCTCATCATATGCTATGGAGATCCTTTGATCAGCCGTATCGTGATGTCGGCTTTTCCTTTTTATCTGTTCCAGACCTCGCTTGTCCGATCTGTTACTCCCCTCCTTCTTCTTCCTCTATATGCCCCCAGAATTTCCAGGCGTGCACTGAGTCGCTGACCAGGAGTAGAGAGCTTCCGCCTCCCCTCAGTCCTTAAATCAATTAATCAGAGCATTGACACAAAGCGTCCACGTCCCTTTCTGCCATGCGACACCTCCCTCTCATGCAAGGATTCCGCTTCCCCGATCATGGAGTTCCACTCCTTTTCATGCGCCATCACTTTTTTTCTGCATGCACCCCCTCACGCGTCCGTTCTTTTGCCAAGTAGATATCACTTTTAGTATTGAGGGTCGTCTTCCATTCTTTTCCAAAACTCACACAAATGGATTTTCTTAGATTGTGCGTACATTGTTTTTGTATTTTCTTTGCTAGAGAAGTAAGACGAGATTCTTCTTCTTCTTTTGCAAAGTTACCATCGTACATAGAGATACATGGTGTTGAAGCATCATTTAACATGGTGTATAATGATATCCATCCACCCATGCTCATCAAAGTAGTAGTGAATTATAAGCCCCTGAGATCAATGAACTCCCCAAGCTCTTTGCATGAATTTCGCTATATACATCAGGTCATAATCATCAATAGTCTCTCATTCATCTTCTCAGTATTGGAAGGCATATCAAAGGAACCAATAAGTTTACATTGATAGCTCAATATATGTTTCATGGATGGGTTGAAGATGTTTTGTGCAATTCTTTCATCACTCTATAAAGTGCTTTGTCTTACCATTGATAATCTTTGAATTCATTCTTAATATCTTAATCTGTAGAAAAAGAAATCTCTTCGACATTCATAGCATTTTTGAATCATGTCTTTTATTTTTGAAGTAAATAGAAGCAAACGTAGAGATGAAAATCTCTATGACACTCACCCCCACCAATCCTGTGCATCTCCCTCGATGGCCCAACTAACATGTTTCTTTAAAAACTCAATTTCTTCAAATATCAGTTAGCTTGTTTGAGATGTGCATGGGATTGGAAGAACAGTGTCTATGCATGGCCTTTTAATATAGCCCTATTGGATGCACACTTAAAATACATGTATAAAGAATATGGTGCGAATAAGAAGGGAATAGCATCTGATGTCAAGGCTTGTGCACTTCCTCGCATACAATCAATGTGAACATACATAAATCCTTACAAAATCACTTGTAGTGCATAGATTAAACTCATTTTATGCCTTAATGCAAGGTCATAAAATGTGATCCTATCACACGCATGCTTTTCATGCATCATAAAAAATAATGGTGCATAGATAGGGTAATGGTTTTTGCAGAAGAGGTTTCATCTTGAAAATGTAACTTGGATCCTAATAATTTCATCATAGTTTTTAATTACATTTAAGATCTGTGCAAGTAATCTTGCATCTAAGGGAGAAAAAACTTATGTGCTTTCTACATTCACGCATGCATACTTGGAATGCAAAATATAAATTGCATGGTGCAAAAATTAAAAATTGGTTTGGTTTCCTAAATACTATCTCAAACTCAGTTATTTATTCCAGCTTCTTCCATTCTCTTTGGACCAGAACACATGACTTCAAAAAACTCATAATTTCAATCTTTCTCCTTCAACTAGAACCTGTCTAAAACTTCACAAGAGAGTTAATCAAATGATCATAAACATCAAATAGTATTCCATGAATAGAAAACTGAAAAGAAAGTAACATTTTCATGATCATTCATAAGTTACCTTTTTGATGAGGAAGAAGGTAAAACTTCCATGATCATGCTTACCTTTTTGATGAGGAAGAAGGTAAAACTCCCATGATCATTCGTAACTTACCTTTTTGATGAGGAAGAAGGAAAAAACTCCCATGATCATTTGTAACTTACCTTTTTGTTGAGAAAGAAAGTAAAAACTCCCATGATCATTCGTAACTTACCTTTTTATTGAGAAAGAAACTAAAAACTCTCATGATCATTCGTAACTTACCTTTTTGATGAGGAAGAAGGAAAAAACTCCCATGATCATTCATAACTTACTTTTTTGATGAGGAAGAAAGCAAAAACTACCATGATCATTAATAAATTACTTTTTTGATGAGGAAGAAAGCAAAAACTTCCATGATCATTCATAACTTACTTTTCTGATGAGAAAGAAAGAAAAAACTCCCATGATCATTCATAACTTACCTTTTTGATAAGAAAGAAAGTAAAAACTCCCATGATCATTCATAACTTACCTTTTTGATGAGGAAGAAAGTAAAAACTCCCATGATCATTCATAACTTACCTAATGGATGGGAAAGAAGATAAAAACTCCCATGATCATTCATAACTTATCTTTTTGATGAGGAAGAAGGTAAAAACTCCCGTGATCATTCGTAACTTACCTTTTTGTTGAGGAAGAAAGTAAAAACTCCCATGATCATTCGTAACTTACCTTTTTATTGAGGAAGAAAGTAAAAACTCCCATGATCGTTTATAACTTACCTTTTTTTATGAAGAAGAAGGAAAAAATCCCTTGATCATTCATAACTTATGTTTTTGATGAGGAAGAAGATAAAAACTCCCATAAGCATTCATAACTTACCTTTTTTATAAGGAAGAAAGTAAAAAATCCCATGATCATTCATAACTTACCTTTTTTATGAGAAAGAAGGCAAAAAGTCTCGTGATCATTTATAACTTACCTTTTTATCGAGGAAGTAAGAAGGAAAAAACTCTTGTGATCATTCATAACTGTTGGTGCATTTTACCCAAGCCTACATGCTTGATATGCTTGATATTATCCTCATTTGTAAGTCACATGAGTAGTCATGTGAACACCTCTTGTAAAAGAGTTCATTTTATCTCTTGTAAATGGAAAAAGAAAAAAGAAAAAGAAAAAAGAAAAAGGATGGCTTACCTCATCCATGATGTAAAAGCAAACTCGTGGCTCTAACTACCTAAAACCAAAAATTTTTGAGCTGAGGGAATATCTCCTAACTTTGGGGATCACTTTTAGGTGGAGCCATTCAAATTTGAATTCAAAACTCCCTCCAAGAATAGCTATAAAAGGAGCAAGAAGGAAGAGGCGATTAGCAAGCCTTGTACGTGACCACTTCATGTCATTTTGTAGAGATTGAAGAGCTTAATCCATAGCTCTATCATTCTACTCCCATTGTGAAAAGATTCATTGCCAATGTGGTTATAATCATATGTGAATCTATACATTTATCATCATCTACTTCTCTATTTTGTCCTCTGTTATACTCACTCAGAGCAGTACCTTCAGAAGGTCATATCTCGAGTTCTACCAAACTTTTTTCAGTGATTTAACATGCGTTGGATAGATCATACTGTCTACTTTCTACCTATAATTTTTCATGGTCATTGGATTAATAATTTTGAAGATATCTGCAATTTACTGCTCACTGGTCTATCTCTACAGAGCCCCGAGAATTGTGGGCATGTTTCAGAAATTGATAAATCTTGTTCTCAGTGCTCAGTCCATCATTTGAAGTGTTCTAACTTGGAATAGCAAGCTTGTTAAGTCTATTTGCTATACCCAAAAGGAATGTTTCTAATTCCTACCAGGTTGAGAGCACTGTTCATTTTTTCCAGTAGGTGTATGTCCAAAAATAGCAAGTTTTGGGAGCTAGTCATTTCGCAACTTGTCTGTCTTCATTCAAACTTTTGGGATACATATTCCAAAGTACTTGGCTGATACTTTGGTGGATTTAGGAAGCTCAAAGGGTCTACTAATCAACTCTAAAGTCTCAGTTGGCTGGTGTGAAGCTGGTTGTAGCGGCCCCTACTCATCTTTGGATTGCATCCACCACTCTCTTCACAAACCTACCTTTTTGATGAGGAAGAAAGTAAAAACTTCCATGATCATTCATAACTTACTTTTTTGATGAGGAAGAAAGCAAAAACTCCCATGATCATTGATAACTTACTTTTTTGATGAGGAAGAAAGCAAAAACTTTGATGATCATTCATAACTTACTTTTTTGATGAGGAAGAAAGCAAAAACTCCCATGATCATTCATAACTTATTTTTTTGATGAGGAGTGTGTATGTATGTATGTATGTATACATACATACAAACATACATACATATATACATACACACACACATATAAAAGCAATGTGGCGCTTAAGTTAAGCCTTTGTTCACACACATTTGAGCTTGTATATTTCTAACACTCCCCCTCAAGCTCAAGTGTTAGTCTCCATTGATGTCCTTCATGTTGAGGATGATCTTGAACTTCTTCAACTTGCTTGCATCCATGAATTTGGTCATGTTATCTTCTAGTTTCTCCTTTGTGTTGATGTACTTGATGTCCACTTCCTTTGCAAGTACCTTCTCTCTGATGAAATGATAATGTATCTCTATGTGTTTGCTTCTTGCATGGAACATAGGGTTGCTTGCTAGATGAATGCTTGATATGTTATCTCCAAATAGAGTAAACTCTTTGACCTTCACATACAAGTATTTGAAGAGCTTCTTGAGCCACAAGATCTCATGTGTAGCAAGTGCTATGGCTCTATACTCAGTCTCAATAGATGATAATGCAACTGTAGGTTCCTTCTTGGACATCCATGAGATGACTCTTTGACCTAGCATGAAGAATAGCTAAATGTGCTCCTTCTGTCCTCCTTTGAACTAGCCCAATCAGCATCACTA
This sequence comes from Ceratopteris richardii, assembly GCA_020310875.1. Classification (NCBI taxonomy): domain Eukaryota; kingdom Viridiplantae; phylum Streptophyta; class Polypodiopsida; order Polypodiales; family Pteridaceae; genus Ceratopteris; species Ceratopteris richardii. The sequence continues at coordinate 114,360,580 of CM035439.1, read as the reverse complement.
AAGCCTTGAGTTTTTAATCCATCTCCGTAAGGGTATTACAACATATGAACATCAGTTGGTGATATTAGAAATTGAGAAATAACTCCTACAACATAACATAAGTCAGGTCTTGTGATGGCAGCATAATTAAGGCTTCCAATTATGCTTCTATATGCTGAAATATCTTCAAGAGGCTGCCCTTCACTTGCACATAACGTAGTGTTTGGATCCACAAGTTGTGTGAGTGGATTACGTCCACTCATACCCTACTTATGAAGTATATCTAGCAAGTATTTCCTCTGAGCTAGGTAAACACCATTTTCTACATAAATAACTTCAATTCCAAGAGAATATTTGAGCACTCCAAGATCTAAAATCTTGAATTCACTCCTAAGATTACCCTTTATCCATTTGATACATGGATCATCACTTCCTAATATAATCAAGTCATCCATATATATGCATATGTAGACAACTAGTACTCCTTCCCTCTTGAGGTATAGGAAGGGATCTGCATCACTTGCTTGTATCCACACGTGCACAAGTACTCCATGAGCCTTTGATTCCATGCCGTAGGAGCTTGCTTTAAACCATACAATGCTCTTCTAAGTTTACAAACAAAATTTGAATATTTAGGATTTTCATACCCTAATGGTTGAGTCATGTAGATATCTCCTGCAAATCACCATTAAGAAAAGCATTCTTTACATCCAATTGATATATTCTAGGAGATGAAAACTCTAATGATTACGCTAATTATGATCATATTTGCATCTCGTCTGAATTTTTCTTCATAGTCAATCCCATAGGATTGAGTGAATCCCTTTGCCACAAGCCTTGCTTTGTACCTAGCAATTGAACCATCACAATTTCTCTTCACTTTATAGACCCATTTGTTGCCAATTATCTTCATCCTTTCTTGTCTTGGAACTAGACTTTATGTGTTGTTGTTTTCAAGGGCTTTGTACTCTTCTCCCATAGCTTCTTGCCACTCCTTTGTGTCTTTGGCCTCGTCATAGGTAGAAGGTTCATGATCTTTGATAACCTTAGTCATGAAAGCATAATGTCGAGCAATATTACTATCATAGAAAAGCCTTGAGATTGGATGTTTTACCCTTGTTGACCTCCTTTCTTCTCCTTTTGGTGGAGTGAGCCTTCTTTGCCTTGGTGTCTGGATCTCTGCTTTTGATGTAGCTCCCCATTCTAGCATAGGTTCTTCAAAGTCTTCAACTTCATGTCCATCGTCATCAAGCTCTACCAATCTTGCCTTTCTTTTATTCACTTATTGATGGGTTGAATCCATGCTTGAACTTCTTTGTATGCTTGAACCACTGCTTTCCAAGCTATCTTGAAGCCTAACTTCATATCTCCTCTCTGCCTCTTCAATATCTTCATCTTGCAATGGAACTTTGGAAGCATACCATGGTTTGAGTTCATCAAATACTACATCTCTAGATACCTTTAACTCTTTTGTATTAGGGTTGTAACCTTTTTGCTCCATAGCATAGCCAATAAACATACATATTTTAGCCCTTGCATCCATCTTACCTCTCAACTCTTGTGGCACATGTGTGTAGCATACACACCCAAAGATTCTAGCAATATATCTATTCTTCCTCTCTGCCACCCCATTTTGTTGGGGAGTATACCTGCAAGTGATTTGCCTCTTTGTACTTTGATCCTACAAGAAATCACAAAAAGCATGGGGGAAGTATTCTCCCCCTCCATCTTGTTGAAAACAAGAAAAGAACTCCTAATCTACTATTAACTACACACTAATTAGATTAAGGAGGATGGAACAAAAGAAACGAAAACATAATGAACTTGATTAATATGAAAAGACTTACATGAGTTGCTCTAGGAGCATGGAGACTCCATGAGGAGAAGAAGCAATGGGCTAGAGTGAATGAGCTTGTGAGGAGTGAAGGGAGGCCTTGCTTATATGGAGTTTGGGAGAATTCCCTTGCATGTGGGATAAATGAGCTTGCATGAGAATGAAACTAGGTTTGGACAAAAGGGTGGAGCATGGAACTCTCAACACCCCCCCTCCATGTGATGACCCTTTTGTTTCTAACATGGGGACTAGTGATATATGGGATCACTTAGTCCATTTGGTTTTTAGGATCCAAGGACATATGAGATCCTTGGACATAACTTGGACATATGGGATCCAAGTTTGGGACATATGGCATCCCTAAGATCTTGGGACATATGGGATCCCAAGACATATACTTGGACATTTGGGATCCAAGTGGTTTTTAATGGGATCTAGGGACATATGGAATCCCTAGACATATAAAGGGTTTACAACATGGGGTAGGTGGACCTGCATATGGAACCATTTGCCTCCCTTTGAGGTTTTGATGAAGTACATATTTGTGCAAGCCATAGGGAAGGTCTTACCACTTTGTTGTGGCAGTGTCTAATCCCTTTACGTGGGGCATGATATGATCGGGAGCTCAATAATTCTCATTGGATCAACTCTTTGTAGAGCTAGGTAAGTCTGGATATTTTCTCACTTTAGTGAGAGTGCCATATGATGCATCGAGAGATTACATCAAAAGATAAAGGATTGGACATCTCAAAAGCATGTGGATAGCTACGTGGCGATGAGATTGCATATAGATTGTCAAAAGGAAACTTCCCTCTATTGACATTACTGCTTATGTCACACAATTGCACACTGCGCTTCATGCATTGAACCTTCTTCCGGAGTGGAACTGATGCGCATATCTCTCCCTGTTTGCTATCTTTGGCTCTGAAGTTGCACGTCTTCATTTCAGCCCAATATCTACTCATCACCTGCACAAATAGGCGCTCTAGTCATGGAGAAGCGCGCATGTTCATCTCCTCAGGACATGGAGGAAGCTGCACGTTGCTCTTGTATTTCTACCTCCGAGCCCTTTTTTTTTACCTTGCAGTGAATGTGGCAGTAATATAGGAATACTACAAACAGGACAGACACAGCAAGCACCACGATGATGGCCAGCACTATGAAAGAGACATTGGTATTGGCTCCTCCACTTTGCTCCATGTGCAGTCTGATGCTTCTGCTGTAGTTGTTCATAAATTTTGCTTACGGTGAAGGTGGCGCCGATTCACTGTTGTGAGAGCCTCGGTTGTAGTAGTTCAAGGACAAACGCAAGCCGCAGTTGCATCTTCTTCTTCACGCGATCTCCCTATGTCGGATCTGGCCACTTCTGGTCCCAGAATTTACTGCTCCCGGAATTTCATAGCACTGTGCGCTCACACACACGGGAGCAGCTTTGCTCTGCAATGACATAATTTGCACCATGTCCAGTTATTCATAAGCCTGGGAAGTTGCACCTTGCGCTCTACAGATATCAGAATGGCGGTTGTAGTGAATAAGATCCCTGTTAATGGAGGTCGATTTTTAGCTCTGCTCATTCTTGCGGGCGATGATCAGCATAGGGAAAGTTCTATTCCAATGGGCTGGATTTCGACTTCCTTCGTGCTAATCCAGACAAACATACTCATCTGATTGTAGTCTCAAAAACTTCTTCAAAGGATTCTTTGCTTCCCGATCCCCACTATTGTAGCAGTCTGTGGACATGCTGCTGCTGGAGGTTGCATGATTGCTCTTGCTCATGATTTTCGATACATGAGAAGTGATAGAGGTTTCATACTAAACGAGTTTTTTAGGTGGAAATCAAGCTTCCTCTCACAGCTGGTATGAATGCAATTATTAAAAGCAAGCTGCCTGTACATACTTACCATGAAGCAATGCTAATTGCTCATCGATAAGTAGGAAAGACTGCAGCTGTTGCAGGAGTTGTACACATGGCTTGCTCGGTCTCGTAGATGCCTCTGTCACTGCCTTCGATTCTGTTATTGGATCCCATGTCGATCGCGTGCTAACCGTGGCTGGAAAGCTTGGTGGTCAAATCCTTGAAGGATCGAAGCTTCGGAGAGGCGTTTTCTGTCGAGCGAAGTATCGTCTTGGCCATTGTTGCTTCATTTTTCTTAGCTTCTTAGCATGACTCAGATCGACTATAGCACTTCTCTAATCTCTAATCCGTAGTTTTCGTAGTTATTGACGACATCATTCATGATCGAATAGGCGTCCGCGTACAAGAAGGTAGCTCCAGTGAGCTGTCGGTTGAGCTTGTTGATCATCTCCTTCAGAAGCACGTTGAAGTCGCTGGCAAACTCATTTGCGCGTGCTGCACATATACCATGATTGCCTACTTGAAGAGACCTTTGGTATGGAATGCATCCGATAGCAGGCAGATTGACGATAATAAATTTCCATCCTCCATATAGATGCGTGAGTTGGGATTCGTAGGTGGTGATGAGAACGACCTTGTATTTTGATGAATGAAAGTGAAGTTGAAAGACTAATGATAAATATGATTAAGAACCTCAAAAGCTGGTGACAAAACATGTCAAAATGAATAACAGTAGTGCTTAGAAGCACTATTATTGAAGAATGTATGGGAGGGAGGGAGGGATTAAGAGAGAGAAAAAAAACATACTAATATTGAAGATGACAAAAGCAACGCTCAAAAGAAAAATGATTAACCTATGCTCTGATACCATGTTGAAAACAAGAAAAGAACTCCTAATCTACTATTAACTACACACTAATTAGATTGAGGATGGAACAAAAGAAATGAAAACATAATGAACCTGATTAATATGAAAAGACTTACATGGGTTGCTCTAGGAGCATGGAGACTCCATGAGGAGAAGAAGCACACTCTTGGCAATGGGCTAGAGTGAATGAGCTTGTGAGGAGTGAAGGGAGCTTATATGGAGTTTGGGAGAATTCCCTTGCATGTGGGATAAGTGAGCTTGCATGAGAATGAAACTAGGTTTGGACAAAAGGGTGGAGCATGGAACTCTCAACACATCTGACCTTAGATTTTTGATGTAGCAAGTTACTTTCGTAAATGCCCATCTTAAGTTATTACCATGAGTTTGGAACTTTTATGATATGCCAAAAAACATAGGGGAAAATCAAAAGTAGTCCATCCATGTGAGCTTGATCTGTATGGGGATCGCACGAGCCTTATGGAAATCTCTAGTATAATCTTCATATTGGAAAATTGTTGTAAGGGTGATCTTCGATGTAGACATTTGCTCTACATGTTTCCATATTCACCACACATGTAACACATGAGGAGACAATTTTTCCTTGGTTACAGTGAATTAGAGTGTGGGTTTCAAGGAATGTAGACTGCACTTATATTATTGGAGCAACCTTGAAACGTGAATAAATTACTCATAAGACTCATAGTATAGGCTCAAGACTTCACTTGATTGTTGATATATTGCAATAGTGATGTGTATGAATACACTTAGGACTGTCAAGGCACTCTTTTCCCTTGTTAACAATTTTTTTTTTCTCAACTTGTATATACATCTATAACCCTAACAAGTCACTTATATTTGTACATTCACTTGGTAATACATTCTACATTGTGATATTCTCTGAGCTTCTTCTTCTTCTTCTTTGTGTTGTTTGTGTACTTTTGTAGACCTCAAACTCCAACAATTGGTATCAGAGCACGTTGTCACTTTCTCTAGGACATTGCCAATACCCCTCGAGTCACATTGTTAGAATTGCACATAAATTAGTGATCATACATGAGATGATTAGGAGTTCAAATCAAATTCACTTTGTCGTGCCAAAATTCTGATTTGAACTCGGTTTGGCCTCTGAATACACTATCATATTGACTATGCATGCACTTTTTTCCTTTTTGTGCCAAATAAATCTACAATTTTTAGCCTACTAGTACAAGAAGATCCAAGTCTTCCATAGGTCTAGTAGAGCTCAATTGGATATTTTGGTTCAAATTTTTTAGATACATTCAATTTTTTGCATCAAGGTATTTAGCCACTAGCCATGGCTAAAAGCAATGATGTATTCAGTATGTTGGTTGTTGGGGATAAGTTGGATAGTACTAATTGCCCATGTGGGCATGCATGATGCATCATGTATTGGTAGCAAAAGGACTGTGGAGTAGTGTGCAGGCTCTTGGAAAACATCCTACTACATATGCAAATTTCGTGATTGAAGGTGATGCGAATGGTGTTGAAGATGATGATCTCTAATTTCCTAATCATAATGCGGTTCGTGTTGAACCTGCTACAGAAGAACTTTCTTCGAGTGTCAGAGATGATCAAGCACATGCATTGATAGCTTTTTATATCAAATGTGCCATTAATCCTTGAATACACTCTTGGAAGAGAGAAAAGGATGTTTTGAATGCCCTTACAACATTATACCAGGCAAGAAACAAGGATCGTGTTGCTTACCTCTTAAAATAGTTGGAAAGTGAGCATATGAAGGATGTTCAATGGAAAATGTTTTGCAAAGATCAAAGTTTTGAAAGATGAGCTTATTTCTACTGATGAAATCTTGCCAAATACTTCACTTGTGCATATTGTTCTTAATGGTCCTCCATATTCATTGTTCTACTCTTCAATTGATAATGAAAGGAAATCGAAATGCCTTAACCTTTGAGGATTTAGTCTTTGTTTTACTAAAAGAAGATTATTCTAGGTAGAACATGTCAATTATGCATGTTGAAGATCAAGCTTTCTTAGCTCATCAGAAAGGCAAAGTGAGCTCATCGACTAGTAAGTAGAAATATGCTAATGCTAAATAGTCAAAAAAGGAAGATGAAGATGACAAGAAAATAGAAATGCAAAAAGAGTTTTTCAAGTACTCGAAGGCAAATAATCATGTTGTAAAGATGTCCTAAACTGGTTGTAAAGGAGGCAAAGAAGAAAAAGGCTAGAATGCTTGTTGCAAAGTCCTCTACACCTCAAAAAAATGTTTGTTAGTCTTGTTTAGCATGAAAAATGGGCATTAACTACACATTGCAATGATGCCCCATCTTCTCATGAGCAATCTATATATGTAATAAACTCAAATGTTTCATAATTTCATAGTGGTGCAACCAAACATATTAACTTGCACTACAATTTCTTCACTTCACTTGAGTCTACTCCTACAATGAACATATTAACTTGCACTGCAATTTCTTCACTTCACATGTGTCAACAACTCCTCTTATCCTATAGTGAGAGTTGGAAAGATCATTCTAACTATTCTTGATGATAGTCCTTTCACATTATTAGATCTCTTCTATATGCCACAAATCAAGAAAAATTTGTTATCAGTTCTAGCACTAGTCATGATTGTCTTGACTGTCAAATTTGTTGGTAAGAGATGTACAATCCATGATCTCTCAAATGGTGATTTTATCCTTTTTTTTTGGCATTTTATGTCGTGGGATGTATAAACTTGTGCAAAATATAAGAATGATTTAACATGTGCAGTTCATGATTCTCCATCTATTTTAGATGTAAAGATTTGGCCTGCATACTTTGGTCATCTAGATTCTACTACTTTGCTTCAACTTATAGAAATCTGAAATGGTGTCCACTCTACCCAAACTTAAGGCACCCCCCTAAACATGTTGTATTTTAGATAAAATCAAGCATTCTTCCTTTCTAAAAGATGTTTATGCATATAAATTGTAGCTTTTTCATAGTGATGTTTGTGCTCCTATGGAGACACGTTCATTTCAGATTTACTTAATATCTTTCACTGATTGTCGACTTTGGTAGAGTGAGACAACATCTTCTAATGTTGTAAAATAACCTATGAGCGGTAGTAACAACTATTAATGTATTCATTCTCAAGACTATACTCCATATTCATGTCCCAAAAATGAGCCAGTCTCTTGAAATGGATTGAAAAATTCCATGAACATTGATCCATCCCCCAAATACCCATAAATTTCTTTTTGAACTATGGGAAGATTGTATCAATATATTTGTTGGCCTCGTTTAGATCATATGCACTCCAAATCTAGACTTTGAAATGTTCAAGGCATCATCGTAGAAAAGGCTTACTGTCAAGAAAACCATGGTCACTTCAGGTCTTCATAAATACATCAACTTCGAGAATCAAAGCCCTAGGCTCTAAATCCTTGTGAACAAGTTTCAATTCTTGTATGTCCTCCTCTGTAAAGCCATGTTGAATCGTTGGGAGGTCCCTTTCTATCTCAATAAATTTAGGTTCCATTACCACATGATCCAACCTCTTTCATTTTTTTTACTTGCCGGTACTGGTTTAGGCTCTTTATTCCCTTGTGGTGTAAACACTAGTACATGATTAGTTTGAGTTGAAACTCATACTTTGTTTAGTTTTTTATCTTCTTAGGCATCTTTCTGCTCGACTTTTGTTGCAATAAGATCAGTTTGAGTTGAAACTGATATTTTGTTTAGTTTTTTTATCTTCTTTGAAATTTTTTTGCTCAACTTCTATTGCATCCTGACATTGATTTGCTGAGGATGCAACATTATCTTTTGCGATAGTTGTGAATGGAACTTTGTTTTATTTATCTGACCTATAACCAAACATCATTACAACTTATGATAAATGACATTACAATAAGTGTTGCAAGAGGGTGAACACTAGTAGTAAATAGTGAAATCAGTTTCCTCGCTTTGAAACTATTTACTACTGTCCGAATCATATCATTGTGAAAAGACATCATGAGAGGAACGATTGTAAAATTCATAGAAATGCATTCTTAATGTTTATGATGACATTAAAACTTCAAATTATTTCCAAATTTGTGCTTAATTTATAGACAAAAATCACATTGTGGAATGAGTTGTCCAATGCCTTTTTCCATATAGTACCAAAAGAAGAATTTTTTACATGAAAGAATGGTATTTTGTAGATGAAAATTTCCCATGTGTGCAAGTTTATGTATTCACAAGTTTATGCTCAAGTTCTATTACAACCTGACATTGATTTGATAAGGATGGAACATTATCTTTTGCGATAGTTGTGCATGGAACTTCGTTATTCAACACATAGCCAAACATCATTACAATCAATGACATTATAGAGCAATTAAATATGTATGGGGTATATAATATGAAGCACTGACAACAAAATAGTTTAATAACATCGATACAAAATAGGCTGATTACAAAATGTGATGATAACTAATAGATTTGAATGATGCCACATTTGGGGATAGTGACCATTACAAAGTAGAGTGACCATTCTTTCAAAAGATCCTCTATATAAGGTACAATGCCTCCATTTAGGTGTGACCAAGTAGTCTGCTACCATGTAATTGGGTGCAAATGGCTTGGCTTCTTCTATTGTTTCACATGTGCTTGCATATTTCTTTCTGCATTTTCCATAAACTATGCTAGAGTGGCATCTCCTTGTACATCAACACCTACAACTTTTTTCGGGCATCCAGACATGTCAAAAATTGAGGTTGGCTTACAATAGTTTTGCCTCAAGGAGGTTTCATTTGCAACATTCATTTGAAGAAGATCTTTGTTTGGACTCTTACTATGATTAGATGTTGGATTTGGTAGATGATCCTTGTTTGAACAAATAACGGGATCATTAGTTGGCAGACAAACTTGCTTTGGAAGATGAGTATTTGAAGGAAGAACTTTATTTGGGTGAGTATTTGGATCAGACCTGGAGGAAGATCCCTTTGGGGGATGTCATCTAGGTTAAAGCCAAACCCTAGCCTAGATTCAAACTAACAAGCAACAACCATGTGGATAGAAAAAGGTGTTGAGATATCAAGCTCAACATGTGATGATCTATGATGAAACATATTACTTTTTCATTTCTTTGACATGTATAGTGGTGACAACGGTATATATCAGGGATACTTCATTGAGCTTTACTAGATTTATCTACCGAGAGTGATGACACATTTGTTTCTTGCCATCTCACTCATTTGTGGACATTAGGATTTTCCTTATGTACTATTCCTTACATATTGCACTTGTTGTATTGTTGTTTTAGGTCATTCTTGTACATTCCTTTCATGTAATAGAAGAAGAAGAAGAAGATCATTCTTCCTTGCCTCAATCTGTGTGTGTGCTTCTCTTTGATTGTGAGAGTGTGTGTGTGAGAGATCTCTTCCTTATCTCCTTCCTTGTGACATGGTATCAGAGCCAGTGTGGCTGTAAAGAGCTCTTGGAAAAGGCCGACGGTGAAGAGTACGCGAGAAGGCATGGAGAAAGCGCGATTCATAAAGGACCTCATATTTCTATGAAAATTGGCGTGAAGGTAGGAAGTGTGAAAATATTTTTGAGAGTTATCCCTCTAGGGTCACTTGTTTTTGTTAGATAAGAGTTTTGGAGCATCTCGACCTCCATTTCGAGCCTACAAGGTGGGGTCCACAAAAAAACCAAGTCAATTTTCAAAACTATAACTTGCACCTGTTTGGCAACACTCATATATTCTAGATCCAAAATATCAAGCAATTTTGTGTACTATTGATACACAAAAACTGTGTTTTTCTGAGATCAAACTGTCACATCATAATGCGACAGTGTTCACACAAAAGTGCTACTTGTAGTGTTTTGTAGTGTTGTGAATTGCTATGGAAATGGCAAAATCAGATGGAATGAGTCATCTCATGAGTGATAAGCTAGACAAGAGAAACTTCCATGCTTGGAGATTCAGAATGACGAATTTTGTGATTGGAAAAGGCTATTAGAAGTACATTGAAGGAGAGAACGAAAACGCTCCGCAGTTACCAAAGAGGAATCAGACTATGGACCAATTAAGAGCATATGAGGAATGGAATCAACGAGCATGAAAGGTAATGTATTGGCTATTTGTTAGCATACATGATAGCATGATTGGACACATATAGGATGCCAAGACTCTGAAAGAGGCTTGGAACAATTTGGTTACTTTGTATGAGACCAATACAAAGGCACGGAAATTGCAACTCAAGAACGAGTTGCAGACATTGGAGAAAAAGGGCATGTCAGTAAGTGAGTAGACCCTAAAAATCAAAAGCATATGTGAGTCACTTGCATCTATTGGCGTAAATATAGATGATGATGACAAGGTAGAACTGTGTCTTCATGGTCTAGGAGTTGCATATCTTGATATGCCTCTCATCATAGACTCAAAACTGCATGAAAATTGATGAACATACTCAAGGCAATTAGGAGTTAAAAATAGCTTTGCTATGTGGCTTAAAAAGTTTGATCTCATTTCATTTTGGCCTCAAAACACACTATCCCAATGACTATGCAAGAAACTTTGTCCTTTTGTGCCAAACATATATGCAAGTTTCAATTTGCCAGTACAATAGCTAGAAGTCTACTATAGGTTTAGCAAAGCTTGACAGGGTGTTTCTATTCAGATTTTTTAGATATATTAATTTTTGTGCATTAGGTTATTTAGTCATTTGCCATGATTGAAAGCATTGATGTATTCTCTATGTTGGTTGTTGAGGATAAGTTGGATGGTACTAATTACCCATTATGGGTATATATGATGCATCATGTATTGGTAGTAAAAGGGTTGTGGAATATTGTGCAAGGTGTTGAAAAACATCCTATTACACTTGAAAATATAGTTATTGAAGGTGATGCAAATGGCATTGAAGATGATGATCTTCAAATTCCTATTCATGCTACAATTCTTGTTGCACCTCATTTAGAGAAACTTTGTTGGGATGGTAGAGATGCTTATGCACATTCATTGATAGCTTTTTCTATCAAACATGTCATTATCCCTCACATTCTCTCTTGCAAAATAGAAAAGGATGCTTGGGATACACTTACGACTTTACGCGAGGCAAGAAATGAGGCTCATATACCTCCAAAAATAGTTGGAGAGTGAGCATCTAGGTGAAGAAGATTCTATGGAAAAAGTTTTGACAAAGATCAAAGATTTGAAGGTGAAGTTGATTTTTGTTAATGAAACCTTGGTAGATAGTTCATTTGTGTAGATTGTTCTCAATGGTCTTCCAGATTCATATCAGAGTTTTGCTTCTACTCTTTGATTAATGATGAAGGGAAATCCAAATGCCTTAACATTTGGGGAGTTAGTCTCTATTTTGTTGCAAGAAGATAAGTCCATGTAGAATAAGTCAATGATGCATGTTTCAAATCAAGCTTCCTTAGCTAGTCAGAAAGGTAAAGGAAAATGGAGCTCATCTAGTAGAGGCAAAATTTTGCTAATGTTGCACAGTTGAAGAAGGAAGATAAGGATGAGAAAAAAACATAAAAGTAGAAACAATTTTGCAAATTCTATAAGGGAAGTTATCATGTCATAAATATTTGTCCAAAAATCGTTGCAAAAGAGGTAAAGAAAAAAGGGGTTAGAATGGTTATTGGAGAGGCCTCTACACCTAAAACAAAGTCTTCTTATCTTGTTCAAAATGAAGAATGGGCATTTAATACTATTTGCAGCTATGGCCCATCTTCTCATGAGTAGTGTATGTGTGCAATAGACTCAGATGTTTGGTACTTTGATAATGGGGCAACCAAACATATTACCTTGTAGCTCAATATCTTCAGTTCACTTGAGCTTGCCCCTATACGGAATATTGTCACATGCACTAAAAATGCCTCTTATCTTGTAATGGGAGTTGGTATTATTGTTTTGACTACTAGTAATGGTAGTCTTTCATATTGTCAAATGCTTTATAGGTTCCATGGATCAAGAAAAATATGTTATTAGTTTCAACATTACTCAAGATTGGCTTGGTTGTCAAATTTGTTGATGAAAGATGTAGATTTCATGATCTCTCAAATGGCGATTTTATTATTGCTTCTAGAATTTTATGTCGTAGCCTATATAAGTTCATAGACTATGAAAAAGTTGTGAATGATTCCACATGTGCAGTTCAAGATTCTGAGGCTATCTCATATGCAAAGTTTTGGCATGCACGCTTTGGTCATCTTAATTTCGCTAGTTTGCTACACTTGTAGAAATCTGAAATGGTGTCCTCGTGAACCCATCCGTGGAATAATAGATTCTTGGTGATGGCCAAGGCGGACTGATTGTCAGTGTGGATGCATGTCAAAGTAACTTGCAAAACACCAATGTCATATAATAATCGATGAAGCCAAATGGCCTTACATGCTACGAAGTTGGATGCTCGGTACTCGGCCTCAGTGGATGACAAAGTGATGGTAGGATACTTCTTACTTGCCCAAGAGATAGGTCATGAGCCAAGCAAGAATATATACCCAAAAGTGGACTATGGAGAATCAAGATCACTAGCCCAATCTGAATCTGAATATCCGATGAGTTTGATTCCCCCTTTGTACCAAAGACCATGATGTCATGTGAGGGCAAGGTATCAAAATGTCTCTGAGCAACATCCCAATGAGTCTGATGAGGTGATGTGCAAATTGACTGAGTATACCAACTGCATAGGCAATATCTAGTCTAATGTTGGCAAGGTAGAGTAATGAGCCAACAAGTTGTCGATAAGTATGCACATCCACAAGTGATGATGAATCCTCCAGTGTGATCTTGATGTTTGGATCAAGTGGTGTAGATAATGAGCGACACTAGTCCACGTTATATCTAGAAAGAAGATCAGAGCACTACTTCTTCTGTGAGAGGAATATGCCTTCTTTTCTTTGCCAAACTTCCATACCTAAGAAGTAGTTAAGTAGGCCAAGATCTATCATAGAATACTCAAGGTGAAGCTATATGATGATGAGTTGGATGCGTTTTTCATCGGAACCTATCAATATCAAGTCATCTACATAGAGGATGATGATGGCAACAAAGGATTCCTTTTGATAGATGTAGAAGTTACTTGAGTCCATAAAGTGCTTTGTGAAATTTGTATATGTGGTCTTCCTTTCCTTGGATCTTGAATCATTTAGGTTGTTCAACATATACTTCTTCTTGAAGATCTCCATTGAGGAATGCATTTTTGACATCCAACTAGTAAATGGGCGACTTAAAGTGAGCACTTAGTGCTAAGATGATTCTTATGGTTATGAATCTTGCAGTAGGAGCAAATGTTTCTTCATAGTCAATGACATGTTGTTGCTTGTATCCCTTAGCCACCAACCTTGCTTTGTACTTATCTAATGTTCCATCTGATTTGTATTTGATCTTCTACAACCACTTGACTCCTATAACTTGATGATTTGTGGGTTTAGGAACAAGAGTCAAGTCTTGTTCTTCTCCATTGCATCCATTTCCGATTGCATAGCTTCTTCCCACTCAAGTTGTCCTTGAGCTTCTTTGCAATTAGAAGGTTCTAGAATTTTTTGAATCTGATGCATCAAGGCATAATTGACATAATAACTTTGTTCTCACTGTCTCTTGTCATTAAGTCTTTGAGATCTTCTCGATTGACTTGAAGTACTTGCTTTTGAATGGGGTTTGGATAAGACTGAGTCCCCCTAAGTAGTGTGGATGGGTGGACTAAGACTTGTTGTTGGATCCTTGTTGGAGTATGTGGAAGCTTCATTGAATATTATATCCTTAGATATTGTGATGGAATGGTTTTCAAGATCATATAAGCAATACACTTTTGATTGCTCACTATACCCTATGAAGATGTGCTTCTTAGACTTGGATTGCAACTTGTTGCGATCTTCTTTTGGCATGTGGACAAATGCTTCACTGCCAAACACTCGAAAGTAATGCACATTAGGCTTTCTTCCATAGTATGCTTCAAATGGTGTCTCGTTAGCAATGCATTGGTGAAGTCTCGATTTAGTATGTGAAAAGTAGTATGCACTACATCTGACCAAGACTTGTAGGGTAAGTCTTTGTTATGAAGCATATTTCTCACCATTTACATCACACTTTGGATCTTCCTCTTAGCTACTCCATTTTGGGATGGAGTGTGCGGTTAAGTAACTTGTCGTGTTTTACATGCTGTGATGTGCCCTTTGGTCAGTTCATCACAAGCTAGTAGAAGTTGACCTAATACCCTTTTATCTTCAACATTCCAAATATGCCAAGATTCTAGGTTGTTGGTCTTATTGGGTTCAGGTTCGGACCCGTCTACTACATCATGAAGGAGATTGGTGTATAGATATGCTCTCATTACATCTTTCCAAGGATTATAGTTTTGCCCATTTAATCTCTCATCCTTGGGCATGAATATGGGTGTGAAGGAAGGTAAAAAATTGGCCATAGATGAGGTGCTAGCTTCACTCTTTGACATTACAAATTTTTTGTGAACTTGAACTCATAAAGAAGTGAATTTGTGCTTTGCAAGAGTAAGTTTCAAGTGTTTAAAAACACTTTCAAAGACACTTTTGTGCTAAGAAATTTCTTGAAAATAATCGCAAACTTTGAAAAGAAATTGAAAGGCTTGGCCCCACACTAGAAATCCTTGGGGAGGGGGGCTTGGAATAGCCCTACACGTTGGACACTTTGGAGAAATGAGATGAGTCGATGCATGGAGACGGCTTAGAGTAGCCTGTTACACACCAATTGAGCCTTAGAATAGGCTTGAGACTCAAAGAAGCTTGTGGGTGGGCTTAGACTAGCCTCCAACCCACAAGTGCATACACACAATATCCTTCTTCTTATATTGCTTGGGTTTACAAAGGAGGGAATTATTTGGAGAAATTATTCATCATCCACCATCATGCAACGAACATAATGCATGTTGATGTTTCAAAATCACATGGTAATGTTTGTTATGTCGATCTAGTTGCTTCAAATCACATGAATCGCCATTAACAAAAATTATTAGTTCATACATTTGTTAAAATCGTAATGATACATCACATCCTATTGAGTACATAGAAAACATAGAACTATTGATAGAGGATGGGAAGTGAAAACATCTTGTTGATGTACTCTATATCCTTAACATACAATGAGCCTAGCTTCTGTTGGAAAAGTATTGACCAAGGACTACAATTCATATCTAATTTTGTGTATAAGAATGAAATATTGATTATCAAAGGGAATAAAGCAGATAGAAGGTTTACCTTGAATGTGAAGATCCAAAAATGTATGCAATCACAATTGCAATCGGTGCAAGTGTTATTGTTGACATAGAGATATGGCACAAACAAATCAGGCATACAAACTTGTGGAGGTTGAAGTTGATACAGTCAAAGGAGCTTGTCCATGGATTACCGAAATTCAAGTTTGCAAAGATACAAAACATATGTGAAGCATATCTATTTAGTAAGAACTTAAGAGCATCGTTTCCACATGATAAGCATGTCAGCAAGAATTGTTGAAGATTCACTCACTAATTAGACATAAAGACCTGAAGATGTATGAAGGATAAAGAAAGACGAAGAGAAGTAGGAACAAAGCATTCAGAAAAATCAAAGCCTTAATGAAGGGACAAATTCACGACTGTAATATAGTTCACAGAAACTTCCAGAATTACCAATCTCGGATCAAAAATGTGTATAAGAGAGTTGAGAGAGTGCTTAGATGTGAGAGAAGAAATAGTAGATGTAGAAGCGCTTGTAGTAGACGCAAGTGTCCACATGTAGAGAGGAATAATAGAACCTCAAATGTCGGGTATTCATCTGAGAGAGAGATGGCAAGGAAGAACTACTCAATGTAGGAGAGTTTTCCATGGCTATGAGCAAAGTGAGGCCAAGCCATTTTGTACACATCTTCTCTAATAGAAAACACATACTTATGTGGAAAGATCTGAGCACATTCTCCTTGTGTGAAGAAATCTAGGTGATTTCATGTTACTGTGAAAGGTAGTTAACAGTTACAGTTTTCTCAGTACACATTTTATGGTACTTCTGCAAGTTAGATCTCGCAGTACAGTGTAAAGTTTTTCATAAGTGATAATTCATCTTGAAGTTATTAATCTCAACTACAAACTGATCAAAAGAGTTTTGTGAAACGGGACATGTACGCACAGTACTAAGTCTAACCATAAAGACATCAAGAACTGATGAAGTTTTATCTCAAACTTCAGATAGAGTTCATTCACTGAAGGAAGCTCAGGTATTACTTCCTTACTTCAACTACAATCATTTGAAGTAACTACAAAAAGAATTGCAGTTGATTCCGGTAACATTCCGGTACAATTACGGTGATGGTGATAGTCCGGTAACAGTCTGGTGAAGTTTCGGTGATATTCTAGTGAGTTCAAAACACAGTTTTGGTATAGCTAAGTGGCTGAAAGATTATCTAATAGTAATCAAGCATAGAATTGTAAAGTTTTGAAGTAAACCAGATCAGTATTGAAGCCTAAAGAAAAGGTGAAGTTTCCTGTAAAGTGAATTTTTGAATTTCACTAAACACAGTTATAAAGTTTTCAGTTACAGAAAGGTTGCTAAGCCATTGATGATTATAGAGGTGTTCTAATATCACTCTAGCTTAGTTCTTGTTGGGACGTGACAAAATTCCACAGCCTAGTTTGTCAAGATTCTTGTCATATCAACATCAACAAGTGGTATCAGAGCAGAAAAGATCATGAAGAGTAGAAAAGGCTCTCAAGAGTAAACGGAAGTAAAGATACAAGAGAAAGTGAAGAATTCTTCACAAGGAAGGTGAAAGCTGAGGTGATCAACAACAAACGGCATCAGAGAATCATTCCGAAGTCATTCTCAAGAGTAAAGGTTTACAAAAGGTAAAATCTTTTAGCGATAAACTCACCAGCAGTAACAGAAACAAGAAGATTATGGCAGATCTCATTTCTATTGACAAATTGGACAGAGATAACTATCCCGCATGGGTAATGCGAATGGAAGCCTTACTTATGAGTAAGGACTTAATGATATATGTGACAGGAGAAGAAAAGAAGCCTACTTTTGAAGATGACAGTCAACCAAAGAAAGAAAAGTTAGAAGCCTTGAAGCTATGGCAGAAGAAAGATGCAACGGCAAGAGCGTATATCTACAATACCGTTACAGATCATCTACTACCACACATTAGAGGTCTGGAGAAAGTGGAAGACATATGGAGTGCATTGGAAGATCATTTCCAAAACACTACTAAAGCTAGGAAGGCTAGCTTATGGTCAGAATTTACAACGTTCAAGAAAAAACAAAGTCAAAGCATTAGTTATTATGTCACTAAGATGAAGGACTTGGCAGACAGTCTTGGATCTATTGACGAAGATATCGAAGACCATAGGTTAATAGCGCAATTGCTTGCAGGATTGAGAGGATATGAAAGGTGGAAACCTTTCGTACTCTCAACTGAACTTTCATTAAATCATTTTGTACCAGATTTAAATCCGTTACTTGGACTAATGCTAACATTTGAGCAAGATTTGAAGAGAGATGGAGATAAAGGACAAAGTTGTGCTATGTACACAAAGAATAAGAAGAAAGATGATAAAGGTAAAGAAAAAGATGAAGAAGAACTGACTACTCAAGCAAATTATGCAAGAGGAAGAGGTAACATCAAAAGTAAAAGAAGAGGTAATACAAAAGGAAGAGGTAATCAGAATAACAACAAGAAGTCTTGTTGGATTTGTGGATTAAGCAATCATTTGGCTCATGATTGCTGGCATAATTCCCAAGGATCAAGTCAGAATCAGAATAACAATAGTAGAGGCAGAAGCGGAAGATATCAAAGAGGCAGACAAAGTCAAAGAGGTGGATATGGTAGAGGTGGAGCAAGAAGTTGGGGATAAAATCAGTCTCACAACACTACCTACTACAACTATGCAAATGATATGCAGAATGACAATCATACAACATTGATGATGAATTTGATAAGCATGTCAGTGAATGAAGACCTCAAGGTATTCTATATTGACTCTGGTTGTTCAAATCATTTGTCAAGAAATATAGAGTTATTATCAGAACTAGAAGGAGGTATTTCAAATCATACAGTACAAACAGGTGATAATACAAAACATAATGTAAGGTCAATTGGAAAAGTAAAGTGCAAGAATCGAGCTGACCTACTAACAAATGTTTTGTATGTTCCAAGAATTCCAAAGAATCTGATCAGTGTGGGACAGATAGTAGAAAAAGGTTTTCAAGTCAGGTTTACAAATGAAGGAGTATTTGTTGAACATCCAAAGAATGGATACAATCAAATTGTTCATGGTAAAAAGGAAGGTAGACTTTTTACTCTTAAAGTACAAGGGAATGTTGGTCAAGCTTTAATCACACATGGTGATGAAAGTTTTACAGAATTAGACGTCTGGCATAAGAGGTTAGGACATTTTAATGAAATAGTAATCAAAGCTATGGTGGAGAAACAGTCTGTAAAAGGATTGCCGAATATGAAGAATCAACATATGATTCACAAATGTGAAGCCTGTCAGATGGGAAAAGCACACAGGTTACCATTTCAGAAAAATGGTTACAAACACGATGGTGTGCTAGAGCTCATACATACAGATGTATGGGGACCAAAAAAACAAGGATCTATCAATGGCTCAAGGTACTATGCAACAAGATGGATAACACTTTATGTTTTGAAAGAGAAGTCAGAAGTATTTGGAGCTTTCAGGCATTTTCATGCATATGCTGAAAGACTTATAGGACAAAAACTCAAAAGATTAAGGTCTGATGGAGGAAGAGAATATTTTTCTCGAGAATTCAACGATTATCTGTGGAATGCAGGTATCAAAAGAGAAATAACTTGTAGGTATACACCGCAACAAAATGGAGTAGCAGAAAGGAGAAACCGAACTCTAGTTGAGTTTGCAAGAGTAATGTTAAAGGAGAAGAATTGTCCAAATGATCTTTGGGCTGAGGCTGTAAATACAACAACATATCTGGTAAATAGATTACCATGTACAACTTTAAATGGAATGACCCCTTATGAAGCTTGGTGGGGTAAGAAACCAACACTTGATCATTGTAAAGTGTTTGGATCAGTTGCTTATGTTTATGTACCATCACAACTGAGACATAAGCTTGAACCAAAAGCTGAAAAATACGTGTTCATCGGATATGATGAAAAGCAGATGGGTTATAGGTTATGGAGTCCTCTAACCAAACAGTTTACTGTTTCCAGAGATGTGACATTTGGTGAAGGAGGCAAGTACATCCAGGATCGGATCAACTATGAGAAATGAAGATGCACCGAGATTTGATGAAGAAGTGTATACAGATACACATGAAGAATATGAACCAAGAAGGTCAAACAGGGTAAGGAAACAACCAACAAGGTATTCCTATGATACTTCTTATTTGACTCAGAAAAACTTTGCTTACTTAGTAAAGGAGGATGAAGAGCCTCAGAATTACAGTGAAGCAAAAGGTAAGAAAAAATGGGAAGAAGCAATGAAGGAAGAGTTCAATGCACTGGAAGAGAACAAGACTTGGGAACTTGTTCCAAAACCAAATGGTAAGAAAGCAATTGGAAATAAATGGGTTTACAAAGTTAAAAAGCTTGAGATGGAAGAATAGCCAGATACAAAGCTAGACTGGTAGTCAAAGGTTATGCTCAGACGCATGGCATAGATTATGATGAGACATTTAGTCCGGTGGCAAAGATGTCAACCATAAGAACAATGATTGCTATAGTAGCATCAAAAGGATGGAAGCTAAGTCAATTGGATATAAAGAATGCATTTCTAAATGGATATATATCACATGAGTTCTACATGGAACAACCTGAAGGGTTTGTAAGTTCCAGTTACCCAAATCATGTTTGCAGATTAAGAAGAGCACTCTATGGATTGAAGCAAGCTCCAAGAGCTTGGAATTATAGACTTCTGAAGTATCTCAATAATCTTGGATACCAAAGCTCAAAGGCAGATGCAAGTCAGAACAGAAGAAGGTATGATCTACATTTGTATTTATGTAGATGACATTATAGTCACAGGTACCCCAGATGAAGGAATCAAGGAGGTAAAGAGATTGCTTGAAAAAGAGTTCAAGATCAGTGATCTAGGAAAGTTATCATATTTTCTTGGAATGGAAGTTACATATACAGATCATGGTGTATATGTTTCACAAGAAAGGTATCTCCTAAACTTGCTGAAGAAGTTTAACATGGAGAATTGCAGAGAAGCTTCAACACCGCTTGAAGTAAATCATAAACTCAGCAAATATGATGGTGCAGAGTTTAAAGATATGAGAAAGTATCAATCTTTAGTGGGAAGCTTGATTTATGCTATGCTAACAAGACCAGATCTTAGTTATGCAGTAGGAGTTCTCTCACAGTTCATGCATTGTCCGAAGGATCAACATTGGGTTGCAGGACAAAGACTTCTTAGATATATCAAAAGAACTATAAAGGAAGGATTATATTATCCTTTTACGTCAGATATAAAGCTAAGAGCATAGAGTGACTCAGACTGGGCAGGAAATCAAGACGATAGAAGGTCAACACATGGGTATATGATATACCTAGGAGATAAGCTTGTAAGCTGGTGTTCAAAGAAGCAGCATGCAATGGCTTTATCATCAACAGAAGCAGAATATAAAGGACTTGTGGAAGCAGCTAACGAAGTGATATGGATACAGACCTTGTTCAAAAGCATGGGTATTGTTCAAGGTATACCTATCATACATGGAGATAATAAGAGTTCGTTGTATCTTGCAGCAAATCCAGTATTTCATGCAAGAACAAAGCACATAGAGATTCAATATCATTTCTTGAGGGAAAAGGTAATGGAGAAGGAGATTGAAATAGTATTCACTCCTACAAAAGATCAGATTGCAGATATTCTGGCAAAGATCTTGGACGGAGTAAAGACAAGTAGATTCAAAGAAATGGCAGGAATAAAAGAAAAGAAGAATATATGAAAGATCAGAAGATGCTAATTAGTGATTGAAGGGGAGCTGTTGAAGATTCACTCACTAATAAGACATAAAGACCTGAAGATGTATGAAGCATAAAGAAAGACGAAGAGAAGAAGGAACAAAGCATTCAGAAAAATCAAAGCCTTAGTGAAGGGACAAATTCATGACTGCAATATAGTTCACAGAAACTTCCAAAATTACGAATCTCGGATAAAAAATGTATATAAGAGAGTTGAGAGAGTGCTTAGATGTAAGAGAAGAAATAGTAGATGTAGAAGCGCTTGTAGTAGACGCAAGTGTGCGTATGTAGAGAGAAATAATAGAACCTGAAGTGTGGGGTATTCATCTGAGAGAGAGATGGTAAGGAAGAACCACTCAGTGTAGGAGAGTTTTCCATGGCTATGAGCAAAGTGAGGCCAAGCCATTTTGTACACATCTTCTCTAATAGAAAACACATACTTATGTGGAAAGATCTGAGCGCATTCTCCTTGTGTGAAGAAATCTAAGTGATTTCATGTTACTGTGAAAGTTAGTTAACAGTTATAGTTTTCTCAGTACACGTTTTACAGTACTTCTGCAAGTTAGATCTTGCAGTACAATGTAAAGTTTTTCATAAGTGATAATTCATCTTGAAGCTAGTAATCTCAACTACAAACTGATCAAAAGATTTTTGTGAAACGGGACATGTACGCACCATACTAAGTCTAACCGTAAAGACATCCAGAACTGATGAAGTTTTATCTCAAACTTCAGATAGAGTTCATTCACTGAAGGAAGCTTAGGTATTACTTCTTACTTCAACTACAATCATTTGAAGTAACTACAAACAGAATTGCAGTTGATTCCGATAACATTCCGGTACAATTACGGTGAGATTACGATGACAATCCGGTAACAGTCCGGTGAAGTTCCGGTGATATTCCGGTGAGTTCAAAACATAGTTTTGGTATAGTTAAGTGGCTGAAAGATTATCTAACAGTAATCAAGCACAGAATTGTAAAGTTTTGAAGTAAACCAGATCAATAAGCCTGAAGAAAAGGCAAAGTTTCCTGTAAAGTGAACTTTTGAATTTCACTAAACACAGTTATAAAGTTTTCAGTTACAGAAAGGTTGCTAAGCTATTGATGATTATAAACATGTTCTAATATCACTCTAGCTTAGTTCTTGTTGTGACGTGATAAAATTCCGTAGCTTAGTTTGTCAAGCTTCTTGTCATGTCAACGTCAACAAGAATGTAATGGAGATACTACATATAGATGTTTGTCTTCCTACAAAGACCGCATCCATGTGAGGTTACAAGTTTTATGTTCTATTTAGTGATAACCAACAATGAAAAGTAAAGGTATACTTCATGAAGGAGAAGAGTGAGGTGTTTACTCAATTTTTGAATTACAAGGCAATGGTGGAAAAGAAGATAGGAAAGTACAAAAAAATTATTAACTTATGGAGTAGGTGAATACATGTTTTTGCTTACATAATTAAGGTAAGAAAAGATATGAAATCCTTTTATTTTGAAGATGGGATTGGAAATGCAAATTCAGAGAAAGTTGTGGATGAGGAGATGGTTGCATTTTATGAGCAGATTCCATTGCTATAGAAAAAGAAAACCCATAAGAAAATGGGTTTGCAAGGTAAAGCATAATGATGATGGTATCCAAAGGAAGTATAAAGCATAATTAGTAGAGATAGGCTATGCACAGACATATGGTAGTTATTATGAGAAAACATTCATATGTGTGGCTAAAATGGCTACTATTAAAGCTCTTGTTGCATTTACTACAACAAAAGATAGGTTTTGCATCCGATGTATGTGGAGAATGCTTTCTTACATAGTGAAATTCAAGAAGAAGTGTACATGGACCAACCACAAGGATGTGTGGATCCAAAGTATCCTTGATATATCTACAAGTTGAAGAAGGATTTGTATGGGATTAAACAAGCTCATCATGCTCCACATGCAAAGATTGTTGATTATTTAACTTGAATTGGCTTTTTTTGTGTATAATGTACACCCCTCGTTATATGCAAGGAAGGTTGATGATGGCATCATGGCCATTTATGTTGATGCCTTGATTATAGGTGGAGATAATAAAAAAAGAATTTATAAGAGATAAAGCAAGTCCTTATGCAAGAACTTGACATGGAAGATCTTGGTGTGTTATGCTATTCTTTGGGCATTGAACTTATACATATACAAACAAGTATATGGTTGTTGCAAGGGCAATATACCTTGAGTATGCTACAAAAGCATGGCATGATTGTAAGCCAATCTCTATGCTGTTGGATCACAATTTAAAGTTATGAATCATTAGAAAATGCTACTATGTACAGGAGGATCGTGGAAAGTATGATCCATCTCACAATTAAAAATCTTGATATAAGCCGCATTGTGAGACTTCAAAGACAATTTATTCAAGTTTCCAATCCACTACATTAGATGCTTTGAGACATACTCTGTGTTATATGAGTGCTACTTTGGATTACACATTGTTTTTATAAATTTGGTGTAGAATGCAAAGGTCATGGATGCACCATTGCAAATTAGGCTGGCATTGTTTGAAATAGAAGATCTACTTGTGGCTTCTTTTTTCACTTGAAAGTGTTGCTATTGTAGCAATAAGAAGCAACATAATTGCTTTGTCAAGTACAACCGTTGAGTATAGAGGTGTTGCAATGGTAG